>JAOTON010001030.1:1197500-1616884 GCA_034440635.1 Lepas anatifera | reverse complement strand
GTTTAGAATATACTAGTGTCTGGCAACCCCTTGGCTTCATGTCACTCCCTTGAGGATGCCTTGAGGGCATTTAGCGCTGTAGGTATAGCAGGAAGGTGGCTTTCCAGTGAAAATATTAAAAATACTTATAAACCGTATATAGAGATGTGATTTTTGGTCAGCGTGGTGCTGTAACATTTTTCTTTCCAAAACTGACCTCAAATAGTTCTAGACAGACGAACTTTTGATCTGGGAGGGCCTCAATCAGGGGGCGTGTCTGACTTCCCCCTTAGGCCGACTTTTCAACATATTCCTGGGGGCAGTATCGCCCTTGATGGTTCTATCTTTCAGTAAAACAGGGAGCTGGATGCAGAGATACAGAGGACGGAGGTGGAATGCAGATGGCATAGGCGGGTGTACGGGCCAAGGTACTTTTTTGACAGGTGAGAATTCCGGCGGCAGAGGCGGATACAGGGACAACGATGGGATGCAGAGGAAAGCAGAGCGGGAACTTTGATGGGGAAAAGCCCCCTGCCCCACTAAAAGGCCCCACCCCTGAAAAGGTTTTCCCCCTGCTTCTTCAAACACCGGCCCCTGGAGTAACGTTATTGGTGTGACTGGGGTATGACCCGAGGAGTGACCCGGCCGCCAGGAGGTGCCGGACAACCGACTACCGCACATGCAGCGCAGTGCACCAGAAGAAAAAGATGGCGTTTGAAGCGGGCGCTGAGTGTGGTGCCTTACTGCTCGGTCAGCGCCTTCCAAGTTTCTGCTGTCATGTCATTGTCAGCCGTATCATATTTAGTGTAAAAACTCGTCCAGCCACCCTTGGGTGAAACCCAGAGTAATTCATAAGCATATGTTACGTGCTACGGAATTGGAATATTACGTTATCACGGAAATTGGAAGCGGCAGTGTGTATGCAACCTGTACATTAACTTCAATTCTACGCCCTTTATTCCAAGTGTCACATGATGTAGAAATTCTGCGTTATGATGGCTTCCAATTTACCGCTATTGATGTGTATGATGTCTTGTACTTGATCGGGCTTAATTTGCTAAAAGCCTCACTACCCATGTGATTATTCTTGTATATTAATTTCCGATACTACGCCCTTGATTCACACTAATCACATGATTTCGAAACTCTGCGATATGATGGCTCCAATTCACCGCTCCTGACTTGCACGCTGTGGTATCCTTTGATCTGGCTCAATTTGAAGAAAATCTCGCTTCCAGTGTGACCCGTTATTTCCGCGCTTTCTCACGATTTACCATATTTGTTGTATTACGTCTTATTGCCTCGCTGCAATGGTTGAACAGTGATAAGACGCCAAATAAACGCCTCTCTCATCCTACCAGCGATTGGCTCATCCCCGGGCCATTGCGCTGCTTGCTTCCTTCCCGCCACCTATATGTCACCAAGGCCCACCGTGATTCCGGCTGGCTGCAGTCGCTGAGGGCGCTGGCGTCGCGCTGCTGGGGGGCGCTAGGCATCGTGATGGATGCGTTCGGGACCGATCGTGCCGTCCGTCTCAACCGTCTCCCCGTTGCGCCGGCTGCCGGGTCGTCGACTGGTGCTAGCGATCGCCTCTGCACTAGACTCCTCGCGTCCTCCCGTCCCCGTTCGCCGCCGTGCCCGGGTAGCGCTCTTACGTTAAAACACACGAGCCGATCGTTGGCCTTGAATTGGTCGACCGGGGTCCGTGCTCCCCCTCCGTCGTTCTCGCTCCGTCCGCTGTCGTGGCCGCGTGGCGCTCCCGCCCGTGATCTCGTTGCGCGTGGCCGCGGCGCTTCCGTCGTGGGGGTCTCGGGGGGGTTCGGGTTCGTGAGCTGCAAAAGCGCTAGCGTTCTCTCCCTCATGTGTGGGACGACTCCATCACCTCTCTCTGTCCCTTCATCAAGCACTGTTACGATATTACCGTTATGCAGAGTACCCGTGTCCGTCATTATGTGATGCTGCTTAATAAACGTGTCATGGTTTCAAAGGCGGATAGAGCAACAAGGGCGGATGCAGGGACAGAGCGGTTGGAAGAGGTCAGAGGCGGATAAAGAGGCAGAGGCGGATGCAGGGGCAGGGGCGGGATGGAGGAGCAAAGGCAGATGCCTAGACAGAGGCGGAGGCACAGGCAAGGACGAATGGAGGGGCACATGAGGATACAGACAGCTGAGGCGGGTGCAAGAGAGACAGAACCAGATGCCGGAGACAAAGGCGGATGCAGGCAACATACGCGGATGCAGGAGATAGAGACATACGCGCATGCAGGAGAGTAGAGGCGGATGCAGGAGACAAAGGCGTGTGTAGGAGACAGGCATATTCATGACATAAATGCAGATGCAGGAGACAAAGGCGGATGCAGGAGATGACACAAAAGGCGGATGCAGGAGATAGAGACAGAGGCAGATCCAGGAGATAAAGACAGAGGCGGATGCAGGAGATAGAGACTGAGGCGGATGCAGGAGATAGAGACAGACGTAGATGCAGGAGATAGAGACGGAGTTGGATGCAGGAGATGGAGACAGAGGCAGATGCAGGAGATACACAGAGGCTATGTAGGAGAAAAAGACAGAGGCGGATGCAGGAGATAGAGACAGAGGCGGATACAGGAGATAAACAGAGGCGGATGCAGGAGATAGAGACAGAGGCGGATGCAGGAGATAGAGATAGTCGAGGATGCAGGGGATAGAGAGAGACACAGATGCACGAGATAGAAACAGAGGCGGATGCAGGAGATGGAGTCAGAGGCAGATGCAGGAGATACACAGAGGCGGATGCAGGAGAAAAGACAGAGGCGGATGCAGGAGATAGAGACAGAGGCGGATACAGGAGATAGAGACAGTCGAGGATGCAGGAGATAGAGACAGAGGCGGATGCAGAAGGTAGAAACAGAGGCAGATGCAGGAGATAGAGACAGAGGCGGATGCAGGAGGTAGAGACAGAGGCGGGTGCAGGAGATAGAGACAGAGGCAGATGCAGGAGACAGAGGTGGATGCAGGAGATAGACAGACGCGGGATGTAGGAGATAGAGACAGAGGCAGATGCAGAAGATAGAGACAGACACGGATGCAGGAGATAGAGACAGAGGCGGATGCAGAAGGTAGAAACAGAGGCAGATGCAGGAGATAGAGACAGAGGCGGATGCAGGAGGTAGAGACAGAGGCGGGTGCAGGAGATAGAGACAGAGGCGGATGCAGGAGACAGAGGTGGATGCAGGAGATAGAGACAGAGGCGGATGCAGGAGATAGAGACAGAGGCAGATGCAGGATATAGAGACAGACACGGATGCAGGAGATAGAGACAGAGGCGGATGCAGGAGGTAGAGACAGAGGCAGATGCAGGAGATACACAGAGGCGGATGCAGGAGATAAAGACAGAGGCGGATGCAGGAGATAGAGACAGAGGCAGATGCAGGAGATACACAGAGGCGGATGCAGGAGATAAAGACAGAGGCGGATGCAGGAGATAGAGACAGAGGCAGATGCAGGAGATAGAGACAGAGGCGGATGCAGGAGATAGGGTAAGAGACAGATGCAGGAGATAGAGACAGACGAGGATGCAGGAGATAGAGACAGAGTCGGATGCAGGAGGTAGAGACAGAGGCAGATGCAGGAGATACACAGAGGCGGATGCAGGAGATAAAGACAGAGGCGGATGCAGGAGATAGAGACAGAGGCGGATGCAGGAGATAGAGACAGAGGCGGATGCAGGAGATAGGGTAAGAGACGATATGCAGGAGATAGAGACAGACGAGGATGCAGGAGATAGAGACAGTGTCGGATGCAGGAGATAGAGACAGAGGCAGATGCAGGAGATACACAGAGGCGGATGCAGGAGATAAAGACAGAGGCGGATGCAGGAGATAGAGACAGACACGGATGCAGGAGATAGAGACAGAGGCGGAAGCAGGAGATAGAGACAGATGCAGATGCAGGACAAAAGAGGCAGATTCAGGAGCAGATGCAGTGGTAGTCGGGGTGCAGTGGCAGTCAGATGAAGGGGCAGAGGCGGATGTATGGGTGGACGCAGATAGAGGGGCAAAGGTGGATCCAGATGACTGATGCAAATGCAGGAGATAGAGGCTGAGATACAGGTAAGGACAGATGCTGATGATGGAGGAGGATGCAGGAGGCTGAAAGTTCCTTCACCTTACAAGTTTATCCATAGCAAATGGCAATCCAGCATAATGGCAAACCCCTTTTGTTGAACTAATAGACAAAGCTGATCTTTTTTTGCCAAAACAACTAAGAGTTGATATCTGGATATGCCAAATGATATTATGAATGTTTTATTGCATTTAAGTCACATAATTGTACATTTTTTCATCAACTTATATGTTCAGTACTTTAACCTGGCAGGATAGAAAGCTTCACATTTATTGTGGGTGATCATAATGCAAAGAAACTATCTATTTGAATTTGTATTTCTGATTTTGAATCGATTTAGATGTGCCTGAGTTTATAAAATTGAATTCACAATAAGTTGGTAAATTGTTAATTGGTTCTTGCTCCCGAGTGCAATTTGTACCCTATAGTGTGGCTAAGTAGACATGTTCAGCTGTAACACAGAACACCTGCCCCTTGTCCTCCCAGTGACTATATTTTTTAGTGTATTTTCAACAAGTTTATGATTTGAGCTATGTGATGTGGAATATACAAGTACAGATTACAGCCATATGACTGATTCAGATCCTGAATCCAAAATATTCAGTGTGATTATGCCTTCTGACATAGCTATCAATCAGAATCCTCATGTTGAAAATAGAGGACCAGAAAAAATTATTTGTCATATTGTAAGTAATGGCAGACCTTAAAAAAATACCATCAGGATTTCCTGATGGTCTGGTGGTCTGATGGTTTTTGTGGGAAATTGAAACAGATCAGCTGATGGTTTCTGATGGTCTGGTGGTCCCTGATGGTTTTTGGTGGTTTCTGATGGTATCTGGTGGTTTCTGATACTTTCTGGTGGTCATTTCCTGGTGGTTTCTGGTGGCCTGATGGTTTCTGGTGGTCGTTTTCTGATGGTTTCTGGTAGTCATTTCCCTGATGGTTTCTGGTGGTCGTTTTCTGATGGTTTCTGGTAATCGCTTTTCTGATGGTTTCTGGTGGTCATTTTCTGATGGTTTCTGGTGGTCGCTTTCTGATGGTTTCTGGTGGTCGTTTTCCGTGGTATGGTGGCTTCCAGCATTCTGTGATTCCAGTGGTCGGCGGTTTCCAGCGAACCACTACATGTCGCCTTCCAAAGATTCCCCCTCCCCCTTCGTAACATGTACCTCTGGGTATTTTAACGACAGTGTTAACGAAGTTGCGGTGAGCAGAAGTCGCGGTGAGCATTTAGGTATCTGTCGAAGACGAAAACCGCATCGATATGAACAATATCACCAGGATGTTTATAAATCCCTTACAAACAGAGGCGTAACCAGGCTTTTCAGATCCGCTTCAAGCAAAAATACAATTTTCTTCATAAAATCAAGCAGTCAAATCAAGGAAGTCTGGGTGGGTTATTCGAATGTGGCCCGAATGGGTACTCACTCACGCCGGAGATGCGTTGCATTGCAGCATAATAACTCGGATGTTTGATAGGGTGGCAGCTCCTCGTGTCATATCTGCATTGTATGGTTTTACGTCCATACAAGAATATTGTAGAATAAAACACAATCAGGTTAAAACAGTACATACAAATTGTAAGAATTAAGTTCCCACGGCAAGAAGAGAGAGGAAGAAAAAACATATGCAGCAAAACGGTAAAAACAAAAAACACTCGCACACGGTAAAAAGCACTCGCACACGGTAAAAGCAGTCGGAGATAATGTGTATTGTTTATATATGGGATGATCCTCGCATTTCGATAGCGACCGTCGACCCCACCCCCGCACCGACCAGAGGGCGCAGCTCACGAATAATGAGCCACATTTTCCACATCTTCCCTTTTCTGTCTTAAATCCTACCTTACATTGTTAACCAACGCAAAGCAGTTCGGTCAGGGCCTACTATTAGTGATGCACCCAGCAGTAAATATCCTCATAACTTACGGACTCCTGGTCATAGGACCACTCCACCTCGACTAGTTTCCTTCTGCGACCGACTGCCCCGACAACTTCAACGGAATGCGGCCATACAAAAGGCAGCCGTCCCCGCAGCAACCGCCCGAGGCGTGGTCGGGCGCAGAGGGGAGACGCTACCAGACCATCAGGATGACCACCAGAAACCATCAGACCTTCAGATACTGACCATCAGGCCACCAGGGTGACCATCAGACCATCAAACATTGACCACCAGAAACCACCAGACCATCAGACACTGACCACCAGACCATCAGGAATTACCACCAGAAGCCACCAGGCAGACCACCAGACCATCAGGATGACCACCAGAAACCACCAGGCAGACCACCAGACCATCAGGATGACCACTAGAAACCACCAGGCAGACCACCAGACCATCAGAATGACCACCAGAAACCACCAGGCAGACCACCAGACCATCAGAGTGACCACCAGAAACCATCAGAAACCACCAGACCACCAGGAAAATCCTGATGGTTTTTTTCAAGGAGGCAGCAGCTCACTCTGACAAATAATTTTCCTGACTGTTTGAGCGGAAACAAGTTGTGGGCCACATTGTAAAGAGAACATTTTCTGATCAGCTTTTGTTTATCCATAAGTTCTGGTGGATGGCTATACCTGAACGCCTCAGTTATCACATTAAAATTTCTACACTTACATCCAGGGTTCAATGGGGAAGGCCAAATAACAACCAATTAACTTCTAATACTTGTTAGTGCAGCACTGTTAAGACCTACCCACTCAGAATCATAGGCCCTGGCCAGTCTGCAAAGTATGGCAACAGGTCAGATGCACCAGCCATCTAAAATTCTTGCACTACCAGCCACCAAAAATTCACACCAATCTGCCATATACCAGGGAGAAAAATACACTCATTCCTACCCATACGATGCAATGCTACCTCTCTTATTAGTTAGTTAGTTAGTTAGTTGAGGACTTTTATAAGGCTGCTTCCCATGTCTTTATAGCTATTTAGCCATTGTTTGGTTTTCAGTGTCACTTTCCTCGCATCAGTCTCACAAATTTGCACCAGGTTGACAAATTCACACCACTTGCTCCTGTCTTCAAGGGCACTCGCACCGACAAGATCTCGTCAAAAATGTCATACTTTGCACATTGGGGCCCTGGTATCAGTGCATGTAATATGTGTGTAATGTGTGCAATGCTAATATAGGTGTATTGATGCAAAGTCACCAGTTCTGAAATAAAATAATCCTGAAAAAATATAAAGGACTTGATCTCTACTCTCTCCTATTAGGTATACTCTGTGGTTGCAAAGCTTAACCTATCATCACACCTGACATCACATGCAAGGTTCTGAAGTTTAAGCTATGACTGCGTCTTGAAATCAGTGCCCATTAATGGGCATATACCTACAAGAACTATATTAAATGTTTTATATATTTTAACACACATTCTCCAATTTTGGTCTAGCGAAGTGTTTCAGCCCTAGTTCTCGACATTTCTGCACCCTAGAACAGCGCAGCAGCGCCCTATGCTCATGAATACCGGACTTCTAAGGACAAAGAAAATGTAGCCCCTGATACGAAGTGAATTTTCCAACCAATCAGTATTATTTGCCACTTTCACAGTCACCACAGGACGCACAACCACAGGCGGTGACTCATTACAATTCCGTAATAACACACTAAAGATCAGATGCATAAAGGTATGCCTCAGTTGCGCACAAATAGCAAATCTGGCAAAACTAGCATCATACCCGCCTAGAATATACTGGATCTGCAAAAAAACATACTATTTTCAATTGAACCATTATAATACAAAATCAATATTTGATTTGTCTATATTATTCTTCTTTAGTACAATTAATTTAAGAAAACATTGTAAATATTTTGCTTTAGGCAAGATTTAAACAATATACCATCAGGTGCTAGTAGGTTCTTGGTAGGAAACTTGGACCAACCTTATCTTTTAGACGTACCGGAAGTTGTACGTCCGGAAGTTAGCAGAGATTTGGCAGAGATATAGCAGGGATATAGCAGGGATCGACGCCCCCTACGAATTTCCTCAAATTTTCTGTGTACATCGAGGGCATGTTAAAGTGCAGTAATTCAGCAGAATTTCCATTTTGCATTCACTATTTTCGGCGCCAGGGGTGAAAAACTAAAGAGCCTTAGGGCATAATCGACTATCATAGGACAGAGAATAAGGCCTGCTCCGCCGACAAGTGTCGCGTCAACTAGGTCATGATGCACATCATTTTAAAGCTCTCAATTGCCCAAACACAGTGCGACAGTCAAATCTGACCTGGGGCCTCAGGGGTCTCGCTGAGGCCACTTTGAAAATATTGGCTCTATGGGGAGGCCCCTTCGATTTTCCAGCAGACGTGCATGTGCATTCCCCTATCGATGTCAGTTAATCTGGCTGAAAGACCCCCTTTTGCATTGATAAATGAGGCCCCTCAGGGGCCTCCGAATATTTCCATGCAGCATATTGGGTGCTCAGCGCATGTTCACCAGGTCATGATGCACATCATTTGAAAGCTCTCATTTACCCAAACACAGTCCGACAGTCAAATCTGACCTGGGGCCTCAGGGGTCTCGCTGAGGCCCCTTTGAAAATATTGGCTCTATGGGGAGGCCCCTTCGATTTTCCAGCAGACGTGCATGTGCATTCCCCTATCGATGTCAGTTAATCTGGCTGAAAGACCCCCTTTTGCATTGATAAATGAGGCCCCTCAGGGGCCTCCGAATATTTCCATGCAGCATATTGGGTGCTCAGCGCATGTTCACCAGGTCATGATGCACATCATTTGAAAGCTCTCATTTACCCAAACACAGTCCGACAGTCAAATCTGACCTGGGGCCTCAGGGGTCTCGCTGAGGCCCCTTTGAAAATATTGGCTCTATGGGGAGGCCCCTTCGATTTTCCAGCAGACGTGCATGTGCATTCCCCTATCGATGTCAGTTAATCTGGCTGAAAGACCCCCCTTTTGCATTGATAAATGAGGCCCCTCAGGGGCCTCCGAATATTTCCATGCAGCATATTGGGTGCTCAGCGCATGTTCACCAGGTCATGACGCACATCATTTGAAAGCTCTCATTTACCCAAACACAGTCCGACAGTCAAATCTGACCTGGGGCCTCAAGGGTCTCGCTGAGGCCCCTTTGAAAATATTGGCTCTATGGGGAGGCCCCTTGGATTCTCCAGCAGACGTGCATGTGCATTCCCCTAGCGATGTCAGTTAGTCTGGCTGAAAGACCCCCTTTGGCATTGATAAATGAGGCCCCTCAGGGGCCTCCGAATATTTCCATGCAGCATATTGGGTTCTCAGCGCATGTTCACCAGGTCATGATGCACATCATTTGAAAGCTCTCATTTACCCAAACACAGTCCGACAGTCAAATCTGACCTGGGGCCTCAGGGGTCTCGCTGAGGCCCCTTTGAAAATATCGGCTCTATGGGGAGGCCCCTTCGATTTTCCAGCAGACGTGCATGTGCATTCCCCTATCGATGTCAGTTAATCTGGCTGAAAGACCCCCTTTTGCATTGATAAATGAGCCCGTCAGGGGCCTCCGAATATTTCCATGCAGCATATTGGGTGCTCAGCGCATTTTCACCAGGTCATGATGCACATAATTTGAAAGCTCTCTATTACCCAAACACAGTCCGACAGTCAAATCTGACCTGGGGCCTCAGGGGTCTCGCTGAGGCCCCTTTGAAAATATTGGCTCTATGGGGAGGCCCCTTCGATTTTCCAGCAGACGGGCATGTGCATTCCCCTAACGATGTCAGTTAACCTGGCTGAAAGACCCCCTTTTGCATTGATAAATGAGGCCCCTCAGGGGCCTTCAAATATTTTCCTGCAGCATATTGGGTGCTCAGCGCATGCTCACCAGGTCATGATGCACATCATTCGAAAGCTCTCAATTGCCCAAACACAGTACGAAAGTCAAATCTGACCTGGGGCCTCAGGGGTTTCGCTGGGGCCGCTTTGAAAATATTGGCTCTATGGAGGCCCTTCGATTTTCCAGCAGACGTGCATGTGCATTCCCATCCTGACATCGATAGGGGAATGCACATGCACGTCTGCTGGAAAATCGAAGGGCCTCCCCATAGAGCCAATATTTTCAAAGGGGCCTCAGCGAGACCCCTGAGGCCCCAGGTCAGATTTGACTTTCGGACTGTGTTTGGGTAAATGAGAGCTTTCAAATGATGTGCATCATGACCTGGTAAACATGCACTGAGCACCCAATATGCTGCATGGAAATATTCGGAGGCCCCTGAGGGGCCTCATTTATCAATGCAAAAGGGGGGTCTTTCAGCCAGATTCACTGACATCGATAGGGGAATGCATATGCACGTCTGCTGGAAAATCGAAGGGGCCTCCCCATAGAGCCAATATTTTCAAAGGGTCCTCAGCGAGACCCTGAGGCCCCAGGTCAGATTTGACTGTCGGACTGTGTTTGGGTAAATGAGAGCTTTCAAATGATGTGCATCATGACCTGGTGAACATGTGCTTAGCACCCAATATGCTGCATGGAAATATTCGGAGGCCCCTGAGGGGCCTCATTTATCAATGCAAAAGGGGGGTCTTTCAGCCAGATTAACTGACATCGATAGGGGAATGCACATGCACGTCTGCTAGAAAATCGAAGGGGCCTCCCCATAGAGCCAATATATTCAAAGGGGCCTCAGAGAGACCCCTGAGGCCCCAGGTCAGATTTGACTGTCGGACTGTGTTTGGGTAAATGAGAGCTTTCAAATGATGTGCATCATGACCTGGTGAACATGCGCTGAGCACCCAATATGCTGCATGGAAATATTCGGAGGCCCCTGAGGGGCCTCATTTATCAATGCAAAAGGGGGTCTTTCAGCCAGATTCACTGATATCGATAGGGGAATGCACATACACGTCTGCTGGAAAATCGAAGGGGCCTCCCCATAGAGCCAATATTTTCAAAGGGGCCTCAGCGAGACCCCTGAGGCCCCAGGTCAGATTTGACTGTCGGACTGTGTTTGGGTAAATGAGAGCTTTCAAATGATGTGCATCATGACCTGGTGAACATGCGCTGAGCACCCAATATGCTGCATGGAAATATTCGGAGGCCCCTGAGGGGCCTCATTTATCAATGCAAAAGGGGGTCTTTCAGCCAGATTAACTGACATCGATAGGGGAATGCACATGCACGTCTGCTGGAAAATCGAAGGGGCCTCCCCATAGAGCCAATATTTTCAAAGGGGCCTCAGCGAGACCCCTGAGGCCCCAGGTCAGATTTGACTGTCGGACTGTGTTTGGGTAAATGAGAGCTTTCAAATGATGTGCATCATGACCTGGTAAACATGCGCTGAGCACCCAAAATGCTGCATGGAAATATTCAGAGGCCCCTGAGGGGCCTCATTCTCTATCAATGCAAAAGGGGGTCTTTCAGCCAGATTAACTGACATCGATAGGGCAATGCACATGCACGTCTGCTGGAAAATCGAAGGGGCCTCCCCATAGAGCCAATATATTCAAAGGGGCCTCAGCGAGACCCCTGAGGCCCCAGGTCAGATTTGACTGTCGGACTGTGTTTGGGTAAATGAGAGCTTTCAAATGATGTGCATCATGACCTGGTAAACATGCGCTGAGCACCCAAAATGCTGCATGGAAATATTCAGAGGCCCCTGAGGGGCCTCATTTATCAATGCAAAAGGGGGGTCTTTCAGCCAGATTAACTGACATCGATAGGGCAATGCACATGCACGTCTGCTGGAAAATCGAAGGGGCCTCCCCATAGAGCCAATATATTCAAAGGGGCCTCAGCGAGACCCTGAGGCCCCAGGTCAGATTTGACTGTCGGACTGTGTTTGGGTAAATGAGAGCTTTCAAATGATGTGCGTCATGACCTGGTGAACATGCGCTGAGCACCCAATATGCTGCATGGAAATATTCGGAGGCCCCTGAGGGGCCTCATTTATCAATGCAAAAGGGGGGTCTTTCAGCCAGATTAACTGACATCGATAGGGGAATGCACATGCACGTCTGCTAGAAAATCGAAGGGGCCTCCCCATAGAGCCAATATTTTCAAAGGGTCCTCAGCGAGACCCCTGAGGCCCCAGGTCAGATTTGACTGTCGGACTGTGTTTGGGTAAATGAGAGCTTTCAAATGATGTGCATCATGACCTGGTGAACATGCGCTGAGCACCCAATATGCTGCATGGAAATATTCGGAGGCCCCTGAGGGGCCTCATTTACCAATGCAAAAGGGTGGTCTTTCAGCCAGATTAACTGACATCGATAGGGCAATGCACATGCACGTCTGCTAGGAAATCGAAGGGCCTCCCTATAGAGCCAATATATTCAAAGGGGCCTCAGCGAGACCCCTGAGGCCCCAGGTCAGATTTGACTGTCGGACTGTGTTTGGGTAAATGAGAGCTTTCAAATGATGTGCGTCATGACCTGGTGAACATGCGCTGAGCACCCAATATGCTGCATGGAAATATTCGGAGGCCCCTGAGGGGCCTCATTTATCAATGCAAAAGGGGGTCTTTCAGCCAGATTAACTGACATCCATAGGGGAATGCACATGCACGTCTGCTGGAAAATCGAAGGGGCCTCCCCATAGAGCCAATATTTTCAAAGGGGCCTCAGCGAGACCCCTGAGGCCCCAGGTCAGATTTGACTGTCGGACTGTGTTTGGGTAAATGAGAGCTTTCAAATGATGTGCATCATGACCTGGTGAACATGCGCTGAGCACCCAATATGCTGCATGGACATATTCGGAGGCCCCCGAGGGGCCTCATTTACCAATGCCAAAGGGGGGTGTTTCAGCCAGATTAACTGACATCGATAGGGGAATGCACATGCACGTCTGCTAGAAAATCGAAGGGGCCTCCCCATAGGGCCAATATATTCAAAGGGGCCTCAGCGAGACCCCTGAGGCCCCAGGTCAGATTTGACTGTCGGACTGTGTTTGGGTAAATGAGAGCTTTCAAATGATGTGCGTCATGACCTGGTGAACATGCGCTGAGCACCCAATATGCTGCATGGAAATATTCGGAGACCCCTGAGGGGCCTCATTTATCAATGCAAAAGGGGGGTCTTTCAGCCAGATTAACTGACATCGATAGGGGAATGCACATGCACGTCTGCTAGAAAATCAAAGGGGCCTCCCCATAGAGCCAATATTTTCAAAGGGTCCTCAGCGAGACCCCTGAGGCCCCAGGTCAGATTTGACTGTCGGACTGTGTTTGGGTAAATGAGAGCTTTCAAATGATGTGCATCATGACCTGGTGAACATGCGCTGAGCACCCAATATGCTGCATGGAAATATTCGGAGGCCCCTGAGGGGCCTCATTTACCAATGCAAAAGGGGGGTCTTTCAGCCAGATTAACTGACATCGATAGGGGAATGCACATGCACGTCTGCTAGAAAATCGAAGGGGCCTCCCCATAGAGCCAATATATTTGTCCCAATTTCACGATTAGCCGCTCTTTTTCAGCCTCAGGGCATCCCACTGCAACATGACACTCCCATGGCACATGGACAGCTCTCAGCTTTGAGTGGTAACAATTGCCCCGAGTTCTTTTAATGTTTGCTTTGGGTATCGATCAGTGTCATTTTGCTCCGTTACCACGCATGGTCCCCCAGGGCGCATTCATGCCCATCCGATGTGTGGTCTTGTGCCCGTCCGATATGTGGTTGTGTTGTCTTTTGCGACAAGAATATGCTAGGATGGAAAATAGGGGACTGGTAAAGATAATGTTTTTTTTGTGAAGCAGATTTTGAGCACATACACCAATATCCCTTAAATGTTTTTAAAAAACATTCCGGATCTACTGATAACCCAATACGCTGTTGACTTCGATCATTTACTTATTTTGCCGAGGTGTTTTTTTCGCAGTGCCACTAATGAAAGGCTGTGTCCAGACAGCAATGCGAAATTCCCACGACATCTGTGTAAGAAAAACATTGAGAGCTCGGCAGAAGGCACCTGCAGAATTTCGGTTGCGTCCTCTCCCACAAGTTTGTAAACAGCAAAAAGTTTCGCCTTATGTAGAATATTATGGATTTAAACGTTGATAAGTTTTGAAGTGCTGCGGCGAGGAGCATGATGATGAGTTGTTAAGATGTTCCCTGGCCTCTCCCCTCGAATCCGGAAATGTAAAAAACACTGAAGATTATATATTCGGGCACAGCCCTTCATCAGAATCGTGGAGTTAGTATCAATAATTCTCAGTCCTAGTATAGCCAGACCTCGAATTGAGCTTCACACAAAAATGCCTTTTAGAATGAATCGTTAAAAATAAGATTGGATGTCGTGACAACAACCATATTGGTACCTCTAACCTAAAAGTAATGCCGACAATACGACAAACCTAGAGCAGTATTTATGACAGTCTTTTCTATTATTTCAGCCAAACAGTAGCTTTTGATTAACAGTGAAAAACTCGCTGAAGTACCTTAATCGGTTATTTGAAGATTTCTGTTATTCCTATTTACTATTTTTCCGTCGACTGCAGCTAAAATGCTAACCAAAAACTACCTATTAAGCACTAGTAGACGTGATACTAATTCGGTGTAAAGACTGCATACTTTCCCCTTTAAGATGATGCTATATTTTTACAATAAAAGCCTCCCTCGAATTATTTAGTTAAGATTGTACCTAGTGGTCAAGGTCAACTTTTTTTGTAATTGATAAACCCATGTCCCACAGCCTGCTCCTCTGGCCCAACGTTAAGCGTCGAAAGAGTATACGTGTGGCTGTAAAAAAACATTATAAATTTTACATTATACTTATTCAACAACCCTTGCCCTTAGTATGTGCCTCTTAAACAAAAGCAACTTTTATAGCTAGTTAATGTGAACAATCATTGGTAAATACTTTTCCTCAGCCTGTACCTCTAGCCCAACGTTAAGTGTTGAATGGTTATACGTCTAGCTGCAGAAAAGTATTATCAATAATTAGTTGCATATTTCAAAAACCCCAACCCCAGTACGTACCCCTAAAATCAAAACATCTCTTTGAGCTAGTTAATCTGATCAATGATTAATAAACACTTTTTCCCAGCCTGTACCTCTGGCTGGGATTTAACACTATCCGCTCTGCGCAGACAGGGTAAACTACAACGACTGGTTTCGTAAAATCTCCGAAGGCCGTCTCTGCGCAAAGTCTGCTTCAAAACGTAATCCAGGTAGAAGGTGCCCTGTTTCATTGTTGCTTGCTTAACTAGAGGGACTTTGAGAAATTCTTCCTTTTCTTGGCAACGTGTTTTTTTAATCGGCACTTTTTCAAATGGCATCACAAATACGCAAAATTAGTATCACAAAGATCCATGATACCAAAGGCTGAACACAAATGGTAGTCTGACCGCCCCCGGAGACTTCGCTTCCGATTATCGAAATCCTGGATCGTCCATGTACCCAGCCCTCTCGGTTGTTGATCAGTGATAGATAAGCTCGGTCAGTGTTGGTCATGCGCGATCTCTAACATCATCACCTTGGATAGGTTGAGTTTGCGGCCGGTTTGATAGAGCTGGAAAATGCCTTGGTGATCGGGGAAGGAGAGTTGATTGGGTGATGAAACTAAAGTAGGGAGCAACAGAAACGTAGCAAAGGGGTGGGGCGACTAGCGCAGTCGCATGAAAGGCACTCGAAGGGAAAAGATCGCGCGAAGGGCAGCCGGGCTACGCCAATCTATGACCAACAGTAAACCTCAGGGACCAGCATGACTTGCTGTTACAAGCGTGACTCTCTGCGGCAAGCGACGCCCTATATGTGACCGTCAGGGGCGCCTAGGGGCAAAAGAACACTCTTTTATCAGGTGGTTCACCTGTTTTCAACAGGGCCCTCTGTGACAAGCATGACCAGCACGTTATTCCGTGGTCGGCAGGGCCCAATGCAGTCAGAAGAGCCTCCTGTCTGCCACCGAGAATGCCCTCTGCGGCCAGCGGGGGATGCTGTGACAAGTAGGGCCCTCTACGGTCAGCAGGTCCTTTGGGACCAGGAGTCTCCTCGTTATCAATAGGGCAATCTTAGGTCAACAGGGATCTCTGTAACTAACAGATCTTTCGGTCGCAGTCCGGGCCATGTCTTGCCAGCACGTCTTTTTGTCGGACAGGGCGATACCCTCGGTAACCATAAGAGCACTCTGTATCGTAAATATATATTTGGAACTGAACGCACAGTCTGTAAAAAGGGTACTCCGGAACCAACAGGTCTTTGCGTGACCAGTAAGGCCTGTCATATTCTTGTGGAAGGTCATGAGGTGACCTGAGGTCTAATCGGGAGGTCGCTGGGCCCCCTGCATCCAGGCGGGGAACCATCCATGACGGTCTTTGACTGCTGTGAGTGGGACTGGTGGGACCCTTAAATCCATTAGGATCTAATTTGCCAGTTAAACATATTTCCCGAGTTGATCTCTGATGTGGAGTATCCCTAAACTGGGCCTCTGCTTGCCTTAGGGTCGCCAGGGGCCGTATCATTATGCCAAGAGTACATAAGAATGGGCGCACGCACGTCGATATTTTATTCTGATTTCTAGCATGCGCCCGCACTGCGCAGGTGGGGTCAAATCAGCATTGTGATCGTACAGCGCACCTTAGATCGGTATGCTGTTATTCTGCGTAGGCTAGGTCGGTACTGGTCCCTTTGCATCCAGGGTACGCTTGTTCTACGTCGAGCGTGGCTACGCACGGAAGGTGGTCAAAGTACCACATTGAATACGGCAAGTTGCTTCTCTCAGTCAAGTCTTAGGAGGGAATATAGAATATAGCCTTAGAAAGGTTTACAATAACTGGGGTCTTGAAGTAAGCCAAAGTCCATGAACTTAAGTCATAGATCCTTCTTGGCTGGCTAGCTCAGATTGAAGGGAACTGGGATCATTGCTCTGACCTAGTGGTTTATTAGACCCTTATGGCTAGTGAAGGCCCTGTGTGCTAATCATCATCATATAAACAAAATCAGTAGTCCATGTAACCATCATGGGGCTTCCCAAAGTGTATCGGGATTTGATCTGACATGTCCTGTAGAAATCTAATCCCCAATGACAAACGTAGGCCCATTGAACGAGACGGGCCTATTCTAAATATTCGTTGGTCTTCTACAAACTGTTTAAGGCTTATGAAGATAATTTTGATCACCGATTGGGGACAAAATAGTCCCCATGCAGTCTCCCCGGGTCCCAAAATGTCTTTACTAACAGTGGGTTCCTGTGCATCAATAAAATAAACGCCAAAGAGATACATTCACTTTTTACCACTGCTGAGATGTATTTTAGATACATTCAAAGCTATGTTTCCCAATTTTTTAAAGGAGATATGAAACTAATTACCTCTTTGACCCCCGCCCCAGTGGGGGCTGTTTGAACACCCCCTCAGATTTTTCGGGCGGCAAGAAAAAAAACGGCGACGCGAAGCGCCACCGTACGTGGCACAGCTTATTCTTGATTGATTTCGCAAGTCTCCCCAAAATTTTAAGCTTGGGTCATCTCAGGTCAGGTCATCAGTGCAGGTCAAGTAACCTTACCTCAAAACATGTTGAAGGTGGCATAAGTAGGAAATGGGTGAATGTATCGGATTGAAACTTATAACACATAATGGCCCCACCGAGCTCTCCAAAAAGTTCCGGGATTTTTCATATCGATGACATAAGGTCAAATACGGACCATGACCTCTCCATTGGAAATTCAGAGGAAAACAGAAAATGGACTGTATTTGTGTAGATAAAGGTGATAATACTTCAATGTCCTGAGGTCAGGTGATTTGTGTTTTGACCTAGTATGCTCATATTATACATCATTCGATTCGCCGTGACGAGAGAGAGCAAACAATGCCTACAAAATTATTCTAACTCAACGCTGTCAGACGCTAGAGTCCAACAGCTTTGCTCAAAATGCCAACTTCTTTGACCTGTCATGACCTCAATGTTGACCTGAGCCAAAAAGTGACGGATATAGTGTCTTCATGAATTTGTATGAGCTATCCATCAGGGTTCGCGTTTTTTCGCTATCCTGCATAGGGGCCGAGTTCGAGAGGGGGTGTTCAACACCCCCACCAGGGCGAAGGTGACCCGGAGGCCCACCGGGGCGCGGGTTAACTGATTCAGTTCGCAAAAATACTTTAAATGGGTAAAGACCAAAACATTTGGCGTCCCCAGCTGGCCTAAAAATGGCGCCCCCTGGCCATGAAAGTGGCGCCCCCAGCGCTGCGGCCCCCTAGCGAAAAATCCTAGATCCGCCCCTGCTATTTTTGAACCAAACAGTGTCGTGCTGTGCAAATAGACTTTCTTTTATGGGTGCTGCGTTAGTCATGGCGAATGTCCAATGCAAAGGTAATATTAAACATACTAGTATAGATTATTTGGCTGAAGTAATGAGTGATCTGACGGCCATCATTCCAGGTGAATGAATGCGTCTGTACAGGACAAAGTCAGTGTCAGTGTTGAAGTCATCTCAGTGTATTCTCTTTTTCTTGAATGATTATACAAGGCACCAGGAGTGTGGAATTATATATATATATATATATATATATATATATATATATATATATATATATATTTGTGGGTGCCCAACCACCTCCAATGAACCGTGGAAACAGCGGTAAAAGTGGTAAGACATCCTTTGAATGTTCTCTTTTTTCATTTCAAATACTACTTTTTGGTTCCATGTAGTTCAACCGGCCTTTGAGAGGGCTAAACACATGATACATTTTGCTATTTATTTTCATGTAGTGGCTCTCGATATTGCTTCAAATTTGACCACCCATAATTGTGGTGTCGTGCTAAAGTCGCCCTCCGTGCTCTCTGGCTCGCCGCTCTGCCCGGGCGCCGCTCTGCCGCCAGGTGGCGGATTGGAGCGCCCGCCCGCGGCCAGTAAGCTCAGGGCATCCGACGCAGCAGTGTACGCGCTTGCTGGAGTGAACCAATACAGCTTTTCCTTAACCGGGGCTTTGCAGTGCAAGCTTGGCGTGAGTGCCGGGCGAGGGATACGTCACCTGGCGACCAGTTACGAGATCATCTGCAAGCGGACGTCGGTACCCACGGAGCGTCGACGCGGGGGCTAACTCACATCGCAGGGCCGGAGCGAACGGATAGGGATTTCCGTTTTGGCGGGCGATGGTGGACTGTGTGTCGGTTTCGGGTGATTGTGATCGGAGAGGCTGATCAGGTATGCTGTAGACTGCGGGTCGGTTTC
Organism: Lepas anatifera; assembly: GCA_034440635.1. Lineage (NCBI taxonomy): Eukaryota > Metazoa > Arthropoda > Thecostraca > Lepadidae > Lepas > Lepas anatifera. The sequence goes on along the minus strand of JAOTON010001030.1, from coordinate 1,597,707 downwards.
AGCAGGTGATCTACGATCCATTTCAGTAGCTCGGCTCGCGAAGTGTCTGAGCGAGTGCGATGGGCGGCGGCCAGTGTTCGGGCGGATGTTCCTAGTGATTGTGGGCAGCTTCTTGAAGTGGTTGGAGGTGCTGCCGATGACCTCAACCACGGCGGCGCAGACGGTGGGCAGGATGCGGGACATTTTTGCCCGACTGGGTCTGCCACTGCAGATCGTGACTGACAACGGTCCGCAGTTTGCCAGTCAGGAGTTCGCCGAGTTTGCGTCGGCCAATGGGATTCGTCACATTCGGGTCGCACCATACCATCCGTCTTCAAACGGCCTGGCTGAGCGAGCGGTGGGCACCTTCAAGAGCTGTGTGAAGGCGACGGTGGCGGAGGGTGGCTCGCTCGATCTCGCGCTGGCGCGCTTCCTCATGGCGTACCGATCGTCGTCACACCCGCTACGAACCGGACTCGGGCGGAGATGCTCCTGGGCCGGAACCTCCGCAGGAGACTGAACCTGCTGGTTCCCTGCGCGGAGACGACGCTCCTGGACGCCACGCAGGAGATGGAACAAGACGCAGGCGGGCGCCGGCGGAGCGTGACTGTGGGAGCAGCGGTGTGGTGCCGGTGTTACTCGGGGCCGGCCAAGTGGGTGCGTGGGACGGTGGTGGCTCAGTCTGGCCCCGTGTCCTATGAGGTGAACGTGGGACACGCGGTGTGGTCTCGCCACGTTGACCAGCTGTGGCCAGCGGGTGCGTCAACGGAACTGACTGGCCGCAGTGCCTTTGCGGAACGCCAGGCAGTGTCCGGGCCTGGTTCCGCGGGTCATTGGCTCCGCAGCAGTTTGCCGGGCGGTGGCGGCGGTGAGCAGCACCATGGGGCGCGCGACGGCGTGACGCCTCACTCGGTCCCTGACCGCGGCGGCTGTGTTTCGAGTCCGGGCAGTTTGGCAGTTGCCAGTTCAGGAGACAGCGGCTGTTCAGGAGACAGCGGGGGTTCAGGAGACAGTGGCGATTCAGGAGCCAGCGGCAGCGCGCTGCAGAGTAACGGGCCGGCTCGGGACGAGGCTGATGGCCGGTCTAACTCCCAGCCCCGAGGCACTGCGCAGGTCGGCGCGTGTCAGGCGCCAACCTGCAAGGCTGCAGGAGTGACGGAAAGGCGGCATTAAGTGTTAGCTAAGTGTTAGCATGGCGGGGACTGTTTCAACTGACTTCCCCGATTATTGGGTTTCGAGATGGTTCGCAGTGTTTGAGCGGCCGCTGCCGATCCAACGTTGAGGGGGGTAGGGTGTGGTGTCGTGCTAAAGTCGCCCTCCGTGCTCTCTGGCTCGCCGCTCTGCCCGGGCGCCGCTCTGCCGCCAGGTGGCGGATTGGAGCGCCCGCCCGCGGCCAGTTAGCTCAGGGCATCCGACGCAGCAGTGTACGCGCTTGCTGGAGTGAACCAATACAGCTTTCCCTTAAAGGGAATGTGGCACCTTCACAACGTGATTTTAACTGAGATAGCCATGTTGTAAAGCATACTGGCGAACTGACCTGAGATGACCCAACCTTAAAATTTTGGGGAACGTTGCAGAATTGATCAAGAATAACCTGTGCCAAGTATGGCAGCGCTTCGCGCCGCCGTTTATTCGTGCCACCGGAAAAACCCGAGGGGATGTTCAAACACCCCCACTGGGGTGAGGGCTCAAAGGAGGCACCAGCTGGTTCTGCTGGTTATGGACAGCCCTTTGGGTTACAATGGACCATACTGGCTGTAGGCTAGATGGGTTATAAAGGCATAATAACCACATAACATCTTGCGGATCACAACTTGTCTGCTGTTTTAAATAAGTATACAAGCTACACAGGTCCTCGGTGGATTTAGAGGGCCAAACGGGCCCTCGGCATCGTCTATAGAAGGCCCAGCTGACTAGAGAGACCCTTCTGACGATATAGAGCCATACGGAGAACAGTGGATCCCACTGGTTCAAAGGCTCCACTGTTAACGAGGGTCTTGATAGAGTGGGTCCTACAGTCTAAAAACGTCCCTGCTTGCTACATGGATTATTATTTAAAGAGGGCCCAGCTGTTGAGACAGCCATGGACAGCTGCTTAGGGTCAGCTATAGCGCTGCTGGCTATTGCTGACCCTGCAAGTCGCAGTGGGCCCTGGTGCCCAAAGTACCCTGCTGAACATGGTGGCTTTGTCGGTTTAAGAGGACTCAGCTGACCAGAGCTGGTCCTACTGTCGACAGGAGGGCCCTGGGGGTCACAGTGATTCAGAGGGCCCTCTTTCAGACGTTTCTGATGGTCAAAAGATCCCCACTTATCACAGAATGGAGAACTAGAGAGAGCTTGAGAGTGCCCTATCTAACATGAAGTTCCAAGACGGGATACAGAGAATAGTGTAGCTGGGCAGTGCGTCCTCCAGGGGGCTGCCGCCCCAACATCCTCTCTTTGACTATGTCTCTGTAGGATCTCCAGCTGACCAGAGAGGTCCCTGATGACGATAGTCTTGTGGAGAACAGTCGGCCCTGCTAGTTCCAAAGCCTTTGTAGGGTCCTGATAGTCCGAATGGGCGCTGTGGACCAGTGATCACAATGCCAGTGATCAGAGTGGTTCCTGCTAGCCACAATGGCCTTCTCGTTTAAAAAGGGCCCAGCAGGTCCGACAGGGCCCTGACGGTTTTTGCTGACCCTGGGACTCGCAGTGGGCCCCGCGACCAAAAAAAACCCTGCTGGCCAAAGTGGCTTTATCGTTTCAGAGGGTCCACCTGACCAGACAGGGCCCAAATGTCAACACAAGGCTCTGGGGACCACGTGGTTCAGAGGACCCTCTTTTAAGAGTTTCGATGGTTCAAAGGGCCTTTCTTGTCACAGAATGTAGTGCTGTGGAGTACTTGAGATGGCCCCGTCTGACATGAAGTTCCACGGCAGGTCAGAGTACGATTGGGTAGGGGCAGCGCGTCCTTGAGGGGGTCCTCAGGGGGGCCACCGTCCCAATCACCTCTCCTTGGCTACGCCTCTGGAGGGGCCCTGCTAGCTATGGAGAGCCCTATGGAAAATAGTCGGCCATACTAGTTCAGAGGCTTTGCTAGATAAAGAGGGTCCTCGCAGTCAGAGTGGGCCTTGTGGGCTAAAACGATCCCTGCAAGTCACAGTGTCCTCCTTACTTAAAGAGGGCCCAGCTGGTTCGACAGGGCCCTGAATGTTTTAGCTGACTCTGCGACTCGTAGTGGGCCCCGTGGCCCAAACGTCCTGCTGGCCATAGCGGTATTATCGGTTGAAGATGGTCTTGCTGACCAGAGATAGTCCTACTGTCAACGAGGGACTTGGGTGGGGGGGCTGATAGTGTTTTAGGGGACCCTGTGGTAAAAAGCCCTACTTGTCACAGAAATTGAGTGCTGGAGAGGACTTAAGAAGGGCCTGTTGGGCATGTAATTCCACGGCAGGTCACAGAGTATAATGCGGGCGGGCCGCGCTTCGCGCTATCCTCGAAGGGCCCTCCGGGCCCTCAAGGGGGCCACCGCACCAGCCGCTTCTACTTGGTTACTCCTATGTAGAGGGCCCAGCTAACCAGAGGGCCCTGCGGAGACTAGACGGTTACACTAGCTCAAAAGCTTCTCTAGTTAAACATGGCACTGACTGTCAGACTGGGCCCTGTGGGCTAAAATGGTCCCTACTAGCCACACAGCCTCCTCAATGAAAGAGGACCCAGCTGGTCAGACAGGTCCCTGGCGGCTATAAACCGGGATCTGACAGCCTGCGAGTCGCATTAGGCCCTTTTGACCAAATAGTCCCGCTAGCCATCTTGGCCTTATCGATTAAACATGGTCTATCTGACCAAAATGGGCCCTACTTTGGATAGGGGCCTTGATCACCAGTGGTTCAAAGGGCACCTTTTTACTGACGGTTTTGATGGGTAAAAACAGCCCTAATTGTCACAGAATAGAGTGCTGGAGATGGCTTAAGAGGGCCCTGTCTGGCATGAAGTCCCACATTTCGCCCCAGAGCATAGTGCGAGCGGGCCGCGCTTCGCGCGGCCGGTATCCTCAAGGGGGGCCGCCCTAGCCGCCCCCCCTTGGCTACGCCCCTGGTGGTCAGTGTGGATGGAAGTGGGCGTGTGACATTGCGAAACCGAAAGTTCCTGTGCAAGTATGTCCCAGTCCGACTTCGGCGGGAGAACGCCCGCCTCGATAACTTGTTGGAGCAGCTACGCCATAGGCCCATCCAGTGCGAGCGCTTACAACTGGGACACAAACCCGCTACGGGGGTATCCCGTACTACAGTCTCGACGAGGGTCTGGCAGTGTCAAGAGTGGTCACGCTGCCTCTCAGCTAGTGGCGCGTTCCTCACCACACAGTTCGGCGTCTCCCACCAAGAAAAGGACACGCCCCTGAGAGAACTTGACGCGACCAAAGCTGCCAGGCCCGGCCGTGACATCCACCGCGGTACTGACGAGGGCCTGGTAGTGGCAAGAGTGGTCACGCTGCCTCTCACCAAATGGCGCGTTCCTCACCACAAAGTTCTGCCTCTCCCACCAAGCAGCAAAGAGGTCCAAATAACTGGACTTACCGGCGGAAGAACTGACTGCCTCTGACCCGGATCGCCTCGGGCAAACCGAAGGGGGGCTATGTCACGGCCGTCGTCACCAGGCCCACCGCAGGGTCAGACATCTGGACTTCGGCCTGGGGGCCTGGTGACCGTCAAGTGACGGGAAGCTAGCCCTCTTGCAACCGGTGCGCCCCAGGTGTTCAAACTGGGCCTCCCGACCTCCCACATCGCCCCATCGCGACCCAGTCAGGGGTGGGTGTCGGACGGCCTACTAATTAAAATCCATCCTCAACACCGCCAACCACAAAAGTGGTCCAGCACAAGGATGATTAGTCGGTGCGCCAGCCGCCTCGGCTGTGTCCTTGCACGACACCGAGCGAGGACTGTCTGGATCCAGCTTCTGCAGGAGTTTACCGCCTACCCAACCGTGAACCATCACGCCCACGTCCAGGAGTGGGCGTTGCAGCGGCCGGCGGCGTTGTTCACCTCCGCCACGGCCCACCACTTGGGGCTCGGAGGTGACTGTCGGACGCTCCGCCCACTTCTCTGCTGAAAGCGTGGTGGATATGCTCGCAGAGGTACCAGTGACTTTGGACGCGATCGAGACGGGCCTGCGACAAATCCCTCCACTAGTGTGGCGTGTGGTGCAAATCCAACCAGAACGCCGACCCCGCCAGTGTGAACTTTAGGTTCCTCTCTCCCGCAGTGATATTATACCAGTTGAACCCGGACAAAGTGAACTTTAAAACCCCCTTTCAGACAAGTGTTAATATTATGTAAAGTTAAAGTTAATATGTTAAATGTGTTATGTAAAGTATTGAACCCGGACAAAGTGAACTTTAAAACCCCTTTCAGACAAGTGTTGATATTATGTAAAGTTTTTATGCTAAATGTGTTATATAAAGTATTAAACCCGAGCAAAGTGAACTTTAAATCCCCTTTCAGACAAGTGTTAATATCATGTAAAGTTATCATGTGAATTGAGAATATTATGTAAAATTTGCGTCGTTTCACAAGCGTTTATTGGTTTTACTAGGAGCCTGGCTCAGTGGGCGTAGGGTGAGTGGCCGACTAGCGGCAAAACGACGCGGCAGCTGAGGGAGCCCCGCTAAGGCTGCATAAGCCGTGTGTAGGTTAGAACGGGGCTCTCTCCTGCCCGTCGCGTCGCTGAGGTGGGCCGCGCCGTGCGCGTGACCGTGTGTGTGTGTGTGTGTGTGTGTGTGTGTGTGTGTGTGTGTGTGTGTGTGTGTGTGTGTGTGTGTGTGTGTGTGTGTGTGTGTGTGTGTGTGTGTGTGTGTGTGTGTGTGTGTGTGTGAGTCAGGGTGCGAGTGGCAGAAGAGTGGTGTTTTGTTGTCGGTTTTGTTAGATAATTTGCGGACTGCCAGCCAAATCATTGTTCATTTGCCCAATCAGTCTTTTGCATCTCCTGATTTGAATTGTCATCGGAACTCGTTGTTTTGTGGATAAATTTAATGGGATAAATATAATTGCTGTGCCTGTACAATACTTTTGAAAGGGAAATGAGAGCCGTCCACTCGTTATCAAGCCAACGAGGGAGCCTCCTCTCCGTGGCCGCTAGCAGTGTGTCGGGACAGGTAAAGGGGGCAGGGGAGAGACACCATTTCACACAGAACTGTGCCTAAACGTGGTCCAGGGCCGTCTAACCGCTTTGGCGCGTGGCAGACGTTGCAAAGGAGACTTTGATTACCTCTTGTCTGATGCGGGGACCGGTTGTAGGTCTGACGAGACCTCTAATCCCCTTGCGCCTCGGGGTATCCCGGCTGCACACTGGTCATTGCTTAGATTTTACGCTTCTTTTACGACCGTCGAGTCGACCCTGACGAGGGCTGCGAGTGGAGCGCTTCGTCGTTATACCGCGACTGGCCAGCGCGGTAGCACCGGGCGAAAGCTCAAAGGAAAGTATGCGTGTTATATCTATTCTAGGGCCAGAATCCGACGGGATCTAGCGTCGCAGACCGGGCTCACGTAATGCGAGGAATGCCGGGGTCGGTGGTCCGTATTCAGTTCGTGGCTGCAGGCACTGACGAGTGTGATAACCCGGGGCCGGGTGAGTCCTGGATTGAGTGACGGTGGCAGAGTCACCTTTCCTTTAAGGGGTTCGTTCGGCTCCCGGGGGCCACGTCAATGGCTTGCTGGGATCCGAGTCTCGCCCACGGTCTTGGAACGTGGTCAATGGCTTGCTGGGATCCGAGTCTCGCCCACGGTCTTGGAACGTGGTGTGCGGGTCTCATTTGTCTATTTCAGGATGGGGGCGGGGGTCAGACCGTGAGACACGGGCAGAGTACTCGACCTAAAGGTCGCTCCCCGTGCACGGTCCCGCCGGGTGATACTCAAATCCAAGACTGGCTGATGAAATAGAATGGGAAATCCGATGCGGGAGTGAAAACACGAGTAAACCTCAACAGTGGGGTCGTTGGTTTTACAGCATGACAGTTTTATAAAAATCAAATAGTTTCATCAGGGGTTGGCAAAAAGAATATATATTTAAATCTTGTTTCGCCACTTTAATTACTGCGAAAATGAATTAAGTTGCGTTTGTCCGACAATCGGCAATTACGCTGACATGTTTACACACACAGAAGTCCCACGTAACATGTGTGATTATGTCGTGGCTTTGATTTCCAGGAAGGGCCTCTCGGGATTCTACACATGTCTGAAGATTTCAGCGAGGATCCAACACGACATCACGCAATAATCCTTCAAAATACCGTCAGAACATCATGCAGAACCGCACTGAATATAGACCGTGAGGTTCTTGCTGAAGAACAACAGTGTCTCGCGCGTGGCCACGCGTCACCCCCCCCTAGTAAAAAAGTAATATAGGATTTTCCAAACAAAAAACCTGTAGAATCCTATGCGGAATCCTATGCGGAATCCTATGCCGAATCCTATGCGTAATGCTATACGGAATCCTATGCGGAATCCTATGCAGAATCCTATGCGGAATCCTATGCGGAATCCTATGTGGACTCCTATGCATAGGATCCTATAGGATTTTCCAAACAAAAATCCTATAGGATCCTATAGGACTTTTTGACTAGGGCACTCCCATATCCCTTATATTGAGTATTCTTTTCCTCCCCATGTCTACTAGAATTTGGAATACAATCAAACCATATGGCTTGAGATATCATCTACGCTAATTGCGTCCGAAAACAGACAAATAGAAAAATGGTACTTTTATTCATGGTTATTGTAGCGGCTTGACGTCTGAAGGATTATTGGGCCCTTTAGTGCAACCCAGCGCCAATCCTGGCAGAGGCTGAAGGGTTTATTTCAAAATGTGGAGTAGTCTAACCGTAACCTTTTGGCAGCAGTAACTGGCGGGAAATATCAAAACAAGAAGCCACCAAAAACCGTGCTACAAGAAGCCATCCTATAAAATCCTAAATATATAGGCAAGTATTATGAAAACTCCCACACTGTAAAGGAGGGGAAATGTGCCTTGCACTGATGGCATAATAAAAAGCGCTTTAGTAAGTAACCGCGTAAAAGTGCCCAGCCCCGCCCGTGCCGTGGCTTTGTTGTGGGGCTGGGTGGAACAATAGCCTGTCGCCCATCCCTGGACATTTTGAAAAAGGCCATGCATGTTGATATTTGTTTTACTGTAAGTGCCTGCCGCAGCGCATGTCGCCCATGTATATTTGTTTGAAAAATATATTTATGGATATATACATATATTTATATATAAATAATATGTATATTATATAAGTAAACCTCGCACTCAGCCTGTCTGCAGAATGTGGCAGGCCACTCCGATAAGGCTCTTGGGGCAGTCCAAAGCCTGCCCCAATCGGGGCAAAAATTTGGTGGCTGGGGCAGACTCCTCCAAGGGGGGGTAATTTTTCACCGATACAAGTTTATCTACTCAATTTTAAACTAAACACCCAGAAATAAAATAATACTGCTCATCCGACCCAACGACAACAACATACTCACAGACGTCCACATACCAAAGCAATAGAAACTCATGTACAGCAGCTATCTTGCATTCATGATGCACAATTTAAAAAATACCTTTATTCAAAGCTATAATTACCAGCCAAAATTTTCCCCTATTGACATCATTTGCCCCTTCTTTCAAGCTGTATCAATCAATACTATGAAGAATATTACAATTGACAACTATTTTCGAATAGAATAATGTTTTCCACTGCTAAAACATTTTTCCCTTTTGTTTTCTCACATTTGCATGAAAGCAACTCAAACTGTGGAATATTTCCACGAGATCCAAGTGAGGAAAGATCCCCTTATGCCTGTGAGACGTCACATCAAGGACCGGCATTCATTCTTGGGAGGGGGCTGGCAGCTTTTCCGGCCTTTGGCGATCAAAACATAGGGGATGGTCCAGGCCTTCTTGCGAAAGCTGAGAGCTTTTGGTGCCAGACATTTTTTTCAGTAAATATCTACTAGCCTTGAAAATACCTACTAGGCGTGTCTCCAAGCTCCGGCTTCTCCTGGCGTTATGGGAGCTTGTATGGTCCATTGGATCTCACCAGTCAGTGAAACAGGTGACCTGTAGTGTTCGGTTATTTATGTCTGGTATCCGATGCAGATGGTGCAGATGAGTGCTGTTGGGTTTGGTTGATGATGTGGGCCGGGTTGGTGAGGCGCATTCTCGCCGTGTGGTGGTGGGTGGGCAAATTCCTACCGAATTGTGTCTATCTGATATATGTGTAACTGGAATGTCTGATGGTGTTAAGTGTATGTGAATGTCATCTTTTATAGCTCTGTAGTATGTCAAATGTATGTAATGAATGTAATGTAGTGTGTAATAAACATGCACGGTACCAAAAATACCCAACATAAATGATGTAAGGAAATGTAACGAATGCACTAGCATTGCCTTGTTCTTGTTTAGGTCAATTATGAATCACATGTTTCAATCCTGGTCTTGGGCAGGGGGCGGACATGAGATACTTCTCTAGAATTCTGGGGGTTTTGAAGGTTCGATTTCTGGTTCTAACAGTTTTTTGGCAGCAAAATTTAACATGTAATTCCAATGGGACTGTTTCCAGGGGTTTGGGGCACAGGCCAGTGGGAAAATGTAAGTGGTGCTTAAGGGTATATTTTTTATTTTTGGTATGTAAAATTGATCAGGCTATCTTGTGGGTGCAGTTTTTAGTCTCTAAAGCGCTTTTATAACAAGGAAAATCCACGATGAACTTCATGCTAATTCCTTCAGAATTCTGTTTCAAATGTTTCGATTACCCGATCAAAACGCTGCATTCTACGTTATGCTAGCAAAATTAAAGTTATCTTGAACAAAACCCTTCAAAATACTACCATATCCTCAACATGCTGCCAAATCAGGCAGTCAGCTGGCTGTCATGTCCGAACCGTATCTATAGGAACCATGGTCTTGGGTAATTTTTGACAAAGCATCTGGCACCAAATGCTCTCATAGCGAAGGAAATGCAAAAAACTACATACAGGGAAATTAAATTTTGAGTTCTAAGATTGTTTTATGTAACTAAAATTAAGTTTGGATTATAAATTTAGAAAATGGTAACAAATTTAGCTTTTGAAAAGTAGCCATTGCCTGATTTCCTTTTTCACCTCCAGGAACTTTACATCAATGAGAAATTTCCTTCATTTGGTATCTTTTTAACCATATTTCGCTTCATGACAAATATGACGCTTTTGAGACAAAATAGCTTTTCCAGCATAAGTTTAACTAATGATTTTCGTTTCTTGTATCTATTTTTCCTTCTCCCCTCGGTGATTAATCAGCCTGATTGCTGCCCCAAGTACTAGTTTCTGCCCCAAGAACCCCCTCTGCCCCAAGCTCGACCAAAAGCTGTCCCAAATTGGTAGGTCTGCCCCGAGGCTGCCCCAACGAGATCTCGTCGAAATCTGCCACGTTCTGCAGACTGGGCACACAGCACACAGATGTTCGGGGGCCAGGCATCGGCATGTATAAACAATGTTGAGTAGTATCCTTCCAGGGTGGTAGAGGACTTTTTTGGATAAGTGTTTCTACTGCTTTTCATCCTTTGACAGTTGTGCAGTTTAGCTTTATGCATGGTGGTCTCAACCTGCCCTCAATTGAATGGTACCCATCTGGACATGCCCACCAGATTTCATCTTCAGATCAGAGGTGTGCGACTCATGAGCCTGAGTCAGAGTTTAACTCAAGTTTTGACTTTTTGGCCTCTGAGTTGAGCTGATTTGAGTAAAACAGTTTGTTTGTTGGGTTGAGTTGGTTCAAAACATGTCAATGAGTTGAGTTTAGCTCGCATGTGTGGGAATTCTATGATACAACCGCCGACCAAAGTACCAGAGGGCGGCAGTACGGCGACCAGGCGGTCACCCGCCTGTAGGACCATATGCAGCAGCACCCGCTGGTCGTTCGGCCTACCTTCGAGTCGCGGGCCAAACGGCGCAGCCTCACCGACAACCTCGGCCGGTTCCCGCGCCTACATCTACAACGGTGCTGGACGCCTCCGTCAGTGGCACCAACACTGTGGCCGTCGCGACCGGGGATATCCCCGGCATCTCTGACGTCGAGGCGGATGGCGAGGTGCCAGACTTTGCCGTGGGCCGGGAGACTGAGGACGGTGAGGGGAGGCTGGAGTCAATGGTGCCGGCGATGAGACTGACGTCACTGATCCGGACGGCCGTCCGTCTGCTCCTGCCCGGTGAATTGGCCAAGCACGCCGTGTCTGAGGGCACCAAGGCCGTCACCAAGTACACCAGCAGCAAGTAAATCCTCATGGGTGCAGTGTTTGGTCTCGCGTTCGTCGGTGATGCTGCTTCATTTTCATCAATCATTTCTCCTCATGCTCATCGGCGCCGGCGACTGACGGGACACCCGCGTCGCAACCAAAACTGACTGAGGCGTCGCGCATTCCGCCGGGGGCGGCGTGGTGAATAGATCGTCCGTGACTGTGTTGAGGAAGGGGCGCTGCTCCCCTGGGCGGTGTTCGCCCACTGTGAGGCCGCCTCTATGTTTATTTGGTTTTGCTCCCGTATCAACTGTGTTTAGTTTAGTTTAAAATGTAATGTGCCCCCAATGCCCCCAAATGAACTGTTAGAACTAACTTACCACATACAATCGCTAAGATGCGTACTATTTGGAGGTGATATTAATCACATGGTCACACTAAGCAACTTCACATGTCTAATGCCAAGTTCCTGATCCTTAAATAAAAATCCCTCCCATACCTAATCCCCCTCCCCCAGCCTGTTCCGCTCGGCAGCGCCGGTTAGTGACGGGCTCCTTACAGGGCTGGATGCGTCGGAGCGCTCACTGCGTTACGCAGACGCCCCTTGCGGTGCCTCGGTTGCACCCCCTGCGATGCGTCGGTTGCGCCCCCTGCGATGCGTCGGTTGCGCCCCCTGCGATGCGTCGGTTGCGCCCCCTGCGATGCGTCGGTTGCGCCCCCTGCAATGCGTCGGTTGCGCCCCTGAGATGCGCGGTTTGCGTCCCCTGCGATGTCCAGTTAGCGTCTCACTCCGCGCCCCGCCTGACCTCCGTTGCTGAAGCTTAATCAATGGGGACGATAGCTCCGCCTGTCGCCGCGGTTTCCCGGGCCCGCCGGGTAATAACGTTGGTCCTGCCGGTCGGGGTCCCGAGCTTTCGTGTTGTCTGCCGAGGTCTTCCCTATCCAAACCCTAACTCCCAAGATTGCAACCCTCGTCAGCCAACCCATTACTTCGCCCCCCGTCTCAATTGCCAATTTGTGCAAAACATGACCTCACGTTACGATGGAATCACTTTTGGCTTGTGTGGGTCACCTGTTGGCAAACAATGTACAGTTGTAGTTGAATGTGAGTGTCAACTTGTGTATTTTTGTATTGAGTTGAGTGGATGTAATGTAATAAACATGCACGGTATCAAGCTGATGAAGCCGGAAGCCGTCTCACGTGTGAGTAGGGCGTCCCTCAGTGTCCGGATTGTGAACAACTGGAATGCATTGCCAGCAAATGTGATAGCTGCTCCACTATTAAATACATTCAATTCTCGGCTGGACAATCACTGGGCCCAGCAGATGTTCCACATACCCGATGAAGATCATTAATCGACCCGAACTCGGAAGGTCCGTGGGCCTCTCAGTATTCCAGAGCCATATATCTCCACAGGAACTCATTAGATCCATACACACTCCAGAAACGCTTCTCGGCAGGTTTATCGGTAAACAAGGGCCTCCATTTCTCTCAGACGCTTCAATCTGAGAAAGACTGATTAAAGACTCAGCTTGGAATGAGCTTGTCAGAGACCAGAGCCAACAGGCCGGGATGGCCTAACAATCTTCTGTAATTTTTAGGCATAGGTATAGGTATAGTTGTGAAGATGGCAAGTCAACTGAGTGGACAAAAAGTTGAGCCAAGGCGTTCATATAATGCTAAGTAAAAGTGTTTTAAATTGCCTACCCTTTTCAGACCTCCTTTTTCCTTTAAATTTGTCCTTAAGTTACCTTTTTCCTCCTGTGTTTCAATCAAAGTTTCAATTTGTTTGCACTTATCAATTCAATATACATTTTAACTGGTTATTTAAAAGCCCATCCTGTCTGAACAAATCCCTAGGCGCAAATAATACATGTACTTGAAAAGGTAAACAGACTCCCATATCTGGCATTGCCTTCAACATTTAAAGTAATGAAGCTGACTCCAAAACACATTTCACATCCTTCAAAAACTACTCATCAATAATATTTAACATTACTTAATCACTTAAACCACCACACCACTACTTGTTATTGCCATCCAAGAATAGACACAAAGTATGCACAAAAAAGTATCTGATCAAAATATTCAGCCCAGTAGAGGCAGAAGCTTTAGAAGATCTAGGGCAAACGAAGTATACAAAACCATATGGTAATTCACAATGAGTTGGATGCTTGTTTTTGCTACACATGATATTGATTTTTTGTTTTTAATGTTCCATCTGCAGCTGCTTATGAATTTTTCTTATTAGAAGCAGATAGTGCTATTAGTGTAGGAAGTATTTACCTTTGATTTGATGGAAATAAAACAAAGCTGTTAATGCACGAATCCAAGAGAACATTTCCTGCTACTTATTCTACCTGATCAGAAACCTTTACTTGTCCTCTGTATTTGGAAAGTCATGCATTATCAATTTTTTGATTGAGCTATTTCTATCATAAAAAGTGTAGTTATTATCCTATTTTCTATCGATAAATATTCTTATTATTTTGCATGTTTTCACTATTTTACACCTTATTATTATTACACATTACTATTTTCACACTTTATTTTACATGTATGCACTGTATTAGTATTGGAGGTTTTCAAGCTGAAAATTGGATTGGTTTTATAAATATTAATGCATTAAAAGGCATCATGTTGATCAAATTTCCATTTTACTGTCCTTTCTCGCTTATGGTATTGCATTTCTTAGGTTTTACTGTGGTTCTTAGAATTCGAATTACAACAAGGTACCCCATTAATTATTGCTTGAATTTTCATGAAGCTCATGACATATGAATGTTTCGTGTATAAAAATTACCTAGCATCTTTATTTAGCAGAAACCAAAAGCAATATGTATATCATCCCTGCAAATGCAGTTTAGGTCATGCATTTTTTGTTAGCTAGGACCTTTTCTGATAGAAGGTATGAAGGTGCAATTATTTGCCTGTGCTTGGTGGGGAATTCCAGGACAACACGACCAAAAATATTTCAATTTGACACCACCTTGTCTAGAAAAAATCTGCAACTTTGTCTCCGGGGTAGTTTTGGGCCATAAACACGCCTCAGAGAATCTTAGCCAATCAGACCAACGGTGGCCGAGTTATAGCCCGATGCATTTTCGGGAGGTCACCTTGTACTATCTTTGATGCTACGTAACTAAAAAGGCATGGCTGGATTAATAATGTTTTGTATATTTTTGAACTCTTGTTGAACCCTTGATCATTTTGGAAAAAATACAATTTCAAAATTAAAAAAATTGACTATTGGTTTGACCTGTTCTTTTGTGACCGAGCTTGAGCTTTTGGCAGTTGAAATTGGCCTTCCAGACACTTAAAAAAATTATTCATAAATTATCTGTCGATAAAGAAGAAAATATCATTTTTGCTATAAATTCCTTATTTTTAAGCACCTAAGATAGGCGTGCAGACGGTCTGCAGACCACTGCAGTTGTGCAGCCTTATGCTTAACACTGCAAACAAAGCAATGATATTGCATTGCATGCTCGAAATTCTCATCGTGCAAGTGTCAGAGCTTTTGAAAATTAACGCGCCCCCACACAAGGGGGTAGGTAACTGGCCTCCTCTGGTTTCTACAGGTGGTAAAAAAACATTTTCGCGCAGCACCACCGTATTTCATCTACCTCTCACCCGACATCTTTGTAACTTCTGGAAAAATAATTTCGGTCAACTGGCTGCTGGTTGGTACTGTAAATACCACAGGTCAGCCGGCAACTGACTGGTGAGAGGGTGACCTGAGGCAGGCGGCCGTCCTTATGCTTTGTGGGACGTTCAACTTTGGCTTCTTAATTAACCCTTCATTGTGGGGGTTGCTGATGAGGATGAGGATGATGATGATGATGATGATGATGATGATGATGATGATGATGATGATGATGATGATGATGATGATGATGATGATGATGATGATGATGATGATGATGATGATGATGATGATGATGATGATGATGATGATGATGATGATGATGATGGTTTCGGCCGTCGAATAAGGATATCCATATGGGGGGCGCCTCGTTTAAGTCGCCCCAATCGCCGAACGAAGATTCGGCGATTCCGGTTTGGATGACAGCCGATTTGTGGCGAGGACTCGCGCCCTTGCGCCGCCCCCGCTGTCCAGGTCCCACCTGGCCCC
Source organism: Lepas anatifera (assembly GCA_034440635.1). Taxonomy (NCBI): domain Eukaryota; kingdom Metazoa; phylum Arthropoda; class Thecostraca; family Lepadidae; genus Lepas; species Lepas anatifera. The sequence goes on along the minus strand of JAOTON010001030.1, from coordinate 1,582,368 downwards.
CTCTCGGGCCCGGAGGTGGCTGTCTTCGGGACCGTTTTCGTGGTGATTACCCGGGCTGGGATACCCGAATTGCAACCTTGAGTGATCCAAGGCATAGTCGTTGGCCGTTGGCCCAGTCTTTTTGGTGGTCGGTTTGGTCGGCTAAGTAGAGATTCATTCGCGAGTTTGTTGGTCCTGTTTTTATACAAGTAACTAGATCTTGTGGGTATGAGCTAATTAAGCTATCATTATCTTCTTATAATCTTGTAGCCTGATATTTTTCTACATATTGCGGGATAAATAAATTACCTCCGCACGGTATGCACGAGGCATGCATAAATACCAATAATAACGTTATCTTTAGAAATCAGCTTCAAGGAGGCTTCCTGATGGGAGTGTTACACAACATCTTTTGCCGGTGGAGTCTTGCTAAAGACGTCACGTTTTTCTTCCAATGAAAATGGAGGAACTGAGGTCAGTTTTGATTCAAGTGTCGAGTTTGCCGCACCTGTTTTAGATTTGTCTCTCAGAAGAATCTTCTTCTCTCCAGTTTTTCTTAGTCTTCTTTTTCGCCAGCGGATTCAATGATAGCCGTCATATTTGCAAGATTAGCAACATGCACGATAAGGTACACTTTGACTACACTGACATGAGGTAAAGTGCTAAAAAAATGGTTTAGAAAATGCAAAAAACACGTAACCTCCCTTTTTCCGGCCGACCAGCTGGAATTCAGCTGGCCGACTCCCGCGGGGGTTGCTCGTTCGGTTGGTGGGGCCGGGGTCTCCGTGACAAGTCCCTTAACACGCGCCCCGCTGGGGGCGAAATTCGCCCCCTCCTGGTTTTTCCCAGATAGCTCAAAAACGAAGAGACGCAGAACAACGAAACTTACGGTACCTTATCCCTGATTAATTTTACACATCTGACCAAATTTTTGAGTTAAGGTCATGTCAGGTCAAGGAGCTATTCAAGGTCAAGTGACCCGACCTCAAAACCTAAAATTACGAGTTTGAAGCAGCGCCCAGGGAACATTAGCAAACCGATCAGTTTGAAACTTCCACAATATGATAAGGTCATTAGGATCCACAAATCTGGTATCTCGGAATTTCGATATTGGTGACCTAAGGTGGGGTCAATTTTTTGGTCTCCCCATTATAAGTCTATGGTGAAAAATAGAATGGACTCGTTTACAGGAAATACTGGATAGATAAGACTGAAAATCCTCAAACTGTCTATTCTTACCACGATCTTGACCATAAAGTTGAGTTTTTGAGCATCTGACCTCTCAGAGGTCATCAGGTCACGGGAGCAGGGAGTGATTGTTTTGCCAATAACTTCTCACTGAATTGAGATAAAGCTCCCATTTTGCTAGTATTGTGTTTATATTGTCACGGGGAGTCGATTGATATACAACATGACCATACCAGGTCACCCTGTGACCCTGACCTAGGTCGAGGTCAGGTCATTTTGACTATCTGACCTAGTAAGGTCATGTCATACATCATTCGATTTGCCGCGATGAGAGGAATCCAATGATGCATAAATATTGGCTATAGCTCCCCTGAGGACAGATCTAGAGAGGGAAACTTACACTGCTCTGTTGTAAGCTAAGGAGCATTCTTTGACCTATGCTGACCTCAATATTGACCTGACATAAAAATTATTCGTATAAATTCTCTTTGTCTTGTCAAGAGCTTTCGAACGCCGTCCGTAATTTTCCTTTAGCTTTCGTGGGGAACGAGATTCGGAGGGTGGGCGAAAAACACCCCCAGCGGGGCGCGTCATGGAAGGGACCCCAGCGGGGCGCGTGTTAATGACTTCAGTGAGACTTTCACTCCTAAAACCGAAATGGAAACAACTTGGACAAGATTTGTAAAAAACAAAAATAGAAGCCAATAAAAGTGATAGTAAAAGATCCATTGTTTCGTGGGAGACGAGGGCAATGGAACTTACTAGTAATGGGTAATTGCACCCTTAAACAAAGTTTTTCAAAGAACGCGCAAATTTATCAATAATTGAAATAAGTATAACTTATCATATAAACACCACTAACTCACCCAATTACGTCGTTCCCGGAGATGGAAAAGTAATATCGATACAAGGTGACCCAGTGCATACGTTTGAGAGGATTCATCAATGCAAAAAAACGTTGCTAAAATGCTTTTATTCCCAGGGGTTACTTAGAATCTGCTCATGTATAGGAACAAAGTTGGTCCTGAAATCGTGATATATTCGACTTGGTCACTTGAACAGGTCGTCTCACATAATATGTTTAAAAGGTGATCATTTCATCGCCGACACGGATCCCAGTTCAAACGCTACTTCGAAAGGCTTTTGATTAGTCTTTTTTAATGATTAGAGGTCAGCAAATTTGAAACAAAATCGAGAGCCATCACGTTAAATAACTAGCAAAATGTATCATGTGTTTTTAGCCCTGTCCCAGACTGGTTGAACTGCATTGAACCAAGACTTAGCATTTGAAATAAAAAGAGAACATTGAAAGGATGTTTTACGACCTTTACGACTGTTTCGACGTTTCAGTGGAGGTGGTCGGGCACCCGCTAATGGATATAATTCTACACTCCTTGTGCCAGTTCTGAGAAAAGAAAACACGAGCCACCGCAGTGCTGCGTTTGGAGCCATCTGATGTCAAACAGGCTCCGTGGCCTAAATGTTGGTCATCTCTGCTGTTCAGTAAACCATGTAGAATGAACAGTGCACTGGGAGCGACGTCGCTAAAACCGTTTTAATCACTACCGATGCGATCGTTTGGTCCGGTCACCTTTGAGGTGGCTCGAGATCAAAGTATTCCCTTACAGGAACACAGTGAAAACTTAAATTTTGTGGCATAATAGCTGACAGAGCAGAGTCTCGAAAACAATTTCAGCACCATTGGAATGCTCTCTTCGAGCCTGATCGGATTATATATCGTACAATCTTGTCTACTCAAATTTCAAAATTGACCAGCAATGACCTAGAGCCAGACTTAGGTCTATTCGGACACGATAACGTAAAAATAAAACCTCCATCGCAGTTCTCAGCAGTTCTCAAGTCTCGCAAGTTATCAAAATTTACCAATTGCCCTATGCATTTCTGATGGAACGGTCGTAACCCTGACATTGTGTCAGGCTAGCGGTGTGGAAATGCTGCTACGAACATTTATCTTTCTTGGCCACCTTACTATTTGATGTGAATCTGAGGACTATAGGTTAAGGTTGATCTTACTGATGCACCTCCAAAGTTTTTTTTTCGAGGTTGGGTCTCTTGACCTGGATTGGCGATCTGACCTGTTATGACCCAGACCTAACAATTTTCCAGAAGTTGCAAAAATGTCGGGTAAGAGGTAGATGAAGTACGGCGGCGCTGCGCGATGGTGTTTTTCTTTTACTACCGGTGGAAACTTGAGGAGGCCGGTTGTTCGCCCCCTCGTTTGGGTGCGTGTTAATTTTTATAAACTCTGACACTTGCACGATGAAAATTTCGTGAATTCCATGCAATATTATTGCAAGCAACCGATTCCAAAAGCTAACGCTTTGTTTGCGGTGTTAAATGGAATGTGGCGCCTTGGTCGAATCCTGGAATCTAGTGTAATTAGGCGTACTTTTAGTCGAAAATAATGAAACCACTCATGGTTTCTCTGAAGAAAATGTACAATAAGCTCAACATTTTGACTTCTAAAATACTCCTCAAGGAAAAGAAAGAAATATCTGCCTGTGGATGATGTCATGATCTGGCAACCACTACCATACTCGAAACGCTTCAAGGGCTTCGATTGGCTGATACTCATCGTGACGTCAGCATATGTCGTCACACCAACGGCCATGGCAACTGTGGCCTGCTGCTAAGGGTACATGAGAGGTACATTGCAGGTAGGTTTTAGCTTTTTTCTACGGGAATCTCGAGTTCCAAGACAAATTATATATTCAGAACGGGTTTTCCGACTTTCTTTACAACTTGGCTATCTCAGTTAAAATCACGTTATGAAGGTGTCACATTCCCTTTAAACATAAGGCTGTACTACTGCAGTGGTCTACAGGCCGTCTGGATGCCTATCTAAGGTGCTAAAAATTAGCAAAAACGAATGTATTGCAAAAACAAAAAATAATTTTTTTATCGCAAGATAATTTATGAAACCAAATTTTGAGGTGTTTGAAAGGCCACTTTCAACTGCCAAAAGGTCAAGGTAGGGCACAAAAAAGAATGTCAAACCAATTTAGTCAATTTTTTATTTTTCCCTCAAAATAATATGTGGTTCAAAACGAGTTAAATGATATACAAAAAATGGTTAATCAGGCTTTGCGTTATTGAGTAATGAAGCATCAAAGATGAGTCTACAAGGTGACCTCCCGAAAATGCTCTGGGCTATAACTCGGTCACCATTGGTCGGAGAGGGTTAAGATTCTCACAACCGTGTGCATGTGGCGGATCCAAGGGGGGCAACAAAGGCATTTGCCCCCCCCAAACGGAGAAGCTCGGGCCAAAACTATGTTTCCCCCAAGTGATCGACCTCCCTTTTTCCCTGACTCCTTTTTAGTTTATAAGCAAGATTTTGGTGCTTTAAGTGAACTTCAAACACAACGAGTTAAGTTCAGTGTAAATATGTGGCCTTGGATAGGAAAAAGTGTCTTGAGCCCATGTCTTTCAGCCCGTGACGTTTTTTGCTTCTTGCTCAAATAACCAAATATGCCGGTAAGTCATATTGTAGCGCAATTTTTCAAGGCGTGAGGTTTTTTTGCTTTTCGAATTTCTGCCCCTCCCAAAACGACCGGCTGGATCCGCCACTGTGTGCTTGCCCGAAACTATCCCGGAGACAAAGTTTCACATTTTTCTAGACATGGTGGTGTTAGCCTTGATTGATCTGTCCTGGAATCACCCTGGTGTAACGTTAGGCCTTTTAGGTGCCTTTTAATTTTATGTTCAGTCCCCCACAATTGAAATTGCCATGAGTAGGCTCCACTGGCTTAGGACGGATATCTCGCAACCTATGGTGCTTCTAGCTTTGCAAATGGGTTCATCATGTGTATTTTTTCAAGAGCCTTCCAGTGTTCACCAAAATTTCTTAATCTGACATCTGCATGAGGAAATATGTACAAAATTACTGATTTTGCTGCATTCTGACGGGGTAGTCTTCGGCTGACTTGCCACCGCCTCTGATAATCCCTGACCCCCTCGCCCATACCTAGACCACGTGACCTCACAGATGAATAGGGGGTTGGCACTGCGCCAGCTCATTCATCCCTCCCACAAATCTCGTCCTGTCTGAGGGGCACTCGTATTGCAATTGCTCCCACTGTGTTCCTGTGTGCTGGACATCTGGCGTCACTGACCTGGGGCAGTGCAGTGGCAGAACCACGAGTCACTTTTTGAGGAGGGGCCAATATCCAATAAGATGGTCTCAAATGGAAAGAACCATTGCAAACTATTTTGTTGCGGGGAGGCAAACACATTTTACCCCCTGGATCCGACATTGTGCTTGGGTTGCGAAACATGTTAGCTGTCACTGGCTGCCGGGGCTCTCCTCATCTGTCTGTTTATATAGAAAAGATTCTGGTAAAACGGCTGAAAAAGTGATAAACCTTTGTTTGCAGGTTCCAGAAAAACAATATTTTCAGATACGCGTCAGAAGAGGGAGCAGTGGGAGCCATAGGCGGATCCAGGAAAGAGAGGTATGTAGGTCTGAATCGAAGTATTTTCCACTATTGCCGCTCTTGTTACGGTCTTGTTGTGGTTCGATTTCACGTGTCGTTTAGGTACACCATCTTGTAGGTGCATAGTGATTCGTCTTGATAGTGAAGTGGTAGTGTAATCGCCGCGTCGCTCCCACTCTCCGAAAGAGGCCGTGTCTTAACTTGACTGTGTATTTCCGCCGTTTCTGCACGGATGAAAGTTATTAAGTACAAGCGGCAACCATCATGCAGTCAATCAGTGACTTCATGTCAAATGGCACAAAGAAATCTTCCTTGTACATAATCCAAAGCTAGAGCTGAAACATCCATAGACAGCACCTTAACACACGTACCGACAAATGAGCCCTCTAACACGACTGGCGACTGCAACCGAAAGAACGCGAACGTCACTGGCCGTCGCTGCCCGCCGATGACCGATGCACACGCATCCCGTAACTCCTACAATAGACGGGCACAGACAAAGGTTAATAAGCCGCCTGAATTATCCCTTAAAGTATACGTATTAAGTATATAACACGAATCGAAATGAAGTTACCTTTAGACGATCAAACACGTTGCGAATTATAAGTATGAATCGATGACATTAACGTTAGATGCCGTAGAATAGCCTTGACACATAGGTAAAGTTCACTCACCAGATCTCCGTCACAACCAACAACCGCTCGCCTGTACCGTCTCGACCCAACAGAAGTCGCGACCACCGCGCGCCAGCTCAGGACGCTTCAGCTCGCCCGCCGAGAGGAGACAAAACTAAACAGAGGTGCAAAGGCCTAGTACGAAAGATGCTTTAATGATATAATCAAATAAACACGTCGCTATTCGTCAGATTCATGCTCACCTATTCCCTAATCACCATATACATGGAATATAAACGCCCCCGGCTATGTCTGACACATTCAGATGCCACACCTCAAACCTCGGCACGTAGAGGTGCCAACTGTAGCTATACAAACCACAAAATCCACTAAGGGCCAACAGCACTTACACTCCCCCCTGGTTTCAACGCGTTTTGAAACAAGAAATAATGGCATGGCTCCAACTACCAAAGAAACAAACAGCTATTGCGGAACATCTGGGGCAAACCCAACGAAACCATATAGAAAATGTGATCAAATATGCACCAAAGGTCAGCCCAAAAGGCCCCCCACCTTAATGACGTTAGCCCAGACCCACGCTGAAAGATCTCTCCAAATGTAAATCGGTGAGCGTCCGAACGCTACGCTCCAACCAAAGACAGCGTATGATGCTGACTACCATTCCAAGTCAGTATGTGAGTCGACTACGACTAGTTTATGAACTTGTCTTAATAGTACCGATGAACTGGTTTTCACTAATACTTTTCTGACCAGGTTATCCGCACTTGGGAACACTTTCAAAATCTTCCCCAACGGCCATTGACCTCTGGGAGTGTCCTGGTCCGAAATCAGAACTATGTCGTTCACCTTTAAGTTTTTTTGAAACTGATGTCCACTTTTTTGTAGCGTGGGAAGAAATTCCCGCTTGAAACGGTACCAAAACTGTTCTGCTAAGTACTGCACATGTCTCCACCGTTTCCTGGAGTATGAGTCAGCATCGCTAAACCTGCCGGGGATCGCTTGGGCACTCCCTCTGAGAAGAAACAAATGATTCGGAGTAATTGGCTCCAAATCTCCATGAGTGGTGGACGCACATGTAATAGGTCGGCTGTTCATAATTCCTTCAATCTCACAGAAAGGTGTCTGCAAGCGCTCGTCATCCAGCCTCTGAGTTGGCATACTCCGCCAGATCTTTCGAAGTGTGCGGATCTGCCGCTCCCAGCTTCCCGAGAAATGGCTAGCACTGGGAGGATTGAATATCCAGTCAATGCCGTCTTTCAACAACGTCCTCTGCACATTATAATAATTATTGGGGCTTATCGACGCACCAACTACCAGGGTCATATGGCGTCGCCAACTCTCTCCCTGTTGGAAGGGTTGCTCGGGAGCCAGCTTGCTCCTTGTTCAGGAAGCCGCCGGGCCTTGAACCCGGGTCGGCGGCGTGGAAGCCAGCTATGCTGACCACCCACCACCGCGCCCCCCGTCCTCTGCACATTCCCCAAATCCATGTCTCGCAACGATTCTCTTAGTTCACGGTCCGCTCCGGTCATGTTGGTTCCCATATCGCTCCGTATTTGGCGGATGGGTCCTCTCCTCGCAATGATGCGGCGGATGGCATTTATCAGGGAGTCTGTTCTCAAAGAATGCAGTACCTCGATGTGACACCCACGTGATGACATACGTAGAGTCCCTTGACCTCTACACTGGCTCCAATAACCCAGAACCTCTCTCTCAGCTTCCACAATGTGTGTTGTCTGCCTTCATGGCCCACACTTATATGGGCCGCCCGCATCACCAGGCGTGTTACGTGATGCCGCCGCGGGAGAATGATGGGGTTCTGAAACGCCGGGGAAATGCCCAGACATCTAGTGAGACGGCCGCCGACTAACAACAGCCCATTCCTCACCAGAGGTCTGATGCCTGCCAACTGACTGTTTCTACGAACTTCGATGAACCCGTCTCCATCACCATGTGCTGAGAATTCTACAAATGTGGTCTTCTGGACATCTCTCAACACAGACCTTTCAGCTTCCTCTAAATCATTTGTGCTGAGGTCGGTCGAGAGCCCAATATCTCTCTGACGTAACCCTCTCTGCCTATTGATACAGAACCGGCGAAACGTGCCTAATTTCAGCACACCAAAAACCGGTTGTACCACGCCACAGCTCTCTTCAGTCGAAAAAAAGCTGGAGAAGTAATTGACCAATCTCTCCTTCGGGCTAGGTGCCGCCATGGACACCTCTTCAGAAGCCGACTGCTGCGACCCGTCCACAGACGAGGTGAGAACAGTGACCGGTATCTCCGGCTCCCGCGGCCAGTCACTCCTTTCCCGGACTAGAAAATCGGGTCCAGAGATCCAGAAATCTAGTCCATCCGACGTAGAACCTTTCGAGCCGATGTCCGCCGGATTCATGGCGGACGGTGCGTAGTACCACTCAGATACAAGAGAAGCATCATGAATCTGCGCCAACCGGTTAGCAACATACGTTTTGAACTGGGTGGTCCGATTTCGGATGTACATTAACACGACCATGCTGTCCGTCCACATATACGCATTGTCAGGCTTAGTCCGCAGTTCTCTGGTCAACAGGGATCTCAGTTTTACGGCTACCACAGCGGCGGCCAACTCCAAATTCGGAATGGAAACGAACCGGATAGGCTTGACCAGGGACTTTCCCATGAGAAACCTACGGTTCCATCGTCTGAGCGACTCTGCTGCCTCAGGTAAGCCACTGAACCGTAGCCAACCTCGCTGGCGTCAGCGAATATATGAAGCTCTGTGCGTAACAACGTTCCTCTCAAATTTACCACACATCTGGCCAGCTGAACATTGTTCAAACCATCAGCACGATTAACCCACGTTTCCCACTCCTTTGCAACGTCAGGGGGAATTGAATCGTCCCAGCCACACGAAATCTGACACAGCTTCTGTAGGATCAGTTTTGCCACTAACACGAATGGCCCAACAATGGAAAGTGGGTCAAATATCGCACCAATGACTGACAGAATCCTCCTTTTCGTCGGTGAGCCCCCCGGTTTCGTGAAACGGAAACGGAAAGTGTCGGACTCCACATCCCATCTCAATCCCAGCGCCTTTTCAGGAAGTAAACAATCTCTGTCTAAATGTAAATCGCGAACTCGTGGACCTCTGTCCTCCTTGCGTATACTCTTCAGAAACGCCGGCTCGTTACTCGCGAATTTGGTCATTTTGAAGGCTCCCTTCTGACACACTTCAACCAGATCCTGAGTAACGTTTATCGCCTCTTCCACCGAGTGGCAAGAGAACGACGTGTCATCAACGTATGTATGAGAATACAGCAGCTCCGCAGCCCGCGGAAACTGCGCCCTGCCATCGTCGGCGCACTGTTTCAGAGCCAGCCCCGCCACACCGGGACTGCTCACGGCCCCGAAAATGTGAGATTTCGCGCGCCATACTTCAATCCTTCCGTTCAGATCATTCGCCGCGAACCAAAAGAAACGGAGAAAGTTTGCGTCTCCAGGAGGCAGGTGCACCCGCAAAAACATCGATTGAATATCGCACGTAAATGCGACAGTGCCTTCCCTGAATCTCAGCAATACCCCCACGAGGGAATTTGTGGGATTGGTCCCTTCCGGAGCAGATCGTTCAGACTGATACCATCCGACTTACATGCACAGTCAAAAACTATTCTCAACTTTTCTTTTCGGAATTCACCACAGCATGATGTGGCAGGTGCCACGATGTTTCGTCCTGCAGTTCATCCTTTGGCACTCTTTCAACGTATCCATCATCCTGCAGTGCCTGCATGACCTCACAATATGAGTGGAAGAACGTTTCATCCCTTCTAAATTTCTTCCTGAGAGACTCGAAACGACGCCGAGCCACCGGCCGACTGTCTGGAATTGTGCTCTCTGGGACCCTCGGCAGAGGGACTTCATAGTGACCTTTCTCGTCCTTTCTCACAGACTCCTTCATCTCAGCAAGCCATTCCTTCTCCTTAACAGAGAATCCCTCAGAATCATCAGCGAGATCCTTGAAATCTTTATCATATACCCGCTGAAACATGTCCGCATCTACAGGAGCACGGACCCCGGGTTCAGTCACCCTCAGGAAATTTACCAGTTGCCTGCAGCCAGAGAGAGTCCCCTGATCATTCACCACACCTATAACATATCAGCCAAGAACTGTTTTGGCAGCAAAAGGGCCGTTTCCATCATTTGGAGAACGTACCTCCCGACTCACCAGCAGTTGTGGCGCGTTAGCTCCAATCAGAAGACCAACGTGCGCCTCTTCCAAATCCGGCAACGTAACCCCCTGCATGTGCGGCCACTGATCCACGTGTTTTTGGGTGCACTTGTCCCGAACCCGCAGTGGCATGGTGTCCAAAGTGAAAGCCGGCGGGAGCGCATGCCGACACTCACCATCGATTGGGCCGATCATAAGATCTTCCACAAGTGAGGACGAAACGATCTGTCTATCGTTGCACACTGTTTCCACAGAAATTGACGTCTCAACCCTACTGCTTCCCAACTGATTCGCTAAACTTCTTGTGATAAATGTCCCACTCGAGCCACTATCCAGACAGCAATATGTCTGGACCGTCTGCCCAGACTAGCATCTGATCTTAACTGCGAGGATGGGCATCAGAGCACCAGGTTGCCTGCCTGAATCCACCGATACCCGCCCACTGATAACTGGCTCAGTGGGCGGCTGACTGGAACCTACCGCACCGGGATTTCTCCCGGTAGAATTAGGAGACCGAACAAGCGTTTCATCAGCAGCTGTCGTGCGTGTTTCCTGTAACAGAGTTACGTGAACTCCTCGGCAGATGTCGCACCTGGCGCGCTCACGGCACTGCCGCGCGAGATGGCCGCCTTTGAGGCAACCAAAGCAGAGCCGATCCTCACGAATGATCCTTCTACGCTCCTCCAGTGGCTTCCATTTTAATCTTTCGCAAACCCCAAGAAAGTGATCCCCCTCACAATGCGGACAAGGGCCAGACTCTATCGTGACAGCGTTCACTGGATGCCCCGACGGGCGGGAGGTCTGCCCAGCTCCACTGTCAGTGCCCACACGGAAGCCATCAGTCGAACCAAAGTCGAACACGCGGTTCGTTCGAACACGCACTTCCATCGCCAGAAATCTAACCAAATCTGCGAAAGACACGGCTTTAATTTCATTTAGCATCAGATTGTCGGCGAACCGCAGAAAACGATCACGGAGCTGGATCGAGAGTTTGCTGACTATTTCCTTGATAGATCTGGGATGATCTAGCTCGTTTGATCTCAAATCCACCTTGACATTTTTCACTTCGGTCAGAAACAGAACCAAATGGTCCAGTCCTTCTACGTCACCATGCTGAATTCTGGGCCACTGACTAAGCTTCTTGGAATATTCCTCTACAACTCGAAAGTTATCCCCAAATCTCTCATCCAAAAGACGTCTGGCCTCGCCATATCCACCCAATGGAAGGTAGAGGCAGGATCTCACGACTTGACTTGGGACACCTGTCGTCAGTTGCTCAAGGTAGTGAAGCCTCCCACTGTCGTCCTGAGTCCTGCACTCAATCCGAGCCTGAAGGGCCCTCATGAACAGCCGATACTCTAATATGTCGCCCGAGAAAGGCTTGACTTCCGTTTGAGGAAGCAGAGACCTCCGAATGCCTGCACTTAGAGCTGCATCGGCAGCGGCGGCCTCCGCTGACGGTCTTTCTGAACGAACGTCCGTCTCAATACGCAGCTGATCTACTAGAGCCTGATCCACTGATCCGCCGCTGACCTGAGCCAGCTGCAGCTCTAGCTGAATCTGTTCAGATCTGGCGTTTAAGCGCAGACGCTGAACGTCAATAGACTCTCCTTGACGTAGCCTTTTTGGGCTTTTTAGGGTTTAGACGTTTTAGTTTCTGGACTTTGGCGTCTTAGGCTGCCAGTCTTTTAGCGCTTTTACTGTCATCTGTATCATCTTTTTAGGGTCCTAGGTCATTCCCACAACACTCTCACTCAGTTTTGATTCCACGGCTTGAACATCAGCTGTCCCGTTTCCCAGCTCGTCTGATTCTTTACCCTCCCCTCTGAACAAATATATTCATAAAGTCTCTGTATCAAATCAGATTTCTTCCCCCTGTCTCTAGCCCCCTTTCCAAAAGTGCAGTCTCCAGCTCTGAAACTCGCAGTCTAGATAACTCCTCCCTAGTTGGAGCCATGTTGAAATTTGATGAAAGATCACCGTGGAAGCAAGCGATTTTGGATAGTCCCACCAAATTTAAGATCAAGCAAACCAGAAAAAGTGACAGCGCGTGAGCTACGATACAATCTTTTCAACCATTCAACTTCATCAAATTTAACAATCGTGAGGCGTCCAGTCTGTCATGCATGAAAGAGACAAAAATATACGAGGGACCTTGCCGGTTACTACACCGGAATAGCTCTATAACACATAAACGCGATGAAAATTCACTTTATACTATACCAAAAAGCAAAAGCACAAAGATATGTGCCCTTTTAATCACAACTACCAATATGCTGTGCATGAAAAACTGTTCGAAGGTCTTGAAGGAGAAGCTGCTGCAGATAATCGTATCTAGAACGGAGCAGCTCGTCACAAATACAATCCGCTGGCCCACCTGAATCAGTGCTCAGCACCAGTTGCGCCGGTCCTTTCCTGGCGCCAAGGACGTGACTGATGTCACCGTGGTGCCGTGCCCGCGCTGTGCCGGGTGAAGCAGACGACGTCTCCAGTCGTCCTGGAGCTTGTCGAAACTGTAGTCGCCGCGTCGCTTCCACTCTCCGAAAGAGGCCGTGTCTTAACTTGACGGTGCATTTCCGCCGTTTCTGCACGGATGAAAGTTATTAAGTACAAGCGGCAACCATCATGCAGTCAATCAGTGACTTCATGTCAAATGGCACAAAGAAATCTTCTTGTACATAATCCAAAGCTAGAGCTGAAACATCCATAGACAGCACCTTAACACACGTACCGACAAATGAGCCCTCTAACACGACCGGCGACTGCAACCGAAAGAACGCGAACGTCACTGGCCGTCGCTGCCCGCCGATGACCGATGCACACGCATCCCGTAACTCCTACAATAGACGGGCACAGACAAAGGTTAATAAGCCGCCTGAACTATCCCTTAAAGTATACGTATTAAGTATATAACACGATCGAAATGAAGTTACCTTTAGACGATCAAACACGTTGCGAATTATAAGTATGAATCGATGACATTAACGTTAGATGCCGTAGAATAGCCTTGACACATAGGTAAAGTTCACTCACCAGATCTCCGTCACAACCAACAACCGCTCGCCTGTACCGTCTCGACCCAACAGAGGTCGCGACCACCGCGCGCCAGCTCAGGACGCTTCAGCTCGCCCGCCGAGAGGAGACAAAACTAAACAGAGGTGCAAAGGCCTAGTACGAAAGATGCTTTAATGATATAATCAAATAAACACGTCGCTATCCGTCAGATTCATGCTCACCTATTCCCTAATCACCATATACATGGAACATAAACGCCGCCGGCTATGTCTGACACATTCAGATGCCACACCTCAAACCTCGGCACGTAGAGGTGCCAACTGTAGCTATACAAACCACAAAATCCACTAAGGGCCAACAGCACTTACAGGTAGTATAGCCAATGCATGAAGCGTTCGATCGGTGCGCACAGTCACCGAATGGACAATTGAATTCGTACACTACATCATTGGCCTTCAGGGTTGAGTTGTCACTGGATAAGTTGTTTTTCACGATTAGGCCTGATATCTTTGGACTTTTGTAATAAATGGTCAGTTTGATGGTGTCTTGAGAGTTCACTGGTTTGCAATTCCTGGATATAATGTTGCGAATTGCTTGTGCATCGGACTTGTATGCGGTTGACATGGTCCCTTTGTAGAAGAGGGTGATGTTCTTCTGTGGAACTTGCTCAGTTCTGTCGTGATGGGCGTTGTCGTCTCCAGCACTAGTTCCAGAGGGATGTATCTGTTGGTCAGCATGCTGATGGGAGTGCGTCGCCGCAGTGTTTGTGACGCGGCCGTCCGACCTGGTCGCCGATCGCGGCAATGCTCTAGTTGTTGCTGGCAAGTATGCTTTTGATTCTGGTTAGTTGTATGTAGGTATGTATTTCAAGAATCACCAACAGGCATGGGCACCCACTGACAGGTGAAGTCAAAAGGATTAAAACAATAAATATCGATACAGATACAGGCACAGTCGATCGTCATTATCTCCTGTCACGTAGGTAAAAAACAACGCGTTTCTTGAATTCGTGACACTTTGATACCACACATCTACATCGCGGTTTGCATTTAAAAAGGCGTTGCACGCCTTCGGTATTCGGCAAAATAAACCGTTTCGGAGGGTATTTATCCGGGCGTACATGACATGAAATGTAGCTCTGGTGCGGAGCTGCCGGGTGAGCACAGCCAGTGGGAGCTTAGAAAGAAAGAATGGAGAGTCTACTTTCTGGCGATGGACATCTCTTATAAACATCAAATCTATCTGCTCTCGTCGGGTCGCTAAAGAGCTCAATCCACAAATATCCATCAAGTCCTCATACTGGAGTGAGGGCCCTACCACTCGACATCGAGCACATAACCACATCAAAAATTTATGCTGGACACGTTCAATCCGTTTCATGTGTACGTCAGCTGCTCCACCCCACACCACGCTACAAAATTCCAAAATTGATCGAACATTGGCACAGTATGTGCTTATCACAGATTTTTTGCTCCGTTCATTGAACGCTCGCCCGTTTTTTCCGGTCTGCAAAGACCTCATAAGTAAGCCCAAGGCCCTATTGGTCTTGCAAACAGTGGTGTTCACGTGTTCGCCGAAAGTTAGTTTTTCCTCCAGAAAAACGCCTAGATCACCATACTGGCACTTTTATAATTCTACCCCGCCTATAGTGTATGTGCCAGTGACAGGAGCACGTCTCAGGGATAAAGTTAAAATTTTACATTTTGCCGGGTTTAAAGTCAGACCCCACGTCACAGACCAGCAACAAAGGGAGTCCAACTGTCTCTGTAGGAAATTAACATCTTCGTCGCTATCAATTTTGCGATACATTTTCACGTCATCCGCGAACATTAAGGTGTACGTCTGAACAGCATCCGGCAAATCGTTAACGACACAGGCGAACAGCAGCGGCGATAACAATCCACCTTCCGGTGTCCCCGATGGAACAGACATCCATCGCGAGCACTTGCCCCCAGCCCCCGTTCAAGTTGCCTGGCATTTTGCGGCGGTGACGTCATCGCCGCGATGCCGCAGGCGTTTTGCGGCTGAAGTATGGGCAAACTGGGCATATTTGATATGGTCAGTAAAGCTTGCAAATGACTGAAAGACGTCAAAAATGGCTTAGTTGACAAGTTTGATCATATTTCTAGCCAGTATAGAGTTTCTGCAGCCCTAAGACCAGCCTGCAGGGACTTCAGGGGCTTTTCTCGCAGTGATGTTCCGTTGCTCTTAAGAGTCATTATCAGTCTAATAGCATTGTAATTTCATCCTTCACGTCATCGTTGCTTAGATGAAAATATGAAGTACTGGTCTTTCCAATGGAGGTTTCTTAGCGAGACGAACACATTGTTTGAGGTACCGCGCGGTCGCGGAGTCCAGGACTTATTTTGAGGAGGCTAGAAAACTCAAATCTCCCCCACTGCCAGTGGCGGATACAAGGGGACTAGGGCTCGAGCCCCCCCAATGTTAGTATCTAGTAAATGCATATGCCGATGCTGATGTGAGGCAATGGAGAGGAGGCTCGAACCCCCTTGCCCATACCCCAAAAAGTCCTGTACCCGCCACTGTCCCCCACCGTAGCCTCCGAACAGCCTTTGCTTATACAGATGTTAGTAGACATCTCGGAGGGGTCCCCTCGAAATTTAGGAGGCTCGTGAGCCCCATAACCTTCTTATATCCGCCACTGGTACCATAGGCGGATCCAGGGACAAAGCCCGGGCGGGTGTCCCCCGATGGGCCCTCGAGGTCACACCTGAAATGGTCACAGCGCCTCCTGAAAGGTCGATGGTGCCACCTGAAATGTCGCTTCCCACCCCCTCCACAGGATGCGGAAAGCAGCGCCTGCCGATAGGATTTGGTGCTCACCTGATGGGTTTTGCCAGCCAAAAATGGTGCCCCCTGGTCCGAATAAAGCCCCTGGTCTGGTTGACACCCCATCCCGGGAAGAATTGCCCCCCCGACTGGCAATCCTGGATCCGCCTATGACTAGTGCCCTGTATATATAAACAGCCCAATTACAATAACTTTGGGTAAAATTAAATCACATTTACAGGTTTCAATGGGGTGAGTCAGAGGCGTAGCCAGGGAATTTTTACGGGGGACAGGAGTGGTCCGGCAATGATGACAAGGGAGGGGAAAAGTTGGCACTTGGTGGATTTAGGAGACAAGGGGGCACTTGGTCCTCAATAGCCAATGGGAGCACATTCCACGTCCATGCTGCTTTCGACGCCCATGACTGCAACTGTTAGAGCGATCGGCGCGTGTTGCATTTAGGCCTGGAGCAGTGGCTATAAACGGGCTCTGAGATGCGATCTTTCCTACTATCGTTACTATTTCCATATTTGCCCAACCCCACTCCCTTCACCCCGTATGTCGTTTCATTGGTTTTTATTCTCTCTCGGGCCTGTCCTGTTTCTCTTTTACAGTGTTGCGGCTCAGTAAAAACCGTAGTAGGATTGCCAGACTAGTATACTTTTTAGTATAACATACCAAAGCTACTAGATTTGTCAACATATTTCACTTCACAGACATTAAAGTGCAAACAAGTGTATTCCATGGCTCTTTTCTTAAATATCTTAACTTAATTTATCCAAAAACCTTAAATTTTAACCCTCAAAATAAGGCGATGTTTCCTTTCTTAGTGGATACCAAGAGAACAACCAAAATTTTACTAGTAGAAAACTTGAACCAACCTGGGATTCTAGGGCCTTGCTTGCCCCCCCAGCCCCGTTCAAGTTGCCTGGCATTTGCGGCGGTGACGTCATCGCCGCGATGCCGCAGGCGTTTTGCGGCTGAAGTATCGGCAAACTGGGTATATTTGACGTGGTTAGTAAAGCTTGCAAATGGCTGAAAGACGTCAAAAATGACTTAGTTGACAAGTTTGCTCATATTTCTAGCCAGTACAGAGTTT
This sequence comes from Lepas anatifera, assembly GCA_034440635.1. Lineage (NCBI taxonomy): Eukaryota > Metazoa > Arthropoda > Thecostraca > Lepadidae > Lepas > Lepas anatifera. The sequence goes on along the minus strand of JAOTON010001030.1, from coordinate 1,565,001 downwards.
CTGCAGCCTAAGACCGGCCTGCAGGCACTTCAGGAGCTTTTCTCGCAGTGATGTTCCGTTGCTCTTAAGAGTCATTATCAGTGTAATAGCATTGCAATTTCATCCTTCACGTCATCGTTGCTTAGGTGAAAATACGAAGTACGGGTTTTTCCAATGGAGGTTTTTAGCGAGACGAACAAATTGTTTGAGGTACCGCGCGGTCGCGGGTCCAGGACTTATTTTGGGGAGGCTAGAAAACTCAAACCTCCCCCACTGCCAGTGGTGGATACAAGGGGACTAGGGCTCGAGCCCCCCATGTTAGTGTCTAGTAAATGCATAGGCCGATGCTGATGTGAGGCAATGGCGAGGAGGCTCGAACCCCTTGCCCATAGGCGGATCCTGGATTGCCGATCGGGGGGCACCTTCCCGGGGGCGCCATCCGGACCAGGGGGCGCCACTTATGACCGGCAAAAGCTATCAGGTGGGCGCCAAATCCTATCGGTGGGCGCCGACTTTCGCATCCTGGGGGGTGGGAAGCGACATTTCAGGGGGCACCATCGACCTTTCAGGGGGCGCCGAGGGTCGATCGGGGGGCACGTGCCCCCTTGCCCCCTGGATCCGCCTATGCCCTTGCCCATACCCCAAAAGTCCTGTACCCGCCACTGTCCCCCGCCATAGCCTCCGGAACCGCCTTTGCATATACAGATATTAGTAGACATCTCGGAGGGGTCCCCTCGAAATTTAGGAGGCTCGTGAGCCCCATAACCTTCTTATATCCGCCACTGGTACTACAGGCGGATCCAGGGGACAAAGCCCGGGCGGGTGTCCCCCGATGGGCCCTCGAGGTCACTCCTGAAATGGTCACAGCGCCTCCTGAAAGGTCGATGGTGCCACCTGAAATGTCGCTTCCCACCCCCCACCCCTCCCTCCCCTCCACAGGATGCGGAGAGCTGCGCCCGCCGATAGGATTTGGCGCCCACCTGATAGGTTTAGCCAGCCAAAAATGGTACCCCCTGGTCCGAATGAAGCCCCCTGGTCTGGATGACATCCCCTCCCGGGAAGAATGCCCCCCCCGACTGGTAATCCTGGATCCGCCTATGACTAGTGCCCTGTATATATAAACAGCCCAATTACAATAACTTTGGGTAAAATTTAATCACATTTACGGGTTTCAATGGGGTGAGTCAGAGGCGTAGCCAGGGAATTTTTACGGGGGGACAGGAGTGGTTCGGCAATGATGACATGGGAGGGGGAAAATTGGCACTTGGCGGATGTAGGAGACAAGAAGGCACTTGGTCCTCCAATAGCCAATGGGGAGCACATTCCACGTCCATGCTGCTTTCGACGCCCATGACTGCAACTGTTAGAGCGATCGGCGCGTGTTGCATTTAGGCCTTGAGCAGTGGCTATAATCGGGCTCTGAGGTGCGATATTTCCTACTATCGTTACTATTCCCGTATTTGCCAAAACTCAATCCTTTCACCCCGTATGCCGTTTCATTGGTTTTTATTCTCTCTCGGTCCTGTCATGTTTCTCTTTTACAGTAGCCCTGTTCCAGCTGTCAGCAGAGTTTTGTCAGCACCAATCAGCGGGCCGTGTTACGCCTACGTCACAGGGCTGTAGCCTCTCCCCGGGAACTAGCTCTAGAGGTTTTACGGGCTGACGGCCTGCTGTTTGCGCTGATGAAAAATAGTAAGTGCACGAAGTGGCAGTCTAATATTTTTAATGGTGTAAAGGTTTGAGTTCCCTTTGCTTAGCAAAAACAAGAGGCGATTATGGCGCTGATATTACTTTTCTGGAGGAGAGGTTAGAGGTCCTGCTGACAAAACTGTGCTGACAGCTGGAACAGGGCTAGTATTGCGGATCAGTAAAAACCGTAGAAGGATTGCCAGACTAGTATACTTTTTAGTATAACATACCAAATGCTACTAGGTTTGTCAACATATTTCACTTTGCAGACATTAAAGTGCAAAAAGTCTATTCCATGGCTCTTTTCTTAAATGTTAAAACGTGATTTATCCACAAAGCTTAAATTTTAACCCTCAAAATAAGGAGATGTTTCCTTTCTTAGAAGATACCAAGAACACAACCAAAATTTTACTAGTAGAAAACTTGAACCAACCTGGGATTCTAGTTTAGGGCCTTGCCCCCCTGGACTTGGCCAGCTGATGGCCAGCTGGCCGGGTCACTGAAATGAGTGCTCCGTATTTAACCGAATCAAAAATCTGATTTAGCGATTTGTTTGCCCTATAAATACCTTGATCAAGAAGATAAACTCACTCTGCATCCTGCGACAGGATATCATGAAGACCGGCAACGCGGATATTACGGCATTTGTAATCTCAAATGGTGTGGGCATCGAAAATCTTCAACGAGAATCCATACAATACGTGTGACTAAAGCGGCGCATAGATAGAAACTGCTAAGAAATCCCCCGTTCAAAAGTTGGATGGAAAACGTGACGTTTTGGAGCCATGCACCACCACTTCAGTGGCACATTATATTTATCTATTTTAAAAATTGGATGACACCACAAGTTGGATGTGACACGTGACATTTGGAGCTCAAGTACCATCTCTTTGGTGTTATATAGGTTTTAAGAAGCGACACCACCCGAAGGGGTCCTGACGGCGGTCGCCTCTGGCCCCACGTGTTGGGCCAGGCGGGACCTGGACGGCGGAGGAGGCGGTGACGTCGCCTCGGCCACCAAACGACCGTTCCCAATACCGGAGCCGCCAATGGAGCAGCGCCGTGCCTGGCGGGCCGGGTTTTTTCCTGCGGCGGTTGGGGCGCCTGTAGGGGCGCCCCCATATGGCAACGCCGACGGCCGGAAAAATCATCATCATCATCAGCACTTGCCCTTTACAACGACTCTCTGCTGCCTCCCAGACAGATAAGACTCACACCATTTAAATCCTTGGTCCGAAATATGAAATGAATGTTAAAGTTTGTGGAGAAGCAGTTTATGGTTCACACTTTGGAAGGCCGAACTATAGTCTGTGTAAATCACATCCGTCTGAGAGCCAGCCGAGATGTTGCTCCAGGCAGTGTGCAACAACGTGCTCAGGTTAGTGGCGCAGGAGCGTCCGGGCATAAAACCATGTTGTGTGTTGGATAAGACGGGTTCCAAATGCTGAAACAATGCAATAAAAACAACTTGCTCCAGTACTTTACTAAAAAGAGGTAGAAGTGAAACTGAGCGATAATTGGATGGCACGCTTTTACCACCTTTCTTGTGTATTGGAACGATATTTACGCGCCTTCCATGTCTGGGGGAATATTCCTTGCTCGAACAACAGTTTACACAATTTTGCCATAGGCACAGACAGCTCATCCGCGCATTCATTTATAACACGAGCACTGATATTGTCCGGTCCACATGCTTTGTGCGGATTAACACTGCTAAGCATTTCTCGGATAATTTCCTCAGACACGTGGAAGCACCGTAGTGTCTCCAAGTCATAGTCAGGAGCTCGCGGAAGCTCTTGTACTGTCGGATCTGTAAACTTAGCAGCAAACGCACGGTTTAGTAGCTCCGCTTTTTCATGGTCGTCGGTGATAATATGGTCCCCATCCACAAGATGCGGTAATTCACTTTGTTTACCCTTGACACATTTCAGATAAGTCCAAAAACTCTTAGGATTAGTTTTAAGATCATCGATCGGGCCCTGTAAGTACTCATAAAATCTCGAGCTTGCCATCCGTTTAAAAAGTCTACGCTTATCACGGAACGTTGCCTCAGTAGCAGGTGTCCTGGTGCTTTACCCTTTTCTAGTTCCTGGTGAATGAGGGGCCACGTACCGCAATGTATCAGTGCCCTGTGGACGTAGGATCTCGTGACGCTCTCTTTGTATCTATCTGGGGCATTCGCTGATCCCATTGAGGCATCTGCTGTTGTCTGTCGGCTTTCTGTAAACGGATGTGGTGAATGCCCCGCTGAAGGCGTCAACATTCACGTCCAGAAATGCGATGCAGCTATTAACGGATGGTTCTGCCGTGAATTGAAGGACTGAGTTTTGTTGGTGTTTGGTCCTCAAAATTGGAAGTTGTTCCTCGTTTTGGACGTCTAGAAATATGTCATCTATGTATCTGCAGTAGGCGAAAGGCTTGATATCCATGCTGTTAGTTGCTCTGGTCTCGATATGGGACATGTACGCTTCAGCGAACAGAACGCCGAGCGATGAACCCATGGCGAATCCGTCGACCTGGCGGTTTATTCTACCCTCGGGGCGGCGGAAAGGTGCACTCTTTGTACAAAGCGCCAGTAGCTGCTCGAGAACAGTCCTGGGCAGACGAGAGGGTGGGAGGGAATCATTTTCGCACACGTACTGAAGTATTATCTGGATTGCATCATCAACGGCAACGTTGGTAAAAAGCGACGAAACAGGCAAGGAAGCTAAGGTTCCTCGTCTCTCCCTCACTTGCAACGCTTCTACAAACTCATCAGATGACTTGATTGAAAAATTGACCCCATCTTAGGTCAGTAATATCGAAATTCCGAGATAGCAGATTCGTAGGCCCTAAAAACTTTATCATATTGTGAAAGTTTTAAACTGATCGGTTCAGATGTTCCTTAGGGGTCGCTTCAAACACGTGGTTTTGGATTTTGAGTTCAGGTCGCTTAACCTTGAATAGCTCCTTGACCTGGCATGACCTGACCTAAACAAATTGGTGAGATACGTAGAATTGATCAGGGATAAGATACTGTGAGTTGCATTGTTCTGGGTCTCTTCGCTTCTGCGTTGTCAGGGCAAAACCAGGAGGGGGGCGAACTTCACCTCCTAGCGGGGCGCGTGTTACGATATTGCAAACTTGTGTATGTAGCTGGTTAAGGCATGTTGTTCTCTGCTTTTACCACACGAACCCCATTTACTATAATATTTCGGCGTGACAGGTGAAAAGTCACGACTGTGTGGGCCTTGGTCAAATAAACTGAAGTGAACCGAGCCGAAAGTCGCCGCGCAGAAGTGCGTCGAATGATGGCGACCGGCACCACGTCCCCCGCCGGCCCCGCATCCAATCGAGAGCAATGGCGTCTTCTCATAACGCAACTGAGATATTGTTTGAAAAAACCAGAAATGTGAATGAAAAGGAAGCAAATGAATAAAGTACTGGAAATAAAAAAGGAAAACAGTGATTTTCCCTTATCTTAACAATCTGACATTCTTCTGTTGACATCAGGCGTGGGCATCACCTTTCACCCACTGAACGAAAATTGCCGCCGTGACCCCATCTGTCGTTCGGTTTTTGTACTAGTGCTTGGCAAGTCGGGAAATGCACGGGCCAAATGAGAGTGCAATTGTTCTGCCGAGGCACACAAATAGGCTATTGCTGACAAGGGCAGACGTCCTCAGCGCAAGATCGGTAGCGAGCCTTGCGATGATTTCACAATGCATTTGGATAGCCCCTGCACGCGATTTTCGGCATGCAGAAACGGCGAGAACAGGCATTAAGGGTCTCCGATGAGGTCATCAGTCAGCATTATCTCCCAGGTGTTTTGATTTGATTAAAATGCAATTAATATCAAATACGTACTGTCAAATCTTTCGTTCATTGAGTTTACTGGCGCTAATCTAAGTTATGAAAAATGTAGATAGATCTATGAAGTAAGCTGCAGACATTACAATAAACAGAATAATTTCGGAAACCACTTAAAAACGTCTTCCGAACACCGACAAATCGAATCCCACCACACACTTTGAACATGCACTTCTAATCCCACCACACAGTTTGAACATGCACTTCTATGCTTATGAGTTTTACTCCCCAGAGTGTTAGTGATTTGTTCGTGTTTTTTTTGCATGTGAAGCTGTAATGACCTGCTGAGAGTGAAAGCTGCAGCCACGCAGTGCCTCTCACCAGTCAACTGCCGGCCAGGTGACAACACAGTGCCTCTCACCAGTCAACTGCCGGCCAGGTGACAACACAGTGCCTCTCACCAGTCAACTGCCGGCCAGGTGACAACACAGTGCCTCTCACCAGTCAACTGCCGGCCAGGTGACAACACAGTGCCTCTCACCAGTCAACTGCCGGCCAGGTGACAACGCAGTGGTGAACCAACAACAACAGAAGCCATGACCACTCAGGTGAGGTCCAGAGGCCAGGCTCTTCTTGTTTTCTTGATAATGTGCTTTTATACCGCTTCCCTGTCCATTTATCCCCGAGCTTAGTTTCATATGGCTCATCTCTTGAACGGGAGGGCTACCCCCGAGACGAGACCTTTGGGGTCTGATGAAATTGAAAAGTTAGGCGCGCTATATAGCCCTGGCAGCTGAAAACTGGCAGCCCTAAAACACAGGCATGCACACGCACACGCACACGCACACGCACACGCACACACACACACACACACACACACACACACACACACACACACACACACACACACACACACACACACACACACACACACACACACACACACACACACACACACACACACACACACACACACACACCACCACCACGCACGCACGCACCACGCACGCACGCACGCACGCACGCACGCACGCACTTGCACGGGAGGGGCCCCGTAGTTTCTACTCAATAAGATGTCGCTCCGAAATCTGAGTATACATTGGCATCTGATACTGTTATAAACATTAATTGGACATATTTGCAGTCTGCTAGATCATTGCTGAATTCTTGCAGAATTATAGTATTTTATCAGTCCTTATAAATTAGCAGAACCATTATTTGTGCCGCTCACTAGAGTGTTAATCTTATTCACTTACCTATGCGTACAAACTGGCTATTTTAGCTTCAGTTTAGCTGTTTTCATTTTTTCCATCCGGAAATTCAATTTCTCAACACCCCCCTTCGTGGGCCTCCGAGCCACCTTCGCCCTGGTGAGGAACTTTTTACCTCTCGATACCCCTCCATTTCGAATCTTATGCGGGAGAGCGAAAACACGTGAACGCTGGTGGACAGCTCATAAAATTAATGAAGAAACTACATCAGTCAGTTTGGCTGAGGTCAATATTCAGTTTTATCACTGGTCAAAGAAGGTAGCAGGTTAGATTATCATTTCTAGGCTCTAGCGTCTGATTGAGTTGAGTTATAATCAGTTTTTAGGCTCCATTCGCTTTCTCTCGTTTTGGCGAATCAAATGATGTATGATATGCCTATACTAGGCCACAACATAAAAATTACGGGACCTGAGGTCAGGTCAAAGTCACCATCTGGCCTAGTCTAGTGAATATGTTAGAGGTTACAGGTCGAAACTTACTAAATGAACCTAGAAAGGGTCCTAGGATACTAGGATTTGGGTAGTTGGAAGGTATTCTAAGGAGCATCTATAAAAATAACCATTTTTCGCCCAATTCCAATTTTTCCCATGCATATGCAATGAAGAAGCAATGATCCGTACCTGAACCTAGGTCACCGATATAGAAAATCACAGAATGCATTGTGTGGTACTCGGTGGGCCCATTATTTGATGAGTTTCAAATGGATAGATTCACCCTGTCGGAGCTGCATGACGAAATTCCATGGAGCGAAGCGGATTGAGATTTCTCAAGTGGCTCTATAATAGCCGATCGGCGGGTCTCGTCGTGGTCTGTCAGAGCCGCATGACGAAATCTATGGAGCGAAGCGGATTGAGATTTCTCAAGCGGCTCTGTGCTGGCCGCTCGGCAGGTCTCGTTGTTGTCTGATGTCGTCGTTGTTGTCTGTTTGTCCTGAGAATTGATGCCAGAGCTCTGCAATTTGTAGGGTGATAGCCCTCTTACGCCAGACACCCAAACTAAAGCCCGGAGTCGAAATCCAAAATAGTTTTTGAGAAATTTGGGAACACATTTTTGCTTTTATATTTTTCCAATTTTTACTTCTTAAGCTACGAACTTGAAATTTTTGTATTTTTCACTAAATAACGTAGCCAGCTAAGGAAACAAATTGAGACGGCCGACAATATTTATTTCGCGGAAACGCGGAATTTCCCACGCGAGCAAAAAACCTGCTGAAAATTGACGGCCGACACGCACGCTCGAAATGTCAGAAGGCACGCTTCAGTTAGCTTAAAGACGGTTGCATGGGGGTAGTTAGGTAATTTTTTGTGCTTAGGCATAGTTTTGAGTGCAAAACGTAAAATTTTGACCTAATTTTTACCGTTCTGGAAGACTGCATTTTTGTTCATTTCATTCCAGCGTTAATATCTCGCAATCGGATTGACCGATTTGAGTTTTCGGTTCAGATAACGAAAGAACATTGCTTCCGCCTGATAATATTTGGAGATGGAAATTTTAGTTGTGAAATTCTTTGTTCTATAGGCATAAAGATAATTCGATTAAAAAACTTTTTATTTGCATCTTCCTCGTTCCAAGCTCATGTTTCTCACAAACTCAGAGTTGACATGGCTGAATAGGAAAGTTACTTGTGGTTATTTCACTCACTTTTGCTTCCCACCTATCTCTAATGGCTTTCGAGTAATTAGTGCGAAAATTTACTACAAGGTGCTAAATTTCTCGGACCATCTTTGTTTCTCACCATGGTTTCAAATCCTTAAAATGAATGGAAGTGGATGAAATTTGGTATGAAGCTAGCTTAGGGTCCGGGGTCGCCGATATAAGTAATGCCAGGCCAAAAGAATGTTTTGTTCGTCTTCTAGAAACACCTTTAAACCGTTCCTTTTCTGTACAAACAGCACCCGACACCGCCGTCACGTCATCGTTGGTTGAGTGGTACCGGCCAGTGACCTCCTGACGGGTCACGTGTAGGGCTAGTGAGAGGGGGCACAGGGTGGCGTGGTGGTCTAATGGTTAGAGCCTCCGTCTCGTAATCAGGTGTGCCTGGTTCAAATCCGGGGTTGACCGCGTTCTCTCTATTAGTTATTTCAAAGAAAAGAATGATAGCACTGACCTACAGGCTTATGAAGAGATACATTGAGAAGGAAATATGGATTGCGTTCAGCACATTGTCATGCGGCCTTTCCTGCGCCGTTGGGACGGTAGCCCAGGTTTTGTTGTTTTTGTAGGTCCCTCCAGTAGCCATGTAGCCTCTCGGCTCTGGAGGGACCGGGCTGCGGCTCCCAGGGCCGCTACGATGCTGCTGCTTCTTATCTCCTCTCTGGATGGATGAATGTTGCCGGTAAGTTTGAATCGGAGGCCCATCAGGTCCGGGCACCGGAGCATTGTCCGCTTCTTCCCGGCAAATGGGACACGGGCTGGCTACACACTGTCGGTTGTTGCAGCCTTGGCAGTGGGGCGAAGGCTTGTTATGGTACGAGTATCTAACACGCGCCCCGCTGGGGGGCGAAATTCGCCGCCCCCCCTCCTCCTGGTTTTCCCCAGATAGCTCAAAAATGAAGAGACGCAGAACAACGAAACTTACAGTACCTTATGCCTGATCAATTTTACACATCTGACCAAATTTTTGAGTTAGGTCATGTCAGGTCAAGGAGGTATTCAGGGTCAAGTGACCCGACCTCAAAACCTTAAATTACGAGTTGGAAGCAGCGCCCAGGGAACATTAGCGAACCGATCAGTTTGAAACTTCTGCAATATGATATGGTCATTGGGGTCTAAAAATGTGCTATCTCGGAATTTTGATATTGTTGACCTAAGGTGGGGTCAATTTTTTGGTAACCCCAATATAAATCTATGGTGAAAAATATAATGAACTCGTTTTCAGAAATATCAGATAGGTAAAATTGGAAAATCCTCAAACTATCTATTCTTACTACGATATTGACCATAAACTTGATTTTTTAGCATCTGACCTCTCAAAGGTCATATCAGGTCACGGGAGCAGAGAGTGATTGTTTTGCCAATAACTTCTCATTGAATTGAGATAAAGCTCCCATTTTGCTTGCATTGTGCTTATATTGTCACGAGAAGTCAATGGATATGCAACATGACCATACCAGGTCACTCTGTGACCCTGACCTAGGTCGAGGTCAGGTCATTTTGACTTTTTAACCTAGCAAGGTCATATTATACATCATTCGATTCGCCGCGATGAGAGGAATCCAATGATGCATAAATATTTGCTCTAGCTCTCCTGAGGGCGGATCTAGAGAGGAAAACGTACTCTGCTCTGTTGTAAGCCTATGAAGCCTTCTTTGACCTATGCTGACCTCAATATTGACCTGACATAAACATTCTTCCTATAAAATCTCTTCGTCTTGTCAAGAGCTTTCGAACGCCGCCCGTGATTTTACTTTAGCTTTCGTGGGGAACTAGATACGGAGGAGGGGCGAAAACGCCCCCCAACGGGGCGCGTCATGCAAGGGACCCCAGCGGGGCGCGTGTTATTTTTATTTATTTTTTTTTTTGAGGTAAGGTCACTTGATCTGCACTGGTGAGCTAACCTGAGATGACCCGACCTTAAAATTTTGGGAAAAGTTGCGTGATTAATCAAGGACAAGGCGAGCCAAGCATGGCGGCGCAAAGCGCCGCTGTTTTTTGGCGGCCACAGAAAACCCTGAGGGGGTGTTCAAACACGCCCAAGCGGGGTAAGGGTTGAACACGATTCCACGATGCCGACAGTTACACATTTTCCTGTTGCAATTTTTCGTTTAAACCCAATGCATGCCTTGGTGTCTCCAAATAGTGGCAGAGGCGCAGCCGTAGCTTCGGTAGGGGGGGGGGTACACCACCTCTGAGTGGCACCCGGGAGAAAAAGGGCACCTTTAACATAACCTAAAAATTTATGATATCTTAGTTTATATCAACTTTTGGGCACATTGGGTCCAAGAAAAATGCAAATCAAGCATTGGCGGTGAAAGAAAACTGGGATTAAAACGGAAAAAGGTAAAAAATATCACCGAAATCGCATGAAAGTAGCCAAACACCACTGTTTTTATATAGAGTTAAGGGCAAGTCAGCCAACTCATGAAAGTACTTAACATCAGAGAAATCAGCGGAGCCTGTGATATTTGTCACTATGTGAAGCTGAAACTCATTGGAGTCAAAAATTCATTTGTTGTGCCCGCTGGTTTTGCCGGTACAATTACCAATAATGGTTCGTTAATATATTTGATTCCATCCAAATATCATTGGGTATTTCAGGCATTGATTGACAATATGCACATACTCATTAGGGTGCGCTCTACAACATTTTTTTCGAAATTAAAACTTTGTCGCGCGGTTTTGGACGGTAGACACAAATATAAGGACAATCGCGCAAAAAAATTCACAATTTTTCCGAATTTAAGCAATGTGTTTTCACTTCTTAACCCTCCCCAGTGAGACGGAAGGGGGCTGACTACCCCCCTACTGATTTTTCGTCATCACAGAGAAACGGTGGAGCCAAGCGCCACTGTACTTGGCATAGCGTATCATTAATCAATTCCGCAACTTCCCCTACCAATTTTATATTCGGGTCTTTTCGGGTCAGGTCACGAGGCCAGGTCAAGTGACCTCACTTCAAAAAATGTTTGTGATTGCATAACTCGGGGTAGGGCTAATCTATCGATGTGAAACCCGTATCATGTAATGGGCTCACCGAGGGCTACAAACCATGTTTTAATTTTTTTAATTTGCTAATTTTGTTCAAGTTCTTCCCAGTACGGCTGCTGGAGTCGGAGCCTCAATTAAGTCATCAAGGGACTTGTCACGGAGACCCCGACCCCACCACCCGAAGAGCAACTCCCTCAATGGAGGGTTAATTTAGAATCCAAAGTTTAACGTCCCACAAAGCGCAGGGATGGCCGCCCCGCTCAGGTTACCCTCTCACCAGTCAGTTGCTAGCCGACCTACGTGGGGTAAGCAATTGAGCGCCGGAGCGTCTCAGGGGAACCGATTCCAAGCCTGGACATGCACTGCTACCGCATGCTTCTAAGCAGCGGGCCGGAGCCCAACGCTCTACCAACTGAGCTACCGGGGCGGCGGTATTTTTGTTTCGGTATTTTGTATATTGTTGACCTAAGGTCAGGTACGACTCATGAAACTCTCCATTGGAAATGCATGTGGAAAGCAGGAATTTATTACCCTTAATTTCAAAACCAACCAGAATATCAACACATGGGGGCTCCCTTATCGATAATATATTCATAAATGATTTAAATCAAGTGCGTTCATCGGGTATAATAATTGTTGACCTATCTGATCACCTTCCTATCTATATGTGTATCGAAGTAAAATCAATAGAATTTAACAGAAGGAAACCAATAAAAATTTTTGATAAGAGAAAGGAAACTGAATTAAATGACTTCCTGGTATCCAAATTGCAAAACTTTCAGAACATAACCGATCCAAATGAAGCTTGTAAAGTAATCATAAATGCCTATAAAATGGGAGTTGAAGAGTTTTCTAAGTCCTTTGTGGCTAGTAGAAGAAAAACCCCAATAAAGCCATGGATCTCGCCAGGTATCTTGACTTGCATTAATCAGAAGAATAAACTTTATCGGAAATATATTCTATCTAAAGACAAAGATAATTCAAATAATAGGAACGTTGGCGAACCAAACCATGAGGAAAAATATAAGCAATATCGAAACATACTGACTAAAATAATTAAAGATAATAAGCGAGATTATTATAAACACATGTTTGAGTTGCATAAGGGTGATGGAAAACAAACATGGAATATACTAAATGAAGTAATTAATAGAAAAACCTCTAAAACTGGCTCATACCCCAAAGTTTTCACTGACGAGAAAAACAAACCTTATGAAAATGAGGATATCTCAGATGGTTTCAACGATTTTTTCTCTTCCGTAGGTTCGAAACTTGAAAAGGAAATCCCAGTGTCTGATGTAGATCCAGTAAGTTATATTGAAAATTATACACATCCCCCACATCTTTCGGAACAACTAACCAGCAACAGATTGAGGATGTTATCAAATCACTAAATTCTGTGGGTGGTGGCGTTGACGGCATAAATACTCATCTCCTCATTTGCACTTACAAAAGATGCCTTAACAACTTGACATACTTTTTCAACATTTGCTTGCAAAATGCTGTGTTCCCAGATATTTTGAAAATTGCATCGATTGTGCCTGTTTATAAATCTGGCGAAAAAGATAAATTCACAAACTACCGTCCCATTTCCTTGTTGCCCATTTTTTCCAAGATTCTTGAACGACTGATTTATAATTACTTTTCGGATTATATGACTCAACATAATATTTTGTACCCATTGCAATTCGGCTTTAGGAAGAAGCATAGTACCTATATGCCATTGGCGCACCTCTATGACAACGTAAAAAAATCTCTGGAAAACGGTCATGTTTCGTGGGGAATATACCTTGATTTGAAAAAAGCGTTCGATACGGTTAGTTTAAGTATACTCTTACGTAAAATAAATAAAATTGGCATGCATGGAAAATTATATAAAATCATTTGCTCCTATGTATCAAACCGATATCAAAAGACAAGGATAAAAGAAACTATCAAAACCTAGAAAAATAGACACTGGTGTTCCACAGGGATCAATTTTAGGGCCTTTGTTATTTATAGTATATATTAACGACCTTTATAAAGTATCAAATGACTGTACATTTTACTTGTTTGCGGACGACACTGCTATTATCATAACAGAAGAAAATTCAGCAAAGCTTCAGCTTAAGGTAAAAAATATCCTGCCTAAAGTATCAGAATGGTTCAAAGCAAATCGTCTATCATTAAACGCGTCTAAATCACATTATCAACTTTACTTTGGGTGTGCATTGGAAAATCTTGATGTGACTTAAAACAGTGTACAAATCTCAAGGGCGATAAATATACGTTATCTAGGAATAAATATTGACGAAAAATTAAAATGGGACTCTCATATTTCAAATTTATCCACAGTTATAAGTAGGAATCTCGGCATAATGAGCAGAGCTAAATTCTTTATGTCAACACGTGAATTACTTTGTCTTTACAATGCCTTAATCTTGCCCCATTTAAATTATTGCGCGCTTGTCTGAGGTAGTAATTATGAATCCAGACTAGATAAAATCATTAAACTTCAAAAACGAGCAGTTAGATTTATAACGAAGAAACCCTTTTACTATCCAACGAATGAACTATTTCTTGAGCTAAAAATTCTGAAGTTTCCAGAACTAGTATCGGAACAAAAATAGTTATTCTATCAAATGTGTTGAATGGTACGATGCCAACTGTGATGTCTTCAATGTTCAACTCCACCGAGCAAATAACACTAGGCTAGTACAACATTTTGAAGTACCTTTAGCCACCACAAATTACAGGAATTTTTCTATTACATGTTCTGCACCAGAAATTTGGAATAAAACTTTATATACCAAATTTAGGACTACGGAAGATGTACCCCTAAACAAAAACACACTAAACAAACATGTAAGGGATATTTTCCTTGCCAAATATAGAACAAATAATTAGTAACCAACGTGACCATGGCCGTGAAATTTATAGTGGGGGAAGACATGTGAACTTTGGTAATGGGGCTGCACATGGAAGACTGTAATTATGTGTCCCAATAAATGCTTCCTAGTGTATATGTGTGGGTTTGTGCGTGTTGCATGGACGTTGTGCGTGTGTGCGTGTACGTGTGGGTGTGTGCGTGTACGTGTGGGTGTGTGCGTGTACGTGTACGTGTGTGTGTGTGTGTGTGTGTGTGTGTGTGTGTGTGTGTGTGTGTGTGTGTGTGTGTGTGTGGTGTGTGTGTGTGTGTGTGTGTGTGTGTGTGTGTGTGTGTGTGTGTGTGTGTGTGTGTGTGTGTGTGTGTGTGTGTGTGTGGTGTGTGTGTGTGTGTGTGTGTGTGTGTGTGTGTGTGTGTGTGTGTGTGTGTGTGTGTGTGTGTGTGTGTGTGTGTGTGTGTGTGTGTGTGTGTGTGTGTGTGTGTGTGTGTGTGTGTGTGTGTGTGTGTGTGTGTGTGTGTGTGTGTGTGTGTGTGTGTGTGTGTGTGTGTGTGTGTGTGTGTGTGTGTGTGTGTGTGTGTGTGTGTGTGTGTGTGTGTGTGTGTGTGTGTGTGTGTGTGTGTGTGTGTGTGTGTGTGTGTGTGTGTGTGTGTGTGTGTGTGTGTGTGTGTGTGTGTGTGTGTGTGTGTGTGTGTGTGTGTGTGTGTGTGTGTGTGTGTGTGTGTGTGTGTGTGTGTGTGTGTGTGTGTGTGTGTGTGTGTGTGTGTGTGTGTGTGTGTGTGTGTGTGTGTGTGTGTGTGTGTGTGTGTGTGTGCGCGTGCGTGCGTGCGTGCGTGCGCGTGCGTGCGTGCGTGCGTGCGTCTGACTCCCGGCTGCGCTTGCTTGCTAGTTTGCCTGCTTGCTTGCTTGACTATGCCTGCATGTCTGCCCTAATTTGCTTACTGTCTTCCGAGTTCTCTGGCGAATGTTACTAGGCCTCTATCTTTTCGCCAGAATCTCGGAGGGGCTAACACGAATCTCCAGTTTTGGGTAGTCCCGTTTGGAAAAAGACTAACAATCTAACCGGTAATGAGCTAAATTATTGTGCATTTAACCTAAATACACCTGTATTCCTGCTCCCTGTATATTTACAGGGAGCTACTACTGGCAGTTTTTACTGATAGTATTAATATTTATTATGCTTTCTTTAAGTTACTTTCTTTTTCCTAGCAGGGCGTGCCGCGACTTGTAATATTTGATGTTCTGGTGGTGTTAACGTAAGGGTACTGTTGTCGTTGGAATCGCGGAGGGGGCACGCCTGGCTACCCGTTTAAATGGGTGGCGGACCTTTTCTAGCAATAGAATTGCATGAAAAAAGCGTCAATTTGCCGAAAAACGTTTCTTTTTCTGTATATAAAGCTTACAAGGACTTCTTATTCTCGGGATCGTAGTATCACAGGACACTCACAAGGTTCATTTTGCAACTTTTGACCTGTGACCTCTGGGAGGTGATTTGGGTTTACTTAATCACGTTTTGAGACTTATGTCAACACTTGCACAGTAAATTGCAATAAATAACTTATTTGGATACCACTATGTTTGATTTGTCATTACCAGTCTACGAGTCGAGTGATATACATATTGACTATGGTTAGTTAGATAATGACATTGACCTGACCCTAGATCATGCCACTTTTACACTTTGATCTATTATGGTCATATTGTACGCTATTCGAATTGCCATAAAGAGAGGAACCGAACGACATTTAAATTTTGGCTCTAACTTAACTCAATCCAACGCTAGAGTAAAAAGTATTCTAAATTGTATTCTTTGACCTTTTAATGACCTCAATATTACTCTGAGCTAAAAAGTTATGGAGGAGTTTCTTACTCGGTTCCATTGTCTACCCATTCTCGCGCTTTTTCGCTTTCTCGCTCAGGAGCCAAGTTCGAAGCTTTTCAAAATTGATTCCGACGTTGCTCTGTTTTTCAGCCCTAGTGATGGCGTGCACTCTGGTTTCTTTATTTCTACTGTAATAATTTAACATTGTAACAGATTCTTAGTATGCGTTTGGACAGAAAAAGGAATACGATCTACATATATGTGTTGATGAATTTCCAAGTTAAAAAGTGAAATCCACCTATCTACATAAGTTGGGAGTTCATTGTAATGTTTTATCCAACAGCACATCACACTGTGTGCGTGGCACCACGCTCTCCACCTGCAGCAGGCTCAGAGCCATGCAGACCGGCCCCTCAGACTCACGTCTGCGACTTTTGTTTCTGAATAACAAACTCTTTCTGAGCAAAAAACTTCGGCCTTGAATTTCTGGCGTTCAGCACCGCCTCAATATTGTCCCTTTAAACCTGCTGGTTTAAACGGTTGATGTCACCTGGGTGACAATCTTCAATGTTCTCTCAACCGACTGGGAATGACACGGGAAGGCGGGGAAGTTCAGTGGCATATCAACTGTGGCACTCAACTGCTCATTAGGGCTCAGTGAGAAAATAAAGTTTAATATTTTTGTCCAGGACACATGTTTTCTGATGTAAAACTGAATTTTATTGTCGGTTTACCCTTTTGCATTTTTTTATCTGGACACTCCTTCCTTTGCAAAACTGAACATGAAGAATGCAATTTTCTTGATTTCCGGGTCGTTGTGGCGAGAAATTGGAATTTTGCGGTTATGGATGAAGAAAAATTTGCCCCAAAAACAACCAACTTGCTGATTGCCTTTCCCCTGATACAGTCCATCCAGCATGTGATCCCAGCAAGTCAGTCAGGGTGAGAAAGAGCGTCAAGACAGGGTCAAGGGAAAATGTCAGGGATGATAACTATGATAGTTGGCATGGGATAGTATTGCCGCCTCGGTAGCTCCGTTGGTAGAGCGTTGGGTTCCAGCCCGCTGTTCAGGAACATGCAGCGGCAGTGCATGTGCAGGCTTCGGATCAGTTCCCCTGAGACGCTCCGGCGCTAAATATTTACTTGACGTAATAAAATAATTGTTGGGGTTTAACGCAGGGTTGGCAGGTTTTTGCCACTGAGTGGTTTTTACCGGTATTTACCATGGTTAAAACCGGCTGGCATAAACTAGTTTATGCCACTTTTTGCCACATTTTTAAGAATAAAAAGAAGCTGTGAATTATTATTGATATTATTATATTATTGACAAACATATATGTCTAAAAAGGTCTTTAAATCGATGTTACCCTTATACTCCCTTTTGAACGGTGCTGCGGCGCTGTTCGGCATCATAGGAGTTCCTCATCGCTTAGCTGTCTTTCTTGACTTTTCGCTGGTAAGACCCAGCAAGAACTAAGCAATATTATTTAAATATATTTTGAAATCCTATGGCTTAGGTCAAAGAATGGTTAAAGACTTATTTGGAGTTACTTTTCAGTCCCATTACGATACAGCAATTGACTTTAAACTAATTGCTTAACATGTATAATGTATCAATAATGTATTTGTGCTCCCGCTGTTTGAACGCTCCTTGCCACACAAAGCCGAATAATCAGCACCAACCATTAAAACATACGAAACCAAGTACGATACAGCATCAATTAGCATGTTAATGCTTGAATGGGCCCAGCATATGTATAGATAATCGCCTGAATGAAACTATAGAGTAGTGACACCCAGCAGCAATGGAAGAGAATATTTAAGTCCTACGCTTTAAAGGGAAGGTGGCACCTTGGTCGAACCCTGGAATTTAGTGTAACTAGGTGTACCTTTAGCCGAAAATAATTGAACCACTCATGATTTGTCTGAAAAATGTACAATAAGCTCAATATTTTGATTTTTAAAATGCTCCTCTAGGAAAAGAAATAAATATCTGCGTGTGGATGATGTCATGATCTGGCAACCACTACCATACTCGAAAAGCTTCAAAGGCTTCGATTGGCTGATGCTCATCGTGACGTCAGCATATGTCGTCACACCAACAGCCATGACAACTGTGGCCTGCTGCTAGGGGTACATGAGGGGTACATTGCTGGTAGGTTTTAGCTTCTTTTCTACGGAAACCGTGAGTTCCAAGACCAGTGATACATTGAGTACCGGGTTTTCCGACTTGCTTTACAACTTGGCTATCTAAGTTAAAATCACGTTATGAAGGTGCCACCTTCCCTTTAAAGATCTTAAATTACCAAGATACCTTTACTTAAAGGTACGTTCAAGAGGGATTCCTTCACGCCCGAGTGACTCACACGGGCATGGAGGAATTCCTTCACCTTTGGGCCGTGTGTCAAACTGCTGCTAATGGCACTGCCCGCTTAAAAATGTGTGAGGACACACGATAATCAAGTTTATCCCAAATGCAATAAATAAGCATTTCACCTTAAATTCTTTGCCTCTTTTTGCAAACATTTGGATATTTAATCATTTAATTTTCCTATGTTATATGCTACGATGTGTCACGTCACATCCGGTGATCTGCGCTCAGCGCTTGCTGTTGTAGGGGACTGTTAACCCTATTTCCGGCAGGGGGCTAATATTGCCCCCTAAGGTTTTTCAAGAATATCTCCAAACGGCTTGCGATAGAACTTTGAAACTTCCTGACTTTTCCTAAAACTAGTACAGGCAGGTTTTCTGAAATTGTCAATATTATATATTTACCAGGGGCGGAGCTATGGCTGGGTTTTGGGGAGGTTCTATCCACAAACCAAGTATTATCGTATGCGATGGGTTCTTTGTAAAGGAAGCCGTCTCTGCTGATCCTGATACCAGTTATATGGTTTTATTATATCATTTCTTATGTGAGATGATAGTGCATTCACAATTGTCACTATTTGTATTCATCAGGGGCGGTTACAGCAGTTCAAAATGGGGGAATGTTATCAAGAAGGACTAAACGTTAGTAAGTGAGAAGACGCTTACAGCCACAGGGCGAATACAATTGGGTATATGAAAATTAGAAATAGTTATAACCCAATTCTAGATTACCAGAGGCGTGTCCAGTCACTACACATCTTCAAAATGTATATTCCCAGCCAGTATCACCGCCACGACTCAATATCGTTGTATATTGAAAATGTGTTTCCAATCACCCCCACCCCCCACGACGAGTCCTTGATCCGCCTATGTCACCCCCTTTCCCAGAGCTGCCATGGGGGGTAAAAATTATCAGAAATAAATTTCAACTAGTCGAGGGACTAATATACTTGTTGTAGAGTGTTTAGTCTAGTCCTAAAATCAGAATGTGTGTCGCGAGTGTCTGTGTTTATGCCAGCAACCCGTTTCGTTGGCTTGAGCGAAGATATATAACTAGGTCTAAAATTGGAATACACGGTTGGTCCCGACGCAGTCTTTCTCTAGCCTCCGACGACATAACACTGGTGGCAGCGGTGGGATAACTGTGACAACCTTGTACAGCAATTGTGCTTTTGATTTTTGGACAAACTTGAATGGTACGTACAGTAACTTTTAGGTCGGTGATCGAAAGGTGAGCAATGGCTGGACTTGAAGTAAGAGTTGAGATTTGAGAGCACCGGCTTGGTCAACAAAGAACTTTGATTGGCATAGACACGTGGTAAAATGTGAGCTTTCTCTTAGTCATTGTTTTAACATAACTTTCTTGTGCATCACACGAAATGCGTTCTTCGTATGTATGACACGTCACTAAATCATGTGGAAATAAAAACTAGTAGAATAGGGCTCAGAGCTCTGTATGCTCCTACGGTGCCTCGAACCGGTTGGTTCCTGGCGGAACTGCGAACAAGATAAGCGTCTTGGGGATTGCGTATGTTTTTGACGAAACTGTCTAAAATTTGCACTGAAGGCTGATCATAATTACCTAGGACGGTAAGTTTTATGCCACTAGGAGTCACAGCAGTGGCGACGTAGCAATTTCTTCAGCAGTATTATTAATAATTTCAGTCTATGTAACGACGGGTTGGCAGGGCGAAATAGGAGAATCTCCACACGTACCTTGTGTCCGCCGCTGCCACCAGTGTTACAACCATAATTGATGTGAACAAAGGTAAACAGAAAATGGTGGTTGTGAACCAATGAATGATTTACTATACCAGTGGTTGCGGATACTTTGCAGAGTACACACGCAGAGGGGCTGACAATCCAACGTCCGCAGATTATAGCGTGCTTGGGCGTCGTCTTGGAGCAGACGGCATAACGGTGGTGCTGAGGTGAGGGCTCTGCCGTCTGGGCCTGGCTGGCGAGGGGGATGAACATAAAACAAGCCACGATATTTTCCTCTGAAACACAAAGAGGGTCAATAACATTGCCAACAAACAGGTGGTCAAACTATGTGGCGGGGCCTAGTCCATATGTCAATGGGTTTTTGAAGGGGGCTAGGCCTCTCGGTTAAACAGGGCCTTGAAATCTGCCGCTGGCAGTTTGTCTAAACCTATTGGGCTGAGTGCTTGAAGTAAGAGTTCAACAACCTAGAGTCCCTATCGCCATCAGAGCACTAATCGCTCATGCGTATGGCGCTCCTTTAGCGTTTTTTCATCATGGCGCTTCTATGGCGCTTATTCCTTATCTTATGGCGCTTCTGTGGCGCTTATTCCTATTCTCTTATGGCGCTTCTGTGGCACTTATTCTCTCATGGCGCTTCTGTGGCGCCCATTCCTTAGTATCCTATGGCGCTCCTATGGCGCATATTCTCTTCTACCACAATCATCTGGGGTGGTTCTAAATTACTCTTAAAACACTCATTTGACGCGTATTGTAACTGTCTGGTGACTCGGTGGCACAAATGGGCCTCAAACGTGAAGAAATAAGGCTGGAAAGCTTAAGAAAATTTTCCTGATGCTGGTTTTAAACAGAAATTCAGTCTTACCTGGAGATGGCCGGGGCGCGTAGACGGACTGAGGTGAAGAGAGGGGATAGCTGGTGGCCGGAGCCACCAGCCACCACCGCTGCTGCCAGTGTTATGTCGTCGGAGCGAGAGGAAGACTGCGTCGGGACCAACCGTGTATTCCAATTTTAGACCTAGTTATATATCTTCGCTCAAGCCAACGAAACGGGTTGCTGGCATAAACACAGACACTCGCGACACACATCTGATTTTAGGACTAGACTAAACACTCTACAACATACTCATGCATACCACTCGCATATTGTTGGGATGTATTTTACCCCACTGTTTTACCTTACTGCATCCGCCCCTGATGAGTTTTTCACTTTTTCATTTATTTATGTGTCAAAGATGCCAAGCAGTATATCACGGCTTCTAATCCGCGTAACAAAAACTTTTTAGGTTGTATATATTTCCCCTCATAGTCCTGGTCCTGGAACTGCCATTGAATTTCGAATTTTTGCGTAACTCAGTATATGACAATTTTGGGTCAATTATTTGTAAATCTGAACTAGTTTTGTGAAAATCGTACAACAGAGACAAGGGTTATGGAAAATCTAAAAAATACACAAAAATTGTATATTTTGCACGACTTTCTCCTTAAAAATCAAAATTTTGAAATTTTCTTTTTCAAAATAAAGTTTAGCGTCAGGGAATCTATAGCACTTTGAATTTTCAAAATCGGCCGGTTAGATTACGAGATCTTAGGGGCCGATATTGCCCCCCTGCCGGAAATAGGGGTAGCCGGAGCCTGACGGAAATAGGGTTAAACTATAGCCCCAGCAGCAAGCACGACGAGCTGAGGGAGCAGGCACATGTTGCTCGTATCAAGTTAAGCATATGTTAAATAAAGCGCGGATCTAGGGATACTGAGCTTTGACTAGGAAACTAGGTTGGAACTACATTTCCTCTTATTCCACCAGGCATTGGACTTTTTTCGGTAAAAAATTCCTGATCTCAGTCAAAATGGGAGAATATCGGATCTTTTTATAACCAGCCGGTGAGGAAGGCAGCGAGGAGTCCATATTCGAGGAGCTTTTTCTCCTAACGTGGTAAATTTCTTGTCCGCATGAGGTTGAAATTTGGCTGGCCCCCTCATTTTTTGCAGGTGGCGATGCTCATGATATCATCAACCCCCATTTTCAAATTGCATAGACAATTTTTTCCTGAGAAGAATCTATTACAAAAGGCTTAGTTGTACTTTTTACAGCTACTTGCTTCCGATCAAACTCAGCTCGAACGGAATGTTTTTTAGGTATGTGGGGAGTGGAAAAATACTAGCCACGCATGATGCCGCCTGAACGGTGTCCTTTTAATTAGGTGTCTCCCGTTCGCGCGAAGAAAATTTCTGACCACCATTTCTGGCACTCGTATGAAGGAGGTAAAATAATAGTTGCAACACCACCATTTGGAGGAAGACGCTACGGAAGGTACGGCACTCTGCAATTGAATCTGTACACACTAGGCTCAGAAGTTTTGGTTATAGTGTGAGCGAACTATTGTTTCCAGAATCGTGATTAAACATGCAGCTTGTGTGTTTTGCTCCCAGCTATCGAATACGTGCCCACTAGTACTCAGCAGCCACATATTTTAAAAATTACAAGCGAAAAACTAAATTGTCACGAGACAGCGATCGAAAATGTTTTCTGAAAATTATTTTCAAACTAAGAATCTGGACCCCAGTTTTTGGGACAATTTCGAAAGCCACTGGCAAGACACACATGCTGTATATTTCATCGTGGCCGAGGAAGCAATAGTTGTCCAGAATTTAGCCCAAAACTGCCCAGCCCAGTATGTACAGATTCAATTGCATGGGGCTGTACGTGTTTCCACTGAATCTTGTGATTTGATTTCTGAGCATTCTCTTCGCAATTAGGAGTTTCAATTACCCACAAGAATTATTAATACCCGGCCCATTGTGCCTCAGATCCACCTTCGGCCAGTTCCAAATCTCAGGGCGCTGGGTGGGAATCCGCAACTGAACAAGTTGGATTTTCCACTAAATTACGTGTGCTATTTTTTTACTTTTGTTTTTCCCACTCACTTTTCAAGTAGTGCCTCTCCAGCCGAATTCAATAGCCCTGGTGTTTATGAACTCATCAAAAGTATGGAATTAAGAACAATTGTTAAAAATTCATTCCTATACTGTAAATAGGTAAGGGATGTAATAGGGTTTTAATTCAGGGGAAATAAAAGTTGATTTGCGCCGAGAAACCATGGCGTAAAATTTGGAACCTCCAGCCATGTGCCTAAGTTTTAGAATACATAACGTAAAGATACGGACAGAGCAGAGCGGATAATAAAAGCTCTATCACCATTGATTACTAAGTTATCCTGTTTAAACCATTTCACCCTGCATTTCCAATGGAGAGGTCATGGCTCGTACCTGACCTTAGGTCATCGATATCGAAAATACCGGAATACATTTTAAAGATATGGTGGGGCTATCATGTGATACGAGTTTCAATCGGACAAGTTTACATTGTTCTGAGTTCTGACTTATGCTATCTTAAACTTTTTTGAGGTGAGGTCACCTGACCTGCACTGGTGACTTGAGCTGAGATGACCCAACCGTGAAATTTTGAATAAAGTTGTAAAAATGATCAGGTACAAGGTATACTCGGAATGGCGGCGTTGCGCTCCGCCGTTTTTATTCTGTCCCAAGAAAACCCATGGGGGCGGGTACCTGCCCTCGTCAATGCGCGTGTTGAACATCCCCTTGCACTCGGCTCCTCGAAGAAGCAAAAAAAAAAAACACGCGAGCGTGCTGAATTGCCCTCGAAAAATTATGAGGATACTAAATCAGTAACTTCTTTTGCTCAGGTTAATACTGAGGTCATGATGAGTCAAAGGAGTAGAAGTTTTGAGAATACTTTTTTAAATATAGCGCCTGACTGGGTTAACTTGGAGCTAATATTCAAGTCATTCAGTTCCTCTCATTACAGCAAAGCCAGTGATACTACCCTTTCAATAAAATAAGTCCCTTTAAGCCGTAGCTATGTTCAGAAATAGTCATTTTTTTACCAACTTGGTTTTCTACATGCATTTCCAATGGATATGCATGACACGTATTTGACCTTAGATCTGCAGTATAAAAAAATCCCGGAAAAATTTTCTAGCCCCCGGTGGGTCTATTATGTGATAAGTTTCAGATCGATAGATCCTGACTTATGGAATTTTTAAACATTTTATGAGGTAAGGTCACTTGACCTGGCCTGGTGACCTGACCTGAGATGACCCCAAATAATCATGTTCAGGAAAGTTGCGTATTTGGTCAAAGATAAGTGATGCCAGGTACGGCGGCGCCTTGCGCCGCTGTTTTCCGGCACTGTTGGAAAAACCCGAGAGGTGTTCAAACACCCTCTCCCCACTAGGGCGAGAAAAGTACAGTGAAATTACTCACATTGCTGTAGTTTAACCCAGCGAATAGTTAGGAAATGATTTAATGTTCCCTTATGGCGTCTGTTGCCTGTATTTTGATTTTGGATCCCCATGTCAGTATATATAAATATCATAGGTAGGTACATAAAAATATTTGGTTGGTGATAAAGGGTCAACCACTTTTCCCAGTTCAGTATGCTTAGCAAGGAATCCTGACCAGAGAATTGTCAATGATATTGAAACATTCCTAATTATCTCCCCAGATTCGCATAATCAACAGCATAAGATCTCGAAAGCAATCGACATGCCACGTTAAGCAAGCAATTAAAGAACCTTGACTTCTTTACAATTGAATTTTACAGCAGAGAAAGTCAAACGCTTTGCTTGAATATCAAATGTCATTAAATTATCGGTTTCTGAACACCTACTACCTGAGGAGGGTTCAAAGTGTAGCATTAAGAAATGCCACTGTTCTGTTTGCTCAGTCAGCAAAATCGACGAACTGCTTACTTAAAAATGAGAGGAATAATCAGCTTCCATTCATAACACTAGAAAAAATATATCAAAGGCCCAAAGCGGATGCATATTCAGAAATCGGAACCTGAGTGCCCATCAGTGAAGAATAAGAGAGGTGAGATTTGGCAATGTTTGAAACCAGGCTGATTTTCTAATCTCACCTTACCAAGTTTTCAGTGAAGTACGTCTGGTACCTACGGATTAGAATTTATCACTTTTGACATTTTTACATTTCCCAGAGTTTTGGGTGTAGGCTAGTTATTCATAGCATTCTGAACCATGATGCCTATAAGATAAAATACCTGCTTACACACCAGTCTTGATAAGAGACCATGCCAATGCCATCATTTGCTTCACATTTACAACCGTTCTATGGCCTTTAAATGTCTTTCTGGTCTATCATTGTCAGTTTTAAGGTTTTTCCACTTTTTGCCAGTTTTTGCCACTTTTTGCCAGTTTTTGCCACTTTTTCGTGGTAAATACCGGTATTTACCAGTTTATGCCACTGGCTGGTATAAACCTAGTTTTTACCGGTATTTTGCCAACCCTGGTTTAACGACGCACCAACTGCCAGGGTCACACGGCGTCGCCTTACTTGACGTATGTCGGCTGGAAACTGACTGGTGATAGGGGGACCTGAGTGGGGCAGCCGTTCCTGTGCTTTGAGGGACGTTAAACTTTGGCATCTTAATCAAGCCTTTCATCGTGGGAGTTGCTCGGGTGGTCTCCGTGACAAGTCCTTTGATGACGAAAGATGGGAGAAGCACACCAGAGCTATAAATCCGGATGTTTTTGGTAAGGTGAATATGGGGGATAATTACTGAGAAACACTATGCATTTTCAGATGAGCCAAGTAGTATATATTTGACGCACTTTGTGTCTGAGACTTAAGTCCATCGTGAAAAGTGTGCTTTCAAGGCTGCCCAGGCCCTGCACGACATCCTGGAGCAGCACAAGTCCACTGATCCCTTCAGATCCTCATTGGTGACTCCACTACCACGAACACTGGTTGGAGGGAAGGCAGTCACGCTTTTCTGAAAAAAAAACTTTTAGGGAGGAGGCTCTTCTGGGCCACATGCTGTATCCAACAGAATGAGTTGCATCTAAGGCGCTTAATTGCTGCCATTGTTGGCCAAAATAGCTCAGTCATGGGCTTCCCAGGCCCAGTGTCCTCCTTCCTCTCAGAGGTCAATAGCATGGCTGTCTGGAGGTGAGGACATCTGCGTACCGTATAGGGTAGTAAATACCATGGGCACAGACAGAAATACTTCTTACAAGCTGGTCCAAGCAGTAAAGGATGGCGGGCTCCCTCCTGACTGCAGGAGATGCACTACGGCTCACTATGCCATGCCAGGTGGCTGACCACTGGGCAGAGGCTGGTCTTCGTGTGGACTGGGCAACCCGGTTTAACTGGCCAGCTCCTCAGGACGCTGGAGATCCTGTTGAGGTTCTGTCTCCAGTACTAATTTAAGATGCTTTAAAATGAAGGTCAAGCACTACATTGTAGATGAACTCAATCATATCTTGACCATTCTCAGGCTTCTAAAAACTCAGCCAAAG
Source organism: Lepas anatifera (assembly GCA_034440635.1). Classification (NCBI taxonomy): domain Eukaryota; kingdom Metazoa; phylum Arthropoda; class Thecostraca; family Lepadidae; genus Lepas; species Lepas anatifera. Next base: position 1,538,508 of record JAOTON010001030.1, on the reverse strand, counting down.
AATGTGAAGGACACCAGCATCTTCTACGTGAAGACGGGTTCATGGTGCTCCCACCTTGAGTGCCTCTTGGTCTCCCTACTAGCCAGTTCCGACTCTGAGGACAGGCAGTTTGCCATTTCAGCAATTTGCAGATTCTGGAGCTGCGGGGAAGAGCTGAGTATGGGAACAACAGCCTGAGGCCGACGATAACTCCCAAATTGAACCTTACGGCCACCGCCCTGATCAAACCTATCAGCTGAAAGCCTCGGGAGGTACAGGGGTTCAGCTTCATCTGTTCCATCTCCACGACTGATAAGAGCTTCCTGGATGCGCCTTTGTTCCTCCAAAGTTTTCCTGCCACACCCGGTCGACAGAAAGGTTCGTGAAGTTGTTGCAGGAGGCGGTGGCTGCCGTGTGTAGACGCCCAGCCAGGGATTGCTACATCAGCACAAGGCTGCACCACAGGGAGGAGATGCCAGAGTTAACCACCAAGAAGCAAATCCTTGTAACATTCCATGTCTGAATGCTCCAGCGAGGCATGAATGGTGGCGCGCCATGAGCGGGAGCGACGACGACTCCGGTGTTCTGGTCGATGGTCGACTGCGGTGATCTCTAGATGTTACAATTCGCCACTCCGCCAGCAACGGGCCGGGGCGGCTCTAAAACCAACATGAACGACGGGATCTTTACTGCGGGGTAGCACTGACAGGCTTGAACTGTATGTTTGGTGATTGTCAGCTTTGGGGGAGGGCCGTACTTACTCTTGTGGATCTGGCCAGGTGAAACGAGTCACTTACCTTCTTTTTCGTTTTTTTCTGGCCAGAATTCAAGGCTGAAGTTTGTTGCCAAGAAAGATTGTTATTCAGAAATAAAAGCCGCAGACGTGAGTCCCTGTGATGCGTCAGGTCGGTGGCTCTGGCAGGAGTTGTTGGCCCTTGCAGAGGCCGCTGCTAGCACAGCGGGCTGGGTTTTGCGGTGTGAGCCATGGGCAGTGACGGCGACTCTGAGCGCCTAGTCTGGGCGGGGAGCGTGATGATGTCGTCTCGCGCGCCCGTAATCGTGAGTGTTCGATGGAGGCTTAGCTGAAGCAGACTATGAAGAACTTGGATGATGTGGACAACATTAGACTGATCATAAATTGCATCAATTTTTCTGTTGGTATGGCTGTATTGATCTTGCTGGTGTACACCCACACGTTCTTTTGTGACGTCACATGGTGCTGACCTGTGTCAGGCCAGGCGGCCAAGGAGGCTTCAGGGCACCTATTCAGCCCTGGCAGAGGACACATGGGTCACCATAGCCAGCAACCGTAAGAGTAACCTGATAAATCCGTGCCCTTGCAACGCCCGGCTCGAGCCCTAGAAGTAATTTGTGGCGGTTTTGCTAAGCCGGTATATAACTGTTCAGTGCTCAGCCTAGCCACCTACAGTGTATTGGCTGGCTCCCCCAGGCGCATCCCTTGAGGCAGGGAAAGGTAACTTGGATGTGAGCTGGCGTTGTGTGTCTCTTCTAAATTCATTGACAAAACTGTATTCCGGAATATAGGTTGGTGGATTAAACGCATACGTCCCTGGTGTTAGTCAGACGTACCATCCCTAATGTTCTTCACAATTTGTAATCAGCGTTGGCATTTATGATAGATTTTAGACAGCCCGAATTTTGCAAGGGAAGGAATGCTCAAATACGAAAATTGGCAAGAGTAAAACCGTCTTAAAATTGAATTTAACATAGGAAAATATGTGTCCTAAGACGAAAATACAAATTTTCCTATTTCCACAAGGTTCTCACTGAGCCCTACTGCTCATCACTGAGCTGGGAGAGAATCCGTGGCTCGCAAATTTTCAGAATCAGAGCATTTCAGTTCAGTGACATCATAACGCAGACGGGGATTGCGTCATGCTCTAGGAAAATATCCAGGCATCGGATGAGATCCCCTAGCTCACACATTGATGTCACCTCCTAACCCTGAGCTTACTCTTGTGGATCTGGCCAGGTGAAACGAGTCACTTACCTTCTTTTTCGTTTTTTTTCTGGCCAGAATTCAAGGCCGAAGTTTGTTGCCAAGAAAGATTGTTATTCAGAAACAAAAGTCGCAGACGTGAGTCTGAGGGTCCCGTCTGGATGGCTCTGAGCCTGCTGCAGGTGGAGAGCGTGGTGCCACGCACACAGTGTGATGTGCTGTTGGATAAAACATTACAATGAACTTCCAACTTATGTATATAACTATATGTATATGTATATATATATATATATATATATATATATATATATATAACTTATGTATAAGGTGGGTTTCACTTTTTAACTTGGAAATTGATCAACCCATAACGATAGTATTCCTTTTGTGTCAAAACGAATACTACGAATCTGCTGCAATATTGAAGCATTACAATAAGAATAAAGAAACCAGAGTGCACTCCATCACTAAGACTGAAAGGCAAAGCGGCGTCGGAATCAATTTTGACAAGCTGGGGTAGTGCTGCCACCCCTCCCCCACCTCCCTTCGAACTCGGCTCCTGAGCGAGATGATGATAAAGCGCGAGAATGGGTAGACCATTGAACCGATTGGAAACTCTACTCGTAACTTTTTAGCTCCGAGTAATATTGTGGTCATTAACACGCGCCCCGCTGGGGTCCCTTGCATGACGCGCCCCGCTGGGGGGCGTTTTTCGCCCCCTCCGTATCTCGTTCCCCACGAAAGCTAAAGGAAAATTACGGGCGGCGTTCGAAAGCTCTTGAAAGACGAAGATAACTTATAATAATAATTTCTTATGTCCGGTCAATATTGAGGTCAGCATAGGTCAAAGAATGCTCCATAGGCTTACAACAGAGCAGTGTACGTTTCCCTCTCTAGATCTGCCCTCAGGAGAGCTAGAGCAAATCATTATGCATCATTGGACTCCTCTCATCGCGGCAACTCGAATGGTGCATAATATGACCTTGCTAGGTCAAATAGTCAAAATGACCTGACCTCGACCTAGGTCAGGGTCACAGAGTGACCTGGTATGGTCATGTTGCATATCAATCGACTCCCCGTGACAATATAAACACAATGCAAGCAAACTGGGAGCTTTATCTCAATTCAGTGAGAATATATTGGCAAAACAATCGCTCTCTGCTCCCGTGACCTGATATGACCTTTGCGAGGTCAGATGCTAAAAACTCAACTTTATGGTCAAGATCGTGGTAATAATAGATAGTTTGAGGATTTTCAGCCTTATCTATCCAGTATTTCCTGAAAACGAGGCCATTCTATTTTTCACCATAGACTTATAATGGGGTGACCAAAATATTGACCCCACCTTAGGTCACCAATATCGAAATTCCGAGATAGCAGATTTGTAGACCCTAATGACCTTAAAATATTGTGAAAGTTTTAAACTGATCGGTTTGCTAATGTTCCCCGGGCGCTGCTTCAAACTCGTAATTTTAGGTTTTGAGGTCGGGTCACTTGACCCTGAATAGCTCCTTGATCTGACATGACCTTAACTAAAAAATTTGGTCAGATGTTTAAAATTGATCAAGGATAAGGTACCGTAAGTTTCGTTGTCCTGCGTCGCTTCGTTTTTGAGCTATCTGGGAAAAACCAGGAGGGGGCGAATTTCGCCCCCGCGGGGCGCGTGTTAAGCGCGCAACGTACGTACATATTTGAACACATCAACATGTTTAAAAGAAGGACAAATCATCAAGTTAGCTTCACAAAAAACAACACAATTTCAGTAACTGTAGTGGCGGCGATATCCCACTGGCTGGCCAGGAGCCCCCGAGGACGTGCGGGCCTCGAAACCTGGTAAACGCGGCTTAGTTTTGGGTGCTGGGTTGGTCTGACCGTGTGTGGTGTGTGATGTCCGTCAGCTTGTTCTGGCGCCCGCAGTGGCGCCATCCGTGGGGAACAACCAGCGCCATCTCGTCCCGCGCAGTTCAGCAACCGTCGCTCCTCACAGGCCGGTGTAGACCTCAGAAGATGTATTATAACCGGTTACTACCGAAAGCACGTTAGGTATCAGACAATGCATCAAATTTAAACGGCGGATTGCACGCTGATCAAGCCCCACAACACTAATAACACTAGCGAGGCTATCATGGGCTGCCTTCTGGACGACTTCCATTTTACACGCACACAGCCGAGATCTAATAATAGCACATGTTCTGAAACTGCTCAAGGATAAATATCTGCAAGACCACAAAGCGACGATAGTATATAAGATAACGATATTCATGATGCGGTCACAACCAGGCTCAAAAGCTCTCGGAACCCCTGTCCAATTGCAGAGATGCTTAACGCTCTATTCGAGAACACTTGTCACGCGCAGTCATCTCGCGAACACTTAAGGGTGCGTCATCAATGTTAACTCTATGGGAGCATATTTCGTGAAATATTTCGTAAAGTAAGGTGGCTATCGTCGTGATGTTTTCACCAGAAGTAGATAACAAGTGTATCGTTACGGCAGATGTTTTTCAAGCCTGATGCATTTCTGGTTTTTGTACAATTTGACTTTCTTTTTCAAATTTCTCAAACTTAAAGTTTGAATAACTTTTCACATGATATAATCATTGAAACAGGGTGGGTGGGCCTATGTTCTAGGAGCCAGTCTCCATAACTCTGTTGTTGTACTTTTTTGAATTTTTGCTTTATAAGAAAGATATGAGAAAGTAAAATTTGAAAGCGTTTTCCAAAAATTCAGGGTAAAAATTGGAAAAACGGAAACAACAGAGTTTTGCGGCTATCTCCTCTTTACAATTTCCATACAGAATCAAAACCAAAAAAGGCTCGGCGAAAAAGTTATTTCAAGTTTTATAAAACTTTCCCAATAGATGGCACTGTCAGTACCGGATTCGCATGAGTGGCCGCTGTGGCAGGTCTGTTCATTCATGTTTTGGTGAATGGGACGGGAGCAGTGGCATAGCCAGAAATTCATCAAGGTAGTTGATAGCAGAAAATCTGCAGTTTGAAGTCAAAGTGAATACATTCACGAATGTGGATAGGAAATATTGAACAAAAGGAGAGCCCATAGCCTGGTCACCCCTGGCCACGCCACTGGCACACGGACACCTGTTTACCGGCGTGACCGGTACCTCTGCGCCCCGGGCGCGCGCCAGTCACGTGACAGCCGACTGGGGACATGATCCAGCTGCTCAGGCCCTGCTGAGTGGACAAGGACGTCTCATTGAGCAGTGCCGGATCTAGCCGGTCGGTTTGGGGGCAAGCCAAAGTCGCAACAAAAAAAACGTCACGCTGTGAAAAATGTTGCTGCAATATAACTTGACGGTAACTTTTGGGGATATCCAAGGCGAAAGGCAAACAAACCCGTGACGGGGTGATAAATATACGCACAAGATGGTTGGTTTTTGTTATCCATGGTCCAATGTTTACACTAAAATTGACTGGTTCTATTTGAAGTTTAGAGTTAAAGGAACAAAAATCTCGCTTATGAACTCAAGAGGAGTCGGGGCAAAAAGAATGTCGATCGCTGTGTGTGTGTGGGGGAGGGGGGCAAAAGCGTAGTTTACTCCGATACTCCAAGCTTTTCCGTTGGGGGGGGTTAAATGCCTTTTTGTCCCTCCCTTCTGGATCCGCCACAGCCATAGAGTTTACATAGACTTTGACTACCGTGTTTTCAAATCAAGTTTTGAAATAGGGGAATATGAAGGCATTGAAAAAAAACAATGGGATTTACCCTTACTAATATTACATGATCCCGGGCATCAAAACTGGTTCGGTTTTTACCACCCCTGCATTCAGTCATCTCAGCAAAGTGTTCTCTAATTTGATCGATAATCTAAACAAGAGAGAGGTCAGCTACAATGATGTGTCAATGAGTTTTTGTGTTTGAAAAACTGCCAGGAATCTATAAGGGTGTCTCGTACCTCCTCGTACCCAGAAGTGAAATCTAGCAGCTAATGTTTCATAATTTTAAGTCAGCCTAACAATTTGCTGTCCCTCAAAAACCATGATCAGTGCTTTTACAATCACCAAACTGAGCTCGAAAACAACAGACTTCACCCCATCAATTATCAAATCATGATTGATGATATTTCGGTAACTTCTGTATTCCATTACCGAGAGAAATAGCAACTTTTCTTATAAAATAATATTGTGGTAATGAAACGAAAATAGTTGATTCGGGCTGGCAAGCGTTCCCCAGAAAAAGATGTGGGAATTTTAGAATGACTAAACAACCAAGGAGAGAGAGAGAGAGAGAGAGAGAGAGAGAGAGAGAGAGAGAGAGAGAGAGAGAGAGAGAGAGAGAGAGAGAGAGAGAGAGAGAGAGAGAGAGAGAGAGAGAGAGAGAGAGAGAGAGAGAGAGAGAGAGAGAGAGAGAGAGAGAGAGAGAGAGAGAGGGGAGTATATTTTTGGCTCTGCCGGTTTGTGTGGTGATGTGGAGATGACGTCTCCATCGGTTGGTCAGTGTCTGTGGTGCGTCGGCAGGCCCCGGCCAGTCACCAGCAGAGTTGTCCGCGTCCCCTCCAGAATGAGGTTGTGCTGGAGCGCGAGCTGCACCGGCAGTCTGCCGCCGGCGCCGCTGCTGCCACCAAGCGGCCGTTTTTGAAGCGTGGGGCCGGACTACGGCGGTTCCGTCTGAAGCCCGGTCAGCTGCGGCCGCCCAAGACCAGAGGGCGCTGCGCTGCTGCCAAGACGGGCGGCCGCGTCGTGCTGAGCTCGACGCCCGGCGGCTACGGCCCGGGCAGGCTCGGCGGCGCCGCTGTCTCCGACCCTGCTGACACTCTCAGCAGTCTGGCCGACCTCCGCGTCTCAGCCGGCGCCCTGGCAGCAGCCAACTCGTCTGCCGTGGACCAGACCAGCCCGAGTCCTGTCACTGGTGATGCCGAGCCCTGGAGAGTGGGTGTGGGCAGTCTCAGAGGGCTACCGCGTATGCCGGCCCTCAGTTCACGTCGCCAGCTGGTCCCGGCGGTGGGGCCTCAACCGGCGCTGCCCAGTATGGAGCTGCGCCCGTGGCGCCATCTACCGCACAAAAACAGCGGGGCCATGACTGTGGACCGTCTGCGCCGGCCACCTGGTGGCACGCAGTCTGCAGCCCCTGAGAGCGACGCGCCCACCCCGCTGAGAAAGGTGAAGGGCGTGACGTTAGTTATTCATTATTTATTTTATTTCATCAGACCGCTCCACAAAGTACACGTGGCTATTCTTAGCCTGGAAACTCACTTGTACATAAGATTATTCGGCTAGATTGACCGATTAACTATTAATCTTATGTGCACAGAATCGTTTTATATAGTCTTTCTAAGTCTGCCATAACCACGCTTGCGCAGGGGGCTGTTCCTCCTTGCTTTTCGGTTCGCTTGGATAGTTTTTTTCGGATCAGGGTCAGCAACCATTTTGAATTCAAATCCTTGATGACAGACCGAAATTACTAAACGGCTATGACGATTATCCGAACAGGAGCTTCAGGAGCTGACTGTGTCTGTGCTCCCGTGCACAGGAGCTTCAGGAGCTGACCGGGTCTGTGCTCCCGCGCGCAGGAGCGTCAGGAACTGACCGGGTCTGTGTTCCCGCGCGCAGGAGCGTCAGGAACTGACCGTGTCTATGCTCACGTGCGCAGGAGCGTCAGGAGCTGACCGGGTCTGTGCTCCCGTGCGCAGGAGCTGACCGTGTCTGTGCTCCCGTGCGCAGGAGCGTCAGGAGCTGACCGTGTCTGTGCTCACGTGCGCAGGAGCGTCAGGAGCTGACCGTGTCTGTGCTCCCGTGCGCAGGAGCGTCAGGAGCTGACCGTGTCTGTGCTCCCATGCGCAGGAGCGTCAGGAGCTGACCGTGTCTGTGCTCCCGTGCGCAGGAGCGTCAGGAGCTGACCGTGTCTGTGCTCCCATGCGCAGGAGCGTCAGGAGCTGACCGTGTCTGTGCTCCCGTGCGCAGGAGCGTCAGGAGCTGACCGGGCCTGTGCTCCCGTGCGCAGGAGCGTCAGGAGCTGACTGCATTCGAGCTGCTGGAGGTAGCTGCTGCCGACTCCAGCTTCAGCTCCACGTCCTCCTTTGTCAGCCACTTGTTACAGGCGGCTAGCTCCACGCCGGAACGGTGCAGGCCGAGCAAGGTGGCGCCACCATCGCCGCTGGCGCCTCAGCCTAAGGCAGCTGGCCGTGACGGGAATCGTCAGGTGGAGGGCACAGGCCAGCCGGGGCCGCCGCTGATGGGACAGCGCGCAGCGATGGAGAAAGGTCGGCAGACTGTCAGTGCTCAGGCACTGAGCGACGGGACTGGAACTGGTCAGGCACTGAGGGGAGGGACGGGGAGTGGCGCGCCCGGCCAGCAGTCGCTGGGGTCGGAGCTGGAGGCAAATCCGGAGACCCGGTCCCAGTTAGAGGGCAGCAGTGATTTGTGGCCGCTGCCAAGGTCAGGAGGCGCTGTGGCGTCTGAGTGGTGTGCCGAGTTGGGGCGGGCCCGGCCTGCTGCAGCCTTGTCAGCCGACTGGCTGCATAGGCGCCGGTCGGCTGCCGGCTGCGCCCAGCAGTACCGGCCGCCCCGGGACCAGCCGCAGTCACCGGAGAGTCACCGCCACCAGCCGCAGTCACCGGAGAGTCACCGCCACCAGCCGCAGTCACCGGAGAGTCACCGCCACCAGCCGCAGTCACCGGAGAGTCACCGCCACCAGCCGCAGGCACCGAAGTCACCGCCACCAGCCGCAGTCACCGGAGAGTCACCGCCACCAGCCGCAGTCACCGGAGAGTCACCGCCACCAGCCGCAGTCACCGGAGAGTCACCGCCACCAGCCGCAGTCACCGGAGAGTCACCGCCACCAGCCGCAGTCACCGGAGAGTCACCGCCACCAGCCGCAGTCACCGGAGAGTCACCGCCACCAGCCGCAGTCACCGGAGAGTCACCGCCACCAGCCGCAGGCACCGGAGCCGAACAGGAGGCGGGCCGTACGCTTCCAGGACAAGCACGAGGTGTTGGAGATCACGGCTGACTGGTCTGTGACGTCGGACGCCGGCGGGATGTGGCCGCCGGACGTCGGCGCTGACGAGTGGGGCGGGTCGGCCCGTAACCGACCCAGCACGCCGCCCAGTGTGGCGGGCCAGGGCAGCCCTGGGCAGCGGCCTGCCGCCAGCAGTCCCAGTGTGCAGGCCAGTGAGCTGTCAGGCCAGCCTCCGAGACCTGCCACGGCCGACCCGTTCATATTCGACCGGGAGGTGCTGCAGCGCCAGCTCAAGCAATTGAGTAAGGAGGTTGGCACTTTCCAACGCGAGAACGTGTTTATCGGTAGGCTGAAGGACCAAGTGCTGGAACAAAAAGTGCTAATGGAGAAACAAAAGGAAGAGTGGGAGAAGTGGACGAAAGAGGAGAAAGAGAAGATCACGAGAAGGCTAGAAACGGAGAGAAAAAAATTGCAGATGAGAGAAAGGTGTTTGAGAAGGAAAAGAAGAAGTGGGAAGATGACTGGAAGAAAAGAGAAACTCCAGAACTCAAGATACTGCGCGCCAAGGTGAGAGACAGTCCAGCAAGACCTTAGGCAATAAAAATATAGCAGCAGGCCTTTTGTTTTGAATCATCCCGTTGGAAAACGTGAGCGCCACTCTGTTGTTGCAGGACTGTCGTGCTGTATTCAATCGGTTAGGTATACTATCAGGTCCCCATTTCATAAAAGGCGTAACTTACGCTTATAGCGTAGAAGTTCACAATCACAATCACAAAAATCACAATCACAAAAATGCAGCGTAAAATACAACTACTTGCAATGTTACGGTGCTCTAAACTACGCTGCACTGGAATGCAGCGTAGAATATTCCCAATCTTGTTTCATATAGCAGACAGCATATACGTTGAATATATAAAACACTCCTGAAAAGCTGTGCAAGAAGTAGCAGACAATAAAGCAAAACATGAAAAGTATGTAATATCTTGTGAAATTCTGAATCTCAGGCAAAACTAGGTAGTGTAGTGAAGGCCAAAAAGTCATTAATGTAAAATAAACTGAAATAAAAAGGTGTGTAAGTTCTTCCTTGCACAGGTTTGAAGTGCAAGTTACTCATGCCAAATTGAGCTGATATGTAGAGTTCTATTGCCATTTGGTATGTCAAAAATGATGATATCTATTGATGAAAATACACAGGAAAGCTGGCATTGATTTTGCACTTTGACCTTCTGCCGTTACTGTTATTTTACAGTCTAGGGAGTAAGGAGTACAGAACCCCAGATAGGCTGACACTGACACGGGTTATATGGAGTCTATTGAGGTTAAAAATTCGAAGGTGCTTGTCACCAACAAAATCCAAGAATCTCTACTAAGGCCTCTGGCGAAAATGATGATATACCTAGTTACCTAAGTACCGGCATCTAGTTTTTATTCGAAGATGTTGACAGTGGCGGATCCAGGGGGGGCAAAAGCATTTGCCCCCCCAAACGGAAAAGCTCGGGGCAAAACTATGTTTTTGCACTCTTCCCCCAGGTGATCGACCTCCTTTTTTCCTCCGACTCCTTTTTAGTTTATAAGCAAGATTCTGGTGCTTTAAAGGGAATGTGGCACCTTCATAACGTGATTTTAACTGAGATAGCCAAGTTGTAAAGCAAGTTCGGAAAACCCGGTACTCCATACATAATTTGTCTTGGAACTAGATATTTCCGTAGAAAAAAGCTACAACCTACCTGACACCAGCCCCCTCGTCAGCCCCTCGCCGAGCGGCCTTTGTTGTGAGCTGCTGGTGTGACGGCATATGCTGCCGTCACGATGAGCATCAGCCAATCGAAGCCCTTGAAGCGTTTCAAGTATGGTAGTGGTTGTCAGATCATGACATCATCCACTGGCAGATATTTATTTGTTTTCCAAGAGGAGTATTTTTAAAAACGAAATATTGATTTTATTGAACATTTTTTCAGAGAAATCATGAGTGGTTTCATTATTTTTGGCTAAAAGTATGCCTAATTTCACTAAATTCCAGGATTCTACCAAGTTGCCACATACACTTTAACTCTCAACTTCAAACAGAACCAGTTAATTCAGTGTAAATATTGGGCCTCGGACCAGAAAAAAGTATCTCAAGCCCATATTTTTCAACCCGTGAGGTTTTTTTGCTTTTCGCCTCAAATACCCAAAATTCAAAAATTCTACCGGGAAGTGATGTAGCGCAGCTTTTACGGCGCGACGTTTTTTTTTTGCTTTTTGACCTTTGACTTTGATTTGCCCCTCCCAAACCGACCGGCTAGATCCGCCACTGGATGTTGACTCACTATTCCTTTCCCAGTTTCACGAAATCATAAGGTTCACAGACCTTTCACAGTTCACTCAATATTAGTAAACACAATTCAACTTGAATTCCACTGTAGTACACTTTGACTTGCACAATAAACTTTGTTTATACAATAAACTTTCGGAGGGGCCTTCTTGACAGAAATTACCTAAAAAACGGGGTGCTGCCATAAACAAATGCGTCATATATTTATTGCGTCTGCTGTTAGCGCGTCTTTCTCCGCAGTATTTCTAAAAGTTCATGGAAACTTAATTATCGAATAAGAGTCGACAAGTAGAATAATTTTCTTTCAACTAATTTATTTAAAAAATATTTATGCCATTTTGAATGTTAAAAAAGCAGTCATATGCTATATTTGAAAGGGGTAATTCCATTCTGGAATTGGGCGTAATTCACCCTGCATTTCATATCTACACCGCTTCCGTCCGAATGTCACCGCTTTGTGAAACGTGATTCTGAGTACGCCGTAACTTTGCAGGTGAATGTGGTAAAACACGTCGCATTTCTACAACTTGTAGGAAATGGGGCCCCAGGTCTATGATTGCAGTGCCTGCGGTGCTGCGGCGGCCAGGCACCCGCAGCCGGCCCAGTCCGCGCTGTTAACAACTGTCGCCTCAACCAAGAAGTGGTTCGTCCTAACCGGAGCTGTTCCCAGGGTCCTTGTCGATCGGTTTCTGTCTGCAGTGACATCGCCGGTACAACCGAGCTGTTGTGTGCCCTGTGGGACTGCCTGTCGTCGGCCGTGTTGTGCGGCCGACAGGTAGTACCAGTGCTGTGTGGACTGTGTCAGTGCTGTGGGGGAGGTGGGCAGTGTCAGTGCTGTGGGGGAGGTGGGCCGTGTTAGTGCTGTGGGGGAGGTGGGCAGTGTCAGTGCTGTGGGGGAGGTGGGCAGTGTCAGTGCTGTGGGGGAGGTGGGCAGTGTCAGTGCTGTGGGGGAGGTGGGCAGTGTCAGTGCTGTGAGGGAGGTGGGCAGTGTCAGTGCTGTGGGGGAGGTGGGCAGTGCCAGTGCTATGGGGGAGGTGCGCAGTGCCAGTGCTGTGGGGGAGGTGGGCCGTGTCAGTGCTGTGAGGGAGGTGGGCAGTGTCAGTGCTGTGGGGGAGGTGGGCCGTGTTAGTGCTGTGGGGGAGGTGGGCCGTGTCAGTGCTGTGGGGGAGGTGGGCAGTGTCAGTGCTGTGGGGGAGGTGGGCAGTGTCAGTGCTGTGAGGGAGGTGGGCCGTGTCAGTGCTGTGGGGGAGGTGGGCAGTGTCAGTGCTGTGGGGGAGGTGGGCAGTGTCAGTGCTGTGAGGGAGGTGGGCAGTGCCAGTGCTGTGTGGGAGGTGGGCAGTGTCAGTGCTGTGGGGGACTGTGTCAGTGCTGTGTGGGAGGTGGGCAGTGTCAGTGTTGTGAGGACTGTGTCAGTGCTGTGTGGGAGGTGGGCAGTGTCAGTGTTGTGTGGGAGGTGGGCAGTGTCAGTGCTGTGAGGACTGTGTCAGTGCTGTGTGGGAGGTGGGCATTGTCACTGCTGTGTGGGAGGTGGGCTGTGTCAGTGCTGTGAGGACTGTGTCAGTGCTGTGGGGGAGGTGGGCAGTGTCAGTGCTGTGAGGGAGGTGGGCAGTGCCAGTGCTGTGGGGAAGGTGGGCAGTGTCAGTGCTGTGTGGGAGGTGGGCAGTGTCAGTGCTGTGAGGGAGGTGGGCAGTGCCAGTGCTGTGTGGACTGTGTCATTTGGGGAGGTGGGCTGTGTCAGTGCTGTGAGGACTGTGTCAGTGCTGTGGGGGAGGTGGGCAGTGTCAGTGCTGTGTAGGGCAGTGCTAGTGCTGTGTAGGGGCAGTGTCAGTGGTGTGGGGCCGGTGGGCTGTGTCATTGAGGGACCGATGAGCAGTGTCAGTGATGTGGTACCGATGGGCAGTGTCAGTGCTGTGGGGGAGGTGGGTAGTGCCAGTGCTGAGGGGGTGGTGGGCAGTGTCAGTGCTGTGGGAGGAGGTGGGTAGTGTCAGTGCTGTGGGAGGAGGTGGGCAGTGTCAGTGCTGTGGGACGATGGGCAGTGTCAGGGCTGTGGGGGAGGTGGGCAGTGTCAGTGCTGAGGGGGAGGTGGGCAGTGCCAGTGCTTTGTAGGGCAGTGTCAGTGCTGTGTGAGGGGGCTGTGTCAGTGCTGTGGGGCCGGTGGGCTGTGTCAGTGAGGGACCGATGGGCAGTGTCAGTGCTGTGGGACCGATGGGCAGTGTCAGTGCTGTGGGGACGATGGGCAGTGCCAGTGCTGAGAGGGTGGTGGGCAGTGTCAGTGCTGTGGGAGGTAGGGCAGTTCCAGTGCTGTGTGAGGGGACGTGTCAGTGCTGTGTAGGGCAGTGTCGGTGCTGTGTAGGGGCAGTGTCAGTGCTATGTAGGGCAGCGTTAGTGCTGTGTAGGGCAGTGTCAGTGCTGTATAGGGGCAGTGTCAGTGCTGTGGCCGGGCAGTGTCAGTGCTGTGTAGGGCAGTGTCTAGTGCTGTGTAGGGCAGTGTCAGTGCTGTATAGGGCAGTGTCAGTGCTGTATAGGGCAGTGTCAGTGCTGTATAGGGCAGTGTCAGTGCTGTGTAGGGCATTGTCTGTAGTGCTGTGTAGGGCAGTGTCAGTGCTGTGTAGGGCAGTGCCAGTGCTGTGTAGGGGCAGTGTCAGTGGTGTGGGGCCGGTGGGATGTGTCATTGAGGGACCGATGAGCAGTGTCAGTGCTGTGGGACCGATGGGCAGTGTCAGTGCTGTGGGGGAGGTGGGTAGTGTCAGTGCTGTGTAGGTAGGTGTCAGTGCTGTGTAGGTAAGTGTCAGTGCTGTGTAGGGCAGTGTCTGTATGTGCTGTGTAGGGCAGTGTCAGTGCTGTTCAGGGCAATGCCAGTGCTGTGTAGGGCAGTGTCTGTATGTGCTGTGTAGGGCAGTGTCAGTGCTGTGTAGGTAAGTGTCAGTGCTGTGTAGTTAAATGTCAGTGCTGTGTAGGTAAGTGTCGGTGCTGTGTAGGGCAGTGTCTGTATGTGCTGTGTAGGGCAGTATCAGTGCTGTTCAGGGCAATACCAGTGCTGTGTAGGGCAGTGCCAGTGCTGTGTAGGGCAATGTCAGTGCCGTGTAGGGCAGTGTCCGTGCTGTATAGGGCAGTGTCAGTGCTGTATAGGGCAGTGTCAGTGCTGTATAGGGCAGTGTCAGTGCTGTGTAGGGCAGTGTATGTATGTGCTGTGTAGGGCAGTGTCAGTGCTGTATAGGGCAGTGTCAGTGCTGTGTAGGGCAGTGTCTGTGTGTGCTATGTAGGGCAGTGCCAGTGTTGTGTAGGGCAGTGTCAGTGCTGTGTAGGGCAGTGCCAGTGCTTTGTAGGGCAGTGTCAGTGCTATGTAGGACAGTGCCAGTGCTGTGTAGGGCAGTGCCAGTGCTGTGAAGGGAAGTGTCAGTGCTGTGTAGGGCAGTGTCAATTTCGTGTAGAGCACTGTCAGTGCCGTGTAGGGCAGTGTCTGTATGTGCTGTGTAGAGCAGTGTCAGTGCTGTGTAGGGCAGTCTGTATGTGCTGTGTAGGGCAGTGTCAGTGCTGTGTAGGGCAGTGTCTGTATGTGCTGTGTAGGGCAGTGTCAGTGCTGTGTAGGGCAGTGGCAGTGCTGTGTAGGGCAGTGTCTGTATGTGCTGTGTAGGGCAGTGTCTGTATGTGCTGTTTAGGGCAGTTCCAGTGCTGTGTAGGGCAGTGCCAGTGCTGTGTAGGTTAGTGTCAGTGCTGTGTAGGGCAGTGCCAGTGCTGTGTAGGGCAGTGTCAGTGCTGTGTAGGGCAGTGTCAGTGCTGTTTAGGGCAGTGTCAGTGCTGTTTAGGGCAGTGTCAGTGCTGTGTAGGGCAGTGTCTGTATGTGCTGTGTATGGCAGTGTCAGTGCTGTGTAGGACAGTGTCAGTGCTGTGTGGGGCAGTGCCAGTGCTGTGTAGGGGCAGTGTCAGTGGCGTGGGGCCGGTGGGCTGTGTCAGTGAGGGACCGATGGGCAGTGCCAGTGCTGAAGGGGTGGTGGGCAGTGTCAGTGCTGTGGGGAGGTGGGTAGTGTCAGTGCGGTGTAGGGCAGTGGCAGTGCTGTGTAGGTAGGTGTCGGTGCTGTGTAGGGCAGTGTCTGTATGTGTTGTGTAGGGCAGTGTCAGTGCTGTGTAGGGCAGTGTCAGTGCTGTTCAGGGCAATGCCAGTGCTGTGTAGGGCAGTGTTTGTATGTGCTGTGTAGGGCAGTGTCAGTGCTGTGTAGGTAAGTGTCAGTGCTGTGTAGGTAAGTGTCAGTGCTGTGTAGGGCAGTGTCTGTATGTGCTGTGTAGGGCTGTGTCAGTGCTGTTCAGGGCAATGCCAGTGCTGTGTAGGGCAGTGTCTGTATGTGCTGTGTAGGGCAGTGTCTGTGCTGTGTAGGGCAGTGCCAGTGCTGTGTAGGGCAGTGTCAGTGCCGTGTAGGGCAGTATCAGTGCTGTATAGGGCAGTGCCAGTGCTGTATAGGGCAGTGTCAGTGCTGTGTAGGGCAGTGTCAGTGCTGTTAGGGCAGTGTCTGTATGTGCTGTGTAGGGCAGTGTCAGTGCTGTGTAGGGCAGTGTCTGTATGTGCTGTGTAGGGCAGTGTCAGTGCTGTGTAGGGCAGTGTGTATGTGCTGTGTAGGGTAGTGTCAGTGTTGTGTAGGGCAGTGTCAGTGCTGTGTAGTGCAGTGCCAGTGCTGTGTAGTGCAGTGCCAGTGCTGTGTAGGGCAGTGCCAGTGCTGTGTAGTGCAGTGCCAGTGCTGTGTAGGGCAGTGCCAGTGCTGTGTAGGGAAGTGTCAGTGCTGTATAGGGCATTGTCAGTGCTGTGTAGGGCAGTGTCAGTGCTGTGTAGGGCAGTGTAAGTTCTGTGTAGGGCAGTGTCTGTATGTGCTGTGTAGGGCAGTGTCTAGTGCTGTGTAAGGCAGTGTTTGTATGTGCTGTTTAGGGCAGTGTCAGTGCTGTGTAGGGCAGTGTCAGTGCTGTGTAGGGCAGTGTCAGTGCTGTATAGGGCAGTGTCAGTGCTGTGTATGGCAGTGTCAGTGCTGTATATGGCAGTGTCAGTGCTGTATAGGGCAGTGTCAGTGCTGTATAGGGCATTGTCAGTGCTGTATAGGGCAGTATCAGTGCTGTGTAGGGCAGTGTCTGTATGTGCTGTGTAGGGCAGTGTCAGTGCTGTGTAGGACAGTGTCAGTGCTGTGTAGGGCAGTGTCAGTGCTGTGTAGGGCAGTCCCAGTGCTGTGTAGGGCAGTACCAGTGCTGTATAGGGCATTGTCAGTGCTGTGTAGGGCAGTGTCAGTGCTGTGTAGGGCAGTGTCAGTGCTGTGTAGGGCAGTGTCTGTATGTGCTGTTTAGGGCAGTGTCAGTGCTGTGTAGGGCAGTGTCGGTGCTGTGGAGCAGGTAGCGGAGCTGGAGGCGCGTCTGCAGCGGCGGGACGGCAGCGGGGGTGACGTGGCGCGGCTGCGGCAGCGGGCGGCTGACCTGGCGCGGGACAACCAGCGACTGGGCGGGCTGCTGCGGCAGGCACAGCAGCAGCTGGCCCGCCAGAACGCCCGACAGTTCAGTGGCGGCGCTGCCTCACAGCGGTGAGACGCCCGACGTCCACCACTCCAATTATGCACATTTTTGAAAGGCTCCACTTTTTTACTATAGGCCTTGAATTGCAATAGGAGTGTTGATAGAGCATGCCAAGAGAGTTGGAAGTAGTGTTTCCTTTTACATACGTTTTATAATTATTAGAATTTTATGTTCAATTTTTATGTATTCCATTGAGTAGAGTAAACAGTGTTGTGCCGGTAGTTTTGTTTGCATCCTTGGTAGTTTTGTTCCCATCCTTTGTAGTTTTGTTCGGATCCTTTGTCGTTTTGTGCGGATCCTTGGTAGTTTTGTTCGGATCATGGGTAGTTTTGTGCTTGACGGCTTTTGAATTTGCCACCCTCAAGCGACGTCGGGTTCACCTTTCATTGGGTTTTTTTGAGGTGTTGGTAATCCAATACAAATGGAGAGGTACAAGGAGAATCCACTATTTTCCTGTTCCATGTCACTCAAAGCTTCGTCTATTTAGTTTTTGTACAATTAATCATTCAAATAAAAGGGTACTCAGGTCCGAATTATAAGATCAAAGAATTCCTTTCACCTGGTTACAACACTTCAATTGGTCTTATTCCTGAACCCCGCCGACTGATTACAGAAAATTCTTGTCACTAGTTTCCATGTCGTCCTTGCCCTCGGATTTGAACTTCGGAGGATAAATTAGGAATGAATATGAAATGACGATTGCAATTGGCTTCAATTTGCGCCGCGTCTGTATGGTGTATTTTTTTGGCGAGAAAAACTTGTTTTTGATGATGTCCTAATTTGATAGGAAATACTATATTTTTGTTCCTAGCGACTAAGGCGGGGAAAAGAAGGATTTCCGTATTTACATCCTTCTTTTGCGTATTCAACTTTGTTCCATGTTCGAGGGGGTGTTAAAACCCCCCACCAGGACGAAGGTGGCTCGGAGGCCCACCAGCCACCTCAACTTTCTTTGTAGCGAGCAGGGCCTACTGGGACTATTAGACGAAGCATATGTCACTATAGGACTTTTTGAAACTAGTTCGACCTACAATTGATCGTATACCCCGCTATCAATGGAATGACCCTTTTTAGTCAGCTGGACACTTCTTAAATAGATTCCAAACGTCCTGGTGGCCCTCTGCATCCAGCATGGTACTCTGTAACTAGTTACAGAAGGCCCGCAGATACCAGCAGAACACTTTGTGACCATTAGGCTCTCTAGAACCAGCAGATCCCTCTCTGACCAACTGGGCCCATAATGGTCAGCTGAGCTACCTTTGTCCGCCACTAAATACCATTTCAAATGTTTGTTTTTCGTTCGAAAGGAACCGCTTTGAAGATGAAAGACGCTCCTAGAAAAGTTGTTTATTACCAACCTATATTATGACATACCTTAGTCTTATCATTGTATTGCGAAATTTTCACTTTTTTAACGCCACATTTTGTCATTGAAAAGTGAAAAAAGACCACTTTAGCAAGAACCAAACAGCATTTGTGGCGGCGTAGCAAAGCACGTACGCTGTTGCCTTCTTCACTTCCTCGGTCGGTACTTCCTTGACACAGGCATCGTTAATGTGGCACCAACCAGCCTCCGACTGTTTCCAGCAGAATTCAGTGTAGTGACTGATCTGGGGGCTGCCATGGTGTACTACCGCTCTATACAGGTCAAACACAAGGCTGTAAGATATCTGCAGATTCCCGAGGGCCTTTCAACTGAGGTCCAGGTCGCTAAGGGGAAAAGTGTCTTGAGCGAGGGCTTCGAGTGATGTGCTGCCGTTGTAGGTAAAACTCTTTAAGTTGCATACCATATATGACACTGACAGGTGCCAGGCATCGAACTTAAGTTGTTATTGGCGTGTCTCCTCGAATCCTGGATGCATAAAATAAGAAACAGTGAAAACTTATTTTCAGAAAACACTCAGAATTTTCATGAAATGTATTGATTTGAGAAACTCTTGATCATGATGTGAGCTGAGACCTGGAATTTCAGATTTCGCCAAATTTCATAATAATCTTTATGTATTTATTTATTTCATATTCAAGGGCAATTACATCAAACGATGGCTCTTCTTCACCCCGTGTCGAGTTAAAAGAAAACAACGATGAAAACAAACCAGACACAACTAGACGCTCACCCTTGCATGCACACACTTGTCCAGACCGTTGGTTAGGCATAATTCAGCTGCTGTTCCCGTAGATGCACTTTTAATCGTGTCTTAAACGCAGTGATGTGCGTTTGCTTTATTATAAATCCGGATTTGAGGAGATCGGTCAATGACCAACTTTTCTACGCAAAATTATGCTCCTCAGTGCAACTCCCCGAAATCTATCTATCTTTGAATGAAGCTTCTCCTTAAGAGGAAGAAATACTTACGGCCTTTTTCGCTTCTCGAGCGCGACTGGTTCTGAAGCAATTTGCTAGACACGCAAATGGCTTTTCATTGCGATGTTTTAGGGGCGCTCTGGTTTAAAATGACCCTCTTTAGATCAATTTGACGCCAAAACTGCGCTGAACGTTTTTTTTTGCTCACCGGCATTTTTGGGGCCGTTTTGACGGAATCTCAGGGGCCCTTCTTGGCCGCCGCCCCCCCTGACCGAAATCCTGGCTACACCCCTGCCCGCCAAGCATTTCCAATGGAGAGGTTATGATCCGTATCTGACCCTGAGTCATCGATATGTAGAATCTCGGAATATAGAGAATCCTGGACGAAGTGGTAACGTGCGCATGTCGGGGCAAGTGCGATAGTGATCGTGGCCGCGTAGATAAGATAGTTACTTGTTTTTTGAAGGAAAAAGTAAAAAACACAATATAGTTTATTCTGTCGTGAATAAATTATGATATTTTGTGAACCTTCCACTTAGAATTTGGTGGATTTTTCCACTGCGGATAATGTACATCAAGTGCACCAGCGCCCGAAGATGATATTTTTGGTTTAATAAAAGCCAGATTTCATCTTCGATTTTCTTCAACCGGGCAAAGGGTTTTAGACTGGCAGTTCCTCTCGAGTAGTAATCAAGGCCTTATAACTTTACAGGTAAAATCGTCCGGGCGTTGTTTTTGGTTCATTTAGTCAACGCACGTGTGACGTCACTGGCTGATTTTTCTGCTGTGGCAGTTCCTGACTTGGAATTGCAGTCATTTGATAACATAAGAGTAAGGTGTTTTAAAATAACTGATCGCAAATAATGTTATGCAGAGTAATTACCAGGTGTCATACACAATTATTATGACACAAGCCAAAATAGGTACAAAATAAATGGCCCGACAAACCCCGAAATCAACGAAGGAAAACTCTAGCGCAGTGGTGGATACAAGGCGGGGGGCTCAAGCCCGCACCCTGCAGTTTTTTTGGTAGAAGCTATTCGTGGGTTAAGTGTGGTGGTGTTGAGTCCCCCTAACCCGCTCCTTCCCATAAAAGTATGGATACAACTCTGTCCTGGCAGTTTTTTCGTTCACTGTTAAGAGTGGCGTACACGAAAAACCCGTTTAGAATATCGGAAATTTAGTGCAAGCTACAGATCATATATGATGTTGCAAGAGGATCAAAGCAATGCAAGATTTGCACGAGGGTACCTACTAGGTGGTTAACTGGACAATGGCTGTAAGTAAATCGGCACAGATTTTATTTTCGTGGTCAATTTAACTGTCTTTAATCCACGTCCGTGCAGACAACGAGACTGTTCTGGCGCTATGCATTCCTCAGCTGCCCGGGCCAACGCCCCGTCCCGCAGTGATGCAGCGGACCTAAAAACGGGACGAAAATTACAACAATTACTCTCTAGAATTGATATCAAATGTATGCGATGGGTTTGAGAATTGTTTGGAACCCGGAAAACCATAATTATTTTCTTCCTCTAGCGTACCACACTGGTTTCACAGGAACTGAAACTTGAAACTTATTCTACCTCTCTAAATACGGGTATCTGACCAGAAATAGTAGCGTGATTTAAAACGTTAATAACAGGTGCTCACACCTCGCCATCCATAAAACGTATACTACCGTAAAGCTTTGGATGTTTGCGACCATCTGGTTACAAAAATACGGTTGTAGCTGTTCCGAAGAATGCAGTGAGTTCGTTTTAATAAACATATGTTTCGGAACTAAAATTTATAACATACATCATCTTTCCTTAGGCTGGCAAAAAGGCACTGTCACACTCAGCTAGTAATAGTTCATCTCTATGTGTTGAACCATCCCACCTATTCCGATACTTTCGCTGGCAAGGCCCTGTAAATAGAGATCGAAAGCTCCGACCCCAAAAACACTGTGGAGTAAGTCCGAGCGACCATATCCGGACATCCGAGCTCCGCACCACGTCTTTTCATGCTTTTATGTTATGAATGATGTGAGCAGCAGGCTGATTTTCGTCTGTTATTTTTAATAATGTTAAACTCCGCAATCAATGTAAAACGTAGTGTTGGATAAGTGACACTGCTGCCTGTGCGCTGTATTGCAGGCGGACGGCCCGGCGTGGCTCCGCCCTCACCCGTCACCGCTCGGCGCCCGACCTGGCGGACGCCTCCGGTAGCTCTGTTTCGGTATCGAGCGCCGGAGGCCGCCCGGGTGCCGTCTCAGCTGGCAGCGACTCCCGCAGGTATGACAGTGGTCTGGCTGGGTGGTGGTGCAGGGCCGTGTTACTCCCGCAGGTATGACAGTGGTGTGGCTGGGTGGTGGTGCAGGGCCGTGTTACTCCCGCAGGTATGACAGTGGTCTGGCTGGGTGGTGGTGCAGGGCCGTGTTACTCCCGCAGGTATGACAGTGGTGTGGCTGGGTGGTGGTGCAGGGCCGTGTTACTCCCGCAGGTATGACAGTGGTGTGGCTGGGTGGTGGTGCAGGGCCGTGTTACTCCCGCAGGTATGACAGTGGTCTGGCTGGGTGGTGGTGCAGGGCCGTGTTACTCCCGCAGGTATGACAGTGGTGTGGCTGGGTGGTGGTGCAGGGCCGTGTTACTCCCGCAGGTATGACAGTGGTGTGGCTGGGTGGTGGTGCAGGGCCGTGTTACTCCCGCAGGTATGACAGTGGTGTGGCTGGGTGGTGGTGCAGGGCCGTGTTACTCCCGCAGGTATGACAGTGGTGTGGCTGGGTGGTGGTGCAGGGCCGTGTTACTCCCGCAGGTATGACAGTGGTGTGGCTGGGTGGTGGTGCAGGGCCGTGTTACTCCCGCAGGTATGACAGTGGTGTGGCTGGGTGGTGGTGCAGGGCCGTGTTACTCCCGCAGGTATGACAGTGGTGTGGCTGGGTGGTGGTGCAGGGCCGTGTTACTCCCGCAGGTATGACAGTGGTCTGGCTGGGTGGTGGTGCAGGGCCGTGTTACTCCCGCAGGTATGACAGTGGTGTGGCTGGGTGGTGGTGCAGGGCCGTGTTACTCCCGCAGGTATGACAGTGGTGTGGCTGGGTGGTGGTGCAGGGCCGTGTTACTCCCGCAGGTATGACAGTGGTGTGGCTGGGTGGTGGTGCAGGGCCGTGTTACTCCCGCAGGTATGACAGTGGTGTGGCTGGGTGGTGGTGCAGGGCCGTGTTACTCCCGCAGGTATGACAGTGGTGTGGCTGGGTGGTGGTGCAGGGCCGTGTTACTCCCGCAGGTATGACAGTGGTGTGGCTGGGTGGTGGTGCAGGGCCGTGTTACTCCCGCAGGTATGACAGTGGTCTGGCTGGGTGGTGGTGCAGGGCCGTGTTACTCCCGCAGGTATGACAGTGGTGTGGCTGGGTGGTGGTGCAGGGCCGTGTTACACCCGCAGGTATGACAGTGGTGTGGCTGGGTGGTGGTGCAGGGCCGTGTTACTCCCGCAGGTATGACAGTGGTGTGGCTGGGTGGTGGTGCAGGGCCGTGTTACTCCCGCAGGTATGACAGTGGTGTGGCTGGGTGGTGGTGCAGGGCCGTGTTACTCCCGCAGGTATGACAGTGGTGTGGCTGGGTGGTGGTGCAGGGCCGTGTTACTCCCGCAGGTATGACAGTGGTGTGGCTGGGTGGTGGTGCAGGGCCGTGTTACTCCCGCAGGTATGACAGTGGTGTGGCTGGGTGGTGGTGCAGGGCCGTGTTACTCCCGCAGGTATGACAGTGGTGTGGCTGGGTGGTGGTGCAGGGCCGTGTTACTCCCGCAGGTATGACAGTGGTGTGGCTGGGTGGTGGTGCAGGGCCGTGTTACTCCCGCAGGTATGACAGTGGTCTGGCTGGGTGGTGGTGCAGGGCCGTGTTACTCCCGCAGGTATGACAGTGGTGTGGCTGGGTGGTGGTGCAGGGCCGTGTTACTCCCGCAGGTATGACAGTGGTGTGGCTGGGTGGTGGTGCAGGGCCGTGTTACTCCCGCAGGTATGACAGTGGTGTGGCTGGGTGGTGGTGCAGGGCCGTGTTACTCCCGCAGGTATGACAGTGGTGTGGCTGGGTGGTGGTGCAGGGCCGTGTTACTCCCGCAGGTATGACAGTGGTGTGGCTGGGTGGTGGTGCAGGGCCGTGTTACTCCCGCAGGTATGACAGTGGTGTGGCTGGGTGGTGGTGCAGGGCCGTGTTACTCCCGCAGGTATGACAGTGGTCTGGCTGGGTGGTGGTGCAGGGCCGTGTTACTCCCGCAGGCCAAAGTGGGTCAAATTTAAACCCATTTAAGAAATTCATTGAGACTCGGGAACCATTAGACCTAGAACAAGATAAAAAACATGAATTCTCGTCTTGCCCCAAGGATTCAAATGATATGCAGCATGACCTTGTAAGGTCACATTATGATCTCGGCTTTAGGTCGAGGTCAAATAATGACCTTTGAATGTCATGCTGTATATCATTCAAATTTTTGTGTCTCCTCGTCACTACGATACCAAACTGAAATCTGTATATTTTTTGTGTTGTCTTACCGGCATCTGCTTCCTGGGACAAAACCGTGTATCTGCAGACGTCTATTACAACAGTGGCTGACATTGACGCCACGATAGAACACAGAGAGAACAGGCCCAGTTTCCGGGAATACAGCGTTGCCAATTTTCTAAACATTAGGCCAGGAAGGTAAGTTTTACTTCCATACATGTATTGCGACAGCACACACGATAAAAACACTACAACGGTAAAAAACGAATAGTACAATGGGTGCACACCCTAAAATCCTAAGGCCGGCCGGCATGATTATGCTGGGCAATATTATAAAACGCATAAGTAACAGTTTGGAGTAACTTGCTTTCGAAAGCAATAACAGCCAATCGCCATTGGCGCAACGCAACAATTTTTTCGTTCAAAAGTTATAGACACATACAAGTTCGAAAACCGTGACCTGTGGTGACCTCTGGTGACCTTGGTACCCATTTAACCTTAAAATTCATGGCATTGTCCCGATTTTTTGTTTCAATAGATGTAGAATATTCAGAAGCTTGATTTAGCTCTTCTAGAAACCGAGTTAGGCCTTGGTTTTGTCAGTCCCATTTTATAAGAACAGAATCACCTAGCATGGGCTTAGAAATGACGTCATACCTCGTTGACCTGACCTGACCTAGTGCCAATTCTTGGTCACGTTGCCAGGCAGGATGTACGTGGGTTGGCGATCTTTGCGAGTCCTACCCGGTGTCCTAACCAAGACGCAAGGCGTCGCACGCAGTCCATCTGCCGCAACGACCGGGATTTTCGGTCAGGACACAAAACGCACTGCCGCAACGCATCGCACGGCGTTGCAACGCGTCGCAGGAAAAGTTGAACAATGTCCAACTTTTGACACCGACGGTCTGCGTCAAAAGTCGATATCCGTGTTATTTGCTGTTTTTTAGTCATCAAATGGCATGTTTTAGAATGATAATCCAGATTGGAATTCAGGCTGACAAATCTATGGAAACAATGATTACCTTTTTCTCCTAAATCGTTCTTTTAATAGTTATTGATGCCAGCCAAGTTTTGATTGATGCCAACCAAGTTTTGATTGATGCCAGCCAAGTTTTGATTGTTGGTAAACAACAGTTGGTCGCAACTTCATTTACCAGATTGCTACCAAAGTTGAACCTTTCCTCTGTCGGCCAAACCTCCAAAGTTACCGCTCTGCAACTGACGCCGACGGTTGGCGACGGTCGGCGACCGTTCGGTTAGGACACCGAGCTAGAGTTCGTCCCAAGCCCGATTCGATGGTATAAGCGCCAATCGTATGGTCACATGGCGGCGTCCTGCAAAGGAAAGGAGCGATGCGGGAAATGTGGCGAGCCCGATCACGAATCAAACATGTGTATGGCCACCACACTGAAGTGTGCGGGCTGCGGTTGCCCACTCGAGGCATAGGACTGCTCATGTCCCAAGCTAGAGGAAGCGAAAGAGGCGCTGAAGAAAAAGACACAAGGAACTAGCAAAGCAGAACCAAAGAAAAATTACTGTAACGGGTAGTCTATCGATTAGAAGGGATTCCCAGTTAACATCTCTGTATCGTAACGCATTGATTAGTGACGTCTCCAAAAATTCTCAGCAACAACCTGTAACAATGGCACAAACCCTTACACATCTAAACATGGATGTCGTATTGAGCATTGCCGGCGCCTCTCACCGCCAGAGTTTCTGGCTCTGGTTCCACCTCAGCTGTCCTGTGGTGAAGAGATAAGGGAGACCGCCACAGCATGTCAGACACTGCCGGTGGATCGGGCGACCCAGACCACCCAGATACGCATCAGGCCTCAACTAACCCATGTCCTGCAGAAATAGCCCAACCTGAGATACCCTGTCAGACTGAGCGCCAGAACAGGCTTGCGGGAAACGAGTCAGGGAGGACTCACCACCGGTACCCCAGCCAACCGCCGCTCACCTCAGCACTCTCCCTATCAGTAGCAGCGGCAATGACACCACGCTGGCTTATACCAAACGAGCGCGTGTAGCCATGCCTCCTGTGGACGCCACGATCCTCCACGGGCTTTTTTAAGAACATGATCACAGGTTTCAGGTGCGTGGTTTTATAGACCTGGCAGGCAGGTAGAGAATTACATGGATGGTTTGGAATAGTTATAACTTAAATGGTGCTGCAAGTGCACAAGGAGCAGGAAAGGAAATTGCCTTGCAACAACTCACTGTGCAAAACTCCATCCCTGTGTGAAATGCTAGAGCAGACCGTGACAACCTAGAATGAACAGAAAAAGAGAGAAAATACCAGCCGTATAGTCAGCCGCAGCAGCCAAGTTACAGGGACCAGACTAGTCCCTAAAAGTTTCAAACTTGTTTGCAGGCAAACAGCAGACCTGGATGGGGTTCATGTCGTACAATGAAAATGCATTGAGGATAACTACATATTTCATCAATAATTATTATACCAATAAAATTTGATTAGTGATTACTGATTAGTTATCTTTTTAAGACCATTTTGAAGAATGACTTAGAGAATTGAACATCATGGATATTTGGTATTTGGGAAGCAGTAACATCATTCCAGACTTTTGGACAAGTGACAGACATAGGCGGATCCAGGGGGCAGGGGGCACGTACCCCCCCCGATCGACCCTCGGCGCCCCCTGAAATGGTCACGGCGCCCCCTGCAAGGTCGCTTTCCCCCCAAGATGCGAAAATCGGCGCCCACCGATAGGATTTTGCGCCCATCTAATGGGGTTTCCGGTCAAAAGTGGCGCCCCCGGGCCGGATGGCGCCCCCCCGGGAAGGTGCCCCCCGATCGCCAATCCTGGATCCGCCTATGGTGACAAAACGGGAAAATATATATATACAGCCTCGGCAAAGGGCTATTGAAAGTGCAATGTCCTCCTAGTTTGACTTGCTGAGATATTCAGCTCAAATTAATTTCCATAGATCTGTATGAGTCTTCCCTGAATGTAGCTGTGCAGTATTAATAATCTTTGTTGTTTCACGATTTCACGAAATTTAAGGAGACCCGGTGTTTTGAAAATTTGGCAAGAAGGGGGGGACACTGCACTCACCTGAGTTGGGTGCTCGTCATCCCTGAGGCCGCTGGCCGCTGAGACGTGACGCCGTCGGTCGACAGGTCGGCGGGTAGCGACGCCACAGCCGGCTCTCCACCGGGCGAGGACAAGCGGCGCCTGCTGACCGGCTCATCGACGCCCGCCTCCCCGCCCGCCCGCTGCCGCCGTCCCAAACCACAGGTAAGCACGCTGCCGCCGTCCCAAACCACAGGTAAGCACGCTGCCGCCGTCCCAAACCACAGGCAAGCCCGCTGCCGCCGTCCCAAACCACAGGTAAGCACGCTGCCGCCGTCCCAAACCACAGGCAAGCACGCTGCCGCCGTCCCAAACCACAGGTAAGCACGCTGCCGCCGTCCCAAACCACAGGTAAGCACGCTGCCGCCGTCCCAAACCACAGGTAAGCACTCTGCTGCCGTCCCAAACCACAGGTAAGCACGCTGCCGCCGTCCCAAACCACAGGTAAGCACGCTGCCGCCGTCCCAAACCATAGGTACGCACGGTGTCACCAAGATGGGCTCTTTGGTGTGACTGTGAATTATGGTTGCGTAGCGGTTAGGACCTCGTCGTGGGCGATGAAGATACTTTTTGTACTAAGTCCAATTTATTTTCCCACGTTTAGCCTGGCGTTGTGAACAGGCCGTAACTCAGCAGCAGTTCCAACACTCTGCACTGTCAGCAGCCTCCTCGTCACCACTCGTCACATGTCACGGAGCTGACCGGCAGAACTTCCCCGTCGCAATGGCGAATGCGAAACACGGCTGTCTATTCAGCGCTAACAGCGGCTGTTTATATACGGTTTGATACCGGATGCCGACGAGTTGACTGAGAACATTTCATCGTCCAGAAATGAGGGCAACTGTGGATTTCCTAGAATACTGGGTACCAGACTACGACGGGTGTCTGGGAACTGGGGAGTGGTGGGGTCCTATCTTAATGCAATACCCTGCTTATCTATGTGAACTCAGTGACTGTGCCATTCCCATGCCAAAGGCACGAGGATTCAACGTCTTGGCCTGGAAGCGGTCACCTCTAAACCGGGTTAACGTTCGGCGCGGCCACGCGGGTTAGCACATGTCGGAGCAAGTACCCAAACCTGTCGGAGCAAGTACAGTCCCCCGCAATTGAAATTGCCATGACTAGGCTCGACTGGTTTAGGATGGATACCTCGCATCCTATGGTGCCTATAGGTTCACAAATGGGTTCATCATGTGTATTTTTGCAAGAGCTTTCCAGTGGTCACCATTATTTCCTAATATGACGTCTGCGTGAGAAAATATTACACAATTACTGATTTTGCTGCATTCTGATGGGGTAGTCTTCGGCTGACTTGCCACCGCCTCTGAAAATCCCTGACCCTCTCGTCCATACCTGGACCACGTGACCTCACAGATGAATGGGCGGTTGGCATTGCGCCAACTCATTCAACCCTCTCACAAATCTCGTCGTGTCTGAGGGGCACTCGTACTGCAATTGTTCCCACTGTGTTGCTGTGTGCTGGACAACTGGCGTCAATGACCTGGGGCAGTGCAGTGGCAGAACCACGAGTTACTTTTTGAGGGGAGGGGGCAATATCAAATAAGATGGTCATAAATGGGGCAAACCATCGGAATATATTTTGCTGCTGAGAAGCAAATGAATTTTCCCTCCTGGATCCGTCCTTGTGCTTGGGTTGCGAAACATGTAAGCTGTCACTGGCTGCCGGGGCTCCCCTCACCTGTCTGTTTATTTAGAGAGGATTCTGGTAAAACGGCTGAAACGCAACTGATACAACTTTGTTTGGAGGTTCCATTAAATCTTATCTTCAGATACTCTTCAGAAGAGGGGACAGTTGGAGCCATAGGTGGATCCAGTGGGAAAGGAATGCAGGTCCCCCTCATTAACCCTCAGCGCCCCTAAAATGATCACAGCATTCCTCTGAACGGTCGATGGCGCTTCCTGAAATGTCACTTCCCCCCCCAGGATGCGAAAATCTGCGCCACGCCATAGGATTTGGCAACCACCTGAAAGCTTTTGCCGGCCAAAAGTGGCACCCACTTGGTACGGATGGCGTCCCACCCCCGGCAAGGTGACACCCATCGGCGATCATGAATCCCCCTATGGCGGGGGCAGGCCCCCAATTTTCATTAAACATCCCGATTTAAGAAACAATGGAAAAATCGGACATTGTGTGGGCCGTATTTTGCGAAGGTCACAAGAAGCCTGAACCTGACGAGGTTTTGCTTTTAAGGGACATTTTCTTGTCAAGGGTGACGATTCACTGGCTCTATCACTGTTTCGTCGTAGGCGACGATTATTTATTATCGGACAATTGTTTCCAACTAAATGGGCTTAATCCCGTCTACAGAAATTTTTTAAATTTCCAGCTTGAGAACCTTTGTATAGTCCATTTCTCGGGAGAAATAAAAATCTGCCCTTGCTTGACTCAAATCACGCAGCCGTCTCCTCTCAGCGAACGGCAACCATTGCTTTAACTGGGGAGGATGGAGTTTCCATGAACTGGCCCCTAGACTGACACACGGTTCAAGCTTGGCATAGCGTTTGCGATAGTCTCTAATAAAAATTTTTGGGGTTAGACAACGCTCCAGCTCCCAAAGTTATAGGTATGGCGTTACCAACTCTCACCCTGTAAGGAGGGATTTGGTGCATCTGATCAGCATACCTATTCAGAGAATCTGCCGGGACATGAACCCAAGGAGATGAACCCGGGGAGCTGAGCCAGGGCATTAGCGCTAGGCTTCTGCGACCCTTTGGCAGCACCCTCACTTGTCGGAAGGATATTGTCATGTTTTATGCTGAAAATATTGAATATTTTTTAGCAGTATTACAAAGGTGTAGAAGCCTATGAAGCAGCTTCAGCGGCGATAGTGATCGTTGTTGTGCGTATCATTAGTGGTAAAATTGGTAAGTAATGGATCTAGCCGGTAGTTTTGGTGGGACAAACAAAAATCGAAACCCAAGAAGAAACGTCACGCAGTGAAAGCTTTCGCAACAATCTAAACCGCCGGCAGGTTGGGGAGGTGGGGAGTAAATATAAGTCGAAAAAGTAAAACAAACAGGCGCCACTGGGTGAAATATGTGGCCACAAAATGTTTGCTTTCGATATCCAAGGATCAATTCACCCATATACGATTTCGATATCCAAGGATCAATTCACCCATATACGATTTTAAGTATCAAGAAGACCAGGCTCAAATATTCACACTGAAATTGACTGGTTCTGTTTGAAACTGATTTGTTCACTTGAAGCACCTACACCTTGCTTATGAACTTAAAAGGAGCCGGGGAAAAGTTTGACAGCTTGGGGACATTATGGTTTTGCTCCGAGCTTTTTCGTTCGGGGAGCAAATATGTATTGTCCCCCCCTTGGGTCCTCCACTAGAACTGGGTGCTGTTTGAGGAGTCTCGTTGCCACGTGCGACCACCGAGGTTAGGAGGGCAGTGAAAAGAGAATATTTCTCTGATGAAATCCACCAACTCGAGGGCTACTAATCTTCGAAATTTAGCGCGACATTGGTTCCAGCTATTCTTGGTGGTAAAATTTGTCGATGTGTCGCTGAAATGAAAATATTTTAGGATAAACAATTCTTACATATTCTGGTTGGGCGAAACCAGAATATTACCCGGGCTGCTCCCTTGACCTGAGAGGGTATATTACCAACAATACTAAAATTGGACTGGAAACTTGGATATTTGCGGACCGTCAGTTACAGCTGTTGGGGGAATGAAGTTATTAACCTAACCCTTCGTAGTAGCTTAAAACGCGTAGATAACGCAAATCATAAAAAGTTGTGTTTTTGTGAACTGCAGTGGCGGATCCAGGGGGGAAAGGCAATTGCCCCCCAAACGGAAAAGCTCGGGGCAAAACTATGTTTTTGCCCCCCCAAAGCGATCGACCTCCTTTTTCCCCGACTTCTTTTTAGCTTGTAAGCACGATTTTGGTGCTTCAACTCTCAACTTCAAACAGAATTAGTGAAGTTCAGTGTAAATATTGGAGCTTGGATAGGAAAAAAGTATCTTGAGCCCATTTTTTTCACCCCGTGGCGTTTTTTTTTGCTTTTCGTCTCCAGTTCCCAAAATCCTACCGAAAGGGCATATTGGAGCGCAACTTTTCACTGCGTGACGTTTTTTTTTTTTTTGCTTTTCGACTTTGGTTTGCCCCTCCCAAACCAACCGGCTAGATCCGCCACTGGTCTAGGACACATAAATACTCGTTTCCCAGAATTGAAATGTTTCAGAATGCGACACCTCCTTTGAATGGTTTAGGATCTTCCGCAAAAGTCAGTAATAAAAAACTGAACAATGAGAGATAGTGCGGAAGCTCCGATATTCTAAATTTCGAGAAATGTTTGCATGGAGTAAATAGTGTTTGCTTATCCTGAAACTTTCACATCGGACTCAAGCGGACAATGCGTCTTAAGCTGGACTGATTCAGGCTCAGCCCGAGATATTATTATCAGTATATTGTTTTGAGATTTCATTGAGTTTAAGTCTTTAGCCTCCATAAGCCTTTTGAGAACTCCCGCAGCCTAATATTGTGCCGCTTGGACTAAAGGGCGTTTTAAGCTCAAATTCTGTGGAGGTATCATCGGTGCAATCTTTCGAAAGCCTAGGTGGCTCAGAGAGGCCCCTAGCTATCGTGCACCCTCAGCTGTCATCTCAACTTAACGTATCTGCATTGGTTTTGGTCGCCCGGAGAAGAGGCACATATGCATTTATCACTAATTTTATACGATATTGTACGTAATATAAAATTTTTGGGGCTTAAAATGCACCAACTGCCAGTGTCCTATGGCGTCACCAACTCTTTTACTGTTGAAAAGATATCCCGGGAGCCAGCTTGTTCCTTGTTCAGGGAAACCACCGGGCCCTGAACCCGGGTCGGCTGGGTGGAATCCAGCTACGCTGACCACTCCACTACATTGAATTGAAGTCGAAGACATCCCTTTATCTGAATACTGATTCATGCAAATAAGGGTATGTTTGAGTGTAAGCTGATGACCATTGTTGGTTGGTAGTCCCTACCAATGGTCCCCAGCCCTTGGAATTTTTCCCTAACTGGCAAACAGTACTCCTCTGGCTCGAAATACTTGAAGGCCTTTCCCGTTTGGCAAGGGCTAATGCGACCTTTGATGAAGGTCGTTATGAGCACATAGCCAGGCAAGCAAGGGGAAGGTAGGAAACCGAAGAGCCTAATAAAGAAAACAATAGCTCTATTTCGATTCATGTAATGTTCCCTTTGTGCCCACTCCCAACAACATGATAGTTGGCGACACCATATAGCCTCAACAGTCGGTGTGTGTAAAAACCCAAAGCTGCTTTTAACCCATTTTCTTCCTTCGTCTCTGAAAAAAATGCGAAAACAAGCAAGACCTGAATGTGTGTATTTCACCCTGGACACATGAGCAACAAGAAAACAGTGGAATAAAATTCAGACAGAATATCTGATCCTAATTTCGAAACATTCCAAATAAATATGAGGATTCAGTACTTATGCAAGTCGATAGTTTTAGTCATTTGTAATGTAGTAGCAGGCTTCAACCCCTTGCCTCATGCATTTATCAACTATTTTTTGTGATTGAGACCCCATTAGCCAAACGGCACATTTTCATGCTCCTTCTTGTTCTTCATAAAGAGTTTTAGCGACCTAGCGTTCATGAATTGTAGCAAAATATGTTAATCATTTTCATTTTTACCATTTTCTGGTCCATAAGTCCTGATTAACATATAATATAGAGATATCTATTTATTTATTTTGCAGCACAATGGTGACAATACTATCAGCATAAGTCACAACAGGAACAGACACCCATGGAACAGACATATATGTTAAACCTGCCAAACAATTTGAATTCAAACTGACCCAAATCCCCAGGTCATTCCATTGATAAGCTGAGGGGGAAATATAAAGGAAAACATATGCCCATATACATAATTTTGATCGCCTTGGTGCTCTTCTCAGGCCCCATCCTCATTTTTTTGGCGAGTTATTCGGAGCCGATTTGAATGAGAGAATGAGAGCCGTACACCAATTTATGGTTATCAACCTGACAACTTATGGCTGTAAATTGATAACAGTTTAGGTCAGGTGAACGAGTTTTAACGTGATTTCCACGCCCATGTGAGGCAATTTTGTTATTCGTAGATTAGGACGACAAAGCAAGGAAAAAACGCGACTCCTACAGCAGGCCCAGGTCGAGTTTCCTCCTCATTCAAAAGCTCTTCGAAATACAAATTACCCAGATATCGTCTAGTTATTTTGAGATCACGTCAATAATGACGCTACCAGGGATCACCAAAGGTAATAGTTTCGAGCTTGTTTGTGTTTATATCTTAAGAACAAGACGGCAAGGAGCTTCCAGTGCCAATTCTATTTTTCGTATCACCTTTGACTCCTGAGTTAACAGGGGGAAGGGAGTTGGACTGACGCCCCACGTCGCAGTGGGTGTGAAAAGAGGCCAGGTGGTGTCTGGTTGACATACTTGGCTTTTCCCATTATTATCCCTTGCACCTTTATGGATTCAGCCAGATCAAAATTTATTGGAGTCGTCTTCACCCTCGCCCCGGAGGAGGGGGGGTCTAAACACCCTCCCTCAGGTCTTTCCGACTGGGCACAAAAATGCCGGCGCGAAGCGCCGCCGTACTTGGTGCACCCTATCCGTAATTAATTCTTCAACCTTTTCTAGAATTTTACGGTTGTGCCATCTCAGGTCAGGTCAACAGTGCAGGTCAAGTTACCTCAACTCCAAAAAGTTTAAGATTTCGTGAGTAAGAACGGTGTGAATCTGTCTTCTTAAACACATATCACATAATGACCCCATCAAATAGTGAAAAATATATTCCGGGATTTTACAGATCAATGACCTTGGATCAGATACAGATCATGGCCTCTCCATTGGAAATGCATGGGAAAACGAAAATTGAGGGAAATTGCTTTATTTCTGTTGATATGTAGTAGAATACCTTCGCATTCTCCAAATCGTAGTAGCTTAAGCCCCTCTCCAGGCTCATGCTGCAAGTTTGGACCAGTGATCTCTGAGAGGTCATCTTGAATTACTTAACCCGCGCCCCAGTGGGCCTCCGAGCCACCTTCGCCCTGGTGGGAGGGGGGGTGTTTGAACACCCTCTCGAACTCGGCCTTTATGTGGGATAGCGAAAAAAGCGAACGCTGGTGGATAGTTCATACAAATTCATGGATAAATTATTTTAGTGGCTTTTTGGCTCAGGTCAATTTTGAGGTCATGACAGGTCAAAGAAAGTGGGATTTTGAGTAGAGTTTTTGGGATTTAGCGTATGACAGAGTTGAGTGAGAATCATGTTTTAGACACCATTCGCTTCCTCTTGTCACGGAAAATCGAATGATGAATCAAATCGGAAAATCGAACGAACCATACTAGGTCAAAAGCCAAAAATGACCAGACCTCAGCTCAGTGCCACTTTTTAACCTAGCATGGTCAATATGCATATCAATCGACACGCAATAGCAATTTGAACGCAATGATATCAAAATAAAAGCTGTATCATTTCATGCAAAGTTATTGGCATAAGTCTGAAAACTGCTTAAACAGCCCCAGATGACCTCTCAGAGGTCACAGGTCAAAAATTGCAACATGAGCCTGGAAAGGGTCCCAGGGTACTACGATTTGGGGAATATGGAGGTATTCTCAGCTGTTGACTATACAAATACAGCCCAATTTCTGTTTTCCCATGTATTTACAATGGCGAGGTCATGGTCCGTAGTTGACCTTAGGTCATCGATATGAAAAATCCAAGAATGTATGTTCTAGCACTCGGTGGAACCATTATGAAAGCATGATTACCCATGTATGAGCCCCTTTCCATAACCCCCTCAGGCCATGTTATGGAATAAGTTTTAATTCGATAAAGTCACCCATTTCTTACTTATGCCGCTTAAACATTTTTGGAGGTGAGGTCACCTGCACTGGTGACCTGACCTGAGATGACCCAACCTTAAAATTTGGGGAAAGTTGCGGAATCAATCAAGGATAAAGGATGCCAAGTACGGTGGCGCTTCCCACCTCCGTTTTTTCGTGCCGCCGGAAAAAAACCGTGGGGGTGTTTAAACACCTTCCACCGGGGCGAGGGTTAAACAGGTAGACTTAGGTCAATAATTTCGCAGAAAATGATGAAAAAGGTTTATTTCGATATCATCACGTTTGGATTGTTATTGCGAGTTGATTGATATGTATTTGATTATGCTAGATCAGATGAAGACGTAACGTAAGGTCACGTTAGTTTTATGTTTTCATGTACTATAGTCATATTATACACGGTTCGATTTTCCGTAAAAACAGGAGGTGAATGGCGCCTTACAGTTTATGCTAACTGAAATCAGTCAGACGACAGGGCCCAGAATTTCTTCTACACCCTATCACATTTTTTTACCTGACCTCAATATTGACCTGAGACAAAAAGTGACTAATGTAGTTTCGAGATAAATTCTTACGAGCTATCCACCAGTGTTCGCGTTGTTTCTCTATCCTGCATAGCAGCCGGGTTCGAGGGGAGGTGTTTAAACCCCTTCCCCAACAGGGGAAGGTGGCTCGGAGACCCACCTTCCCCTGTTAAATAACAAAAATCCGGCCACAGGGTGCCGTTTTAAACTCCATGAACTCTAATCCACCCGAATAAATATTTCAGCAGTGATCCTGTGAGCCTTATGAGGCTGGAAACATTGTTTGAAGCCATAACTCAGACATACCCAGTCTTGGACTCTCGTGCCCAGGCGCCTCGGTCACTCAACGGACCGCCTGGGGCTTAACACCTGCGAGACAGTACTGATCACCTCGGTTCAAAACACTGTGCCCCCTACGTGCCACACACTATTTACTACGTGTGACCTTGCACCTGTCCTTGTAAACACGTAGTAATCATGTGACCCAGGTATGCGTGCCAGTCGAGCGAAGGGTCGGGGATTATCAGAGGCGGTGGCAAGTCAGCCGAAGACTACCCCGTCAGAATGAAGCAAAATCAGTAATTGTGTAATATTTTCTCACGCAGATGTCAGATTAGGAAATAATGGTGACCACTGGAAAGCTCTTCCAAAAATACACATGAAGAACCCGTTTGTAAAGCTATAGACACCATAGGTTGCGAGATATTCATCCTAAACCGGTCGAGCCTAGTAATGGCAATTTCAATTGCGGGGGACTGTACGCAAGCGTGCTCCGACTTGGTGGAATGTATTAGGTGTGACTATGGAGGGGGTTGTTTTTAAGCTTGATTGATTAATAAATTTAGTATTTGTAAAGGGGTGAATAAAATCTTTATTATATCACAGCGTGAGGTCCTGTAGATTAATTTTTGGCATTCTCTTCAAAATTTTTGTCTCTCAGTCATTTCATCCGATCCAATAATTTTTGTTTTCTCTTCAAAATTTTCGTCTGTAAGTCATTTCATCCTATTCAATACCAAAATTTCGGATGGGGTCGGATTCAATACCAAAAACAGAGTTCAAATAACCTACGTTTTTGCCAGACCAGTCTAGACTGACAACGAGAGCGTGGGGAAGGCCTGTTCTCCAAGTTTTCCTGGACTTTTAGGAAACCGTAGTAGTACTCAAGTCGGTTGATATAAGTCCGACGGGTAGGCGTCGTCAACCGATCGGGTGAACAGAACGTCGACATGCGGATTTTACCAAGAGCCTAAGATACAATTACATTGAAAGCTTAGACGGTGTCAAGGGAACAAACTGGGGCTTTCACAGTTCCGACAACGGGGAGAGTTTCATGAGGAGTGAATGAAGCAATTGGGAGCATGAATGGATGCATGCATAAAATAGTACAACATACATACATAAAATAGTATTAACACGCGCATTGATGGGGGCGGGTACCCGCCCCCTTCGGGTTTTTCGGAGACAGCATGAAAACGGTGGCGCGTAGCGCCGCCGTCCTTGGCATACCTTTTCTCTCATCATTTGTACAACTTCCGTCCAAATTTTAAGGTCAGGTCATCTCAGGTTAGGTCACCAGTACAGGTCAAGTGACCTGACCTCAAAAAAAGTTTAAGATAGCATAAGTCGGAACAGGGTGAGCTTACCCGTTTGAAACTCATATCACATAATGGGCCCACCGAGTTCTCTAAAATACGTTCCGGTATTTTTATATCGATGGCCTAAGGTCAGGTACGTGCCATGACCTCTCCATCGGAAATACATGTGAAAAATAGTTTTAACTGAATAACTTAGTAACGGATGGCGTTTATTTTGGCTGCATTAGATTTGCCTTGTCTCTGCGGTTCTAATAATATGCATTTTATCTAATTTGACCTTGACCTGACCTCAGGTCAGGTCAAATCCCTGATTTGACCTAGCAATGTCATATTCATTCATTCGATTCGGCTTGCTGCGAGGATTCATATAGTTAAAATCGTTTTGCTCTATCATTACCTTATTCAGATGTAATGACCGAAAACCTTCATTTACATGTTATCCCTATGACGGCATGTTTTGAACTCTAGTGGCCTTAAATGTGACCTGACAAAAAATGGTTCAGATATTTTCGATGGAGAAGTAGATGGGCTACCTAACACCGTTTACCGTTTTTCGCTACCTAGCGTGGTTTTTGGGACCTTAGGGGGGCGGGCACCCGCCACCCTCCATCAAAGCGAAGATAGCACAGACCCCCGTCAATGCGCGTGTTAAGGCTCGACAGGGCTAGTGAAATAGCCGAATCTAAGCGTTCATGTTGCAAAAGAAATTATATAAATTTTCATCCAGTTAACATTTTAGATGAGACGATTCGGTAAACTCAAGGATATAAACGGCAGTACTTTCACCATTATCTTGCAACTGATGCAGGAGTAATCTTGATATGAAGTAACAACGGGGTCGCGAGAGTTGAGACGGTCGCGGCACCGCTCTTATGCGGGAAAGCCTGCGAGTTGAAGTAGGTCCGGAACACAAACAGGTGCAGCATTAACCCACTGATTTGTGACAGCTTAACCTGGAGGGCAAGGTCAACCCGAAAACTTATAAGGTGACTCAAGCAGCCGGGAGGGATGGGTCGCTGTAAACCGAATCCAGCCCTTGGACTTGTCGAGTGGAGATTGGGACCTGTAGCTTGTGTGTCTGAGCTTACGGTGCAATACCTTCTTGTTGCCTCTCACATTATAAATATGTTTGTCTGTTGCGCTCGCAACATGGGCGACCGGCGGAGACACGTGCCGGCGGTGGCGCGAGCGGTTCCAGCACAGGTCTCGCGCCGACGCCAACACGCACGGCAGACGACGGTGACGGTGATGGTGACCACGCGAACACCACGCCGCCAGCGCGACGCGGTACTCCTCTATCGCCCAAACGGCGCACGCCACTGCACCGGCGCGAATCGTCGCCGACCGATGCCGGACGGCCAGCCGACCGTCGCGCGCGCTCGATCGCCGCCGCCACGGTCACCCAGCGGCGCTCCCCGTCATAATATATTGCCAGAATGGATAACAATTGCCCTGTCTTTACAAATGTTGTGCTGTGCTGCTTAAACAGAACCTCGATCTTTTTCAGCACTGTGTGCTGTATTAGGGCAGTTAGTAAAAGTCATCTGTGCGGTTTCCTACCATGCGATGTTTATTCTGTAATTGGCCTGTAGTTTATTTTAGCCAGTGGTTCCACACAGCAGCACGAAGCTGCATTATACTGTTCATGCTACTTCTTCGCTGATTTCGTTTGCATTCGTACTGCAGAATAAGAAAGGGCTGTTAAGGTTGTCTAATTGTTCGGTGACATTGCGTAGTTACCGTTGATAAGATGAGGTGTTGCGGTTGAAGTGTAATTTTGATTTGATAATGCTCTGGAGTAGCATGAACAGTGAACACCCCATTGATCCTATTCTAGAACTGCTCCCTAATTCTTCAACTAGTCCCACCTTGATTCCCTCACTTATTCGCTGAGCAGAGAAGAACGTTTGGTGGTCGCGCTGCGAGGTGTTGGAACCCCGGCAGGGTGTGGGCCGGCGGGTTGTCGGAAGAATTCCTCATAGTGAACAGCTGTCGCCATGGTGGCGTGAGAGTGCCCCACAGCTGATGCCAACGGTGCAACGATAGATGCTGTGGAACATGAAATGGAATGAAATGCAAGACGGGACAGGGGTGGGGAGGTTGTATGATGAAGCAAATTAGTCCTGGGGTGGGAACAAACAGTAAAAAGCTCTGTGCAGCCCGTTAGAGTATGTTCGACGGACCCACTGCGATGCTTCCGATGTCATCGGTTAGGTCCTGTCGGACTGCGGTGCGATGTGAACGGCGAGGGAGACGAGAGCACAGTGCTGAGTGCAGACAACTGATCAGTGTATTCATTGTAATTGTTGTTGTTTGGGGTTTTAGGGCGTCTCTACTGCTACGTCATTTTGCGCCCATCTTAGTGTAAAAAATTAGTGGTAGACAGCAGTAACTATTCCCGGTCTCAGCCCTTCACGGCTGGCAACGGGGGGGGACCTGCCCGTGTAGACACTGTAACAGCCCCCCGGTCTCAGCCCTTCACGGCTGGCAACGGGGGGACCTGCCCGTGTAGGCACTGTAACAGCCCCCCGGTCTCAGCCCTTCACGGCTGGCAACGGGGGGGACCTGCCCGTGTAGACACTGTAACTGCCCCCCGGTCTCAGCCCTTGACGGCTGGCAACGGGGGGCTGCCCGTGTAGGCACTGTAACAGCCCCCCGGTCTCAGCCCTTCACGGCTGGCAACGGGAGGGGGGCTACCCGTGTAGGCACTAGGGCTGATAATCCCGGGATCCCGGGATTGTGTTAATCCCGAATCCCGGGATTATATATTTCTGAATCCCGGGATCCCGATATTTTCCAACACTCAAAATAGCCTGGAAAGCGTCGTTGATAGTAATAAAAATCATCATAGAATCCAACAACACGCTACAGCGTTGTTTTATGCTTAATATTTTACCTACCTGAAATGTTCAAACACAAGCAAAAGCCAGGCTCTTCCTTCTGCATGTACGTAGATTATACCTGGCATCGCTGCACAGTTCACACTGTGTCAGTTTTCAGTTTCTCTGTTCGAGCTCGAGTCTGAAAAGTAAAAAAAAATGTTTTTTTGAACGACCCTAACGAGACATGCATCGCGATCGAAAAGAACCAGGCGCATGGCTTTAATATATTACAATTGACCCCTGGGGTGTCACAACTGACCCTTGATGGGGTCAAATGTAACATTTGAAGGAAGTACTTCAAAGCCAAGTTATGTAGCTATGTACTAGCCAAGCAAAGACCAATCAATGTTTTTATTTTGGTATAGTGCTACATCTGCTAGATAGCCAAAATGTCAAGGCTGCTGAAAATATGATGAAAAGTTTTCTGGCACAAAGCATTGCCCTTCCTGAAGCAGAAAATTAAGAATCGTGACAGTTGCCCCGGTCTCCCTATCAACTTTACAGAAAAAGTAATGCAACGATCTCACTCTAAATTTAACATATGCTACCAACACAATAATAATAAATGGGCTAAGCACTTCACACCGGCACACCAGTAACCAGCCTGACGCGCTTTGAATACTCTGTGTCCCGCCTAATCCACGAACGAGCTCTGAGCGCTGACAACCGACCACGTCTGAAATGAGAGCATCATGCAGTGCCACGGTACTGGCTGGCGGGGGCTTCTGGTCGGATAGAAAACGTTGTTTGATTGGTTTTAGGCAATTTCCTGCGTTGTGGTTAGTTAAATTGATGCTGAGGCTACTTAGCCGGAATTTCCCGCAACTACTTGCTATGTTACGTTTTTGCACGATGGAGTAGACGGCTACTGATGGTAGTTTTTTAATACAATTTTCGTGGATTGTCGGTTTGGGACGAGCAATACAACAAACTTTTTATTAACGGGTGGTATTCTGCTTTATTTTCGTTAGGTCAGTTTTTTTGTTAAGTTTTAAGCAAGACATGTCTTTTTACTGGGGGCCAATTTCCCGGCACTGGGGTGGGGGGGGCATTTCGGCCGACGGGGGGGCCGATTGGCCCCCCAGTTAACATGTTAAAAATGACCTGGGACAGATGCATGCTTCCGAAGTAGTTGTAGATGCAGAAGCGATGGACGTTGATGATCCTCAGCCAGCACAGTCGCTTCAATCGATGCTTTAACAGGCTCTAGATAAGATAAGAGTTCCAGAGCCATATCACAGTTCAAGTGCATCCAGGCTAAGTCTCTCCAATCCTTCGCTTATGACCAAGGCCATTAGGAATGAGTTGGAAAACCTGCCTGCCTCTGGAAGAACGGGTATGATAGCTCTGTCCTACAGCTGGCTCAAGGACATAGTCCCTACGAGTGTTGACTCGGAACGTGTGTTTTCAACTGTCGGGAATATCGTCACTAAAGAACGGTCGAGTCTCGGCGACGAAGCCGTTAATGCCCTTTGCTTCCTCAATTGCTACTATCGTGGCAGGTGACTTGTGTGACCAGGACACAATAGGCCGGGTCACAATAGGTAAATACCTCTATTGTAATTTGACTAGAAATATAACCAAGAAATATATATATATATATATATATATATATATATATATATATATATATATATAGTTAATATCATTCATATGTCTTTATTTGTTTGGGGGCAGAACATTTTATTCTGTTTAGTGTCCATATGAATTTTCATGTGCTTTCCGCATGGTGTAAATAGTATGCTATGAGTTATCCTTAACGGGAAATATTTACTATGCTGTGAAGAATACGCCACATACGTTATCTAAAGCAGACACTTGTTTTCGACATGTTTATTGAAAAAATTGCCCAATCCCGGGATCCCGGGATATCCCGGGATTGAGGGTCGATGAATCCCGGGATCCCGGGATTGCAAAAATATCCCGGGATTATCAGCCCTAGTAGGCACTGTAACAGCCCCCGGTCTCAGCCCTTCACGGCTGGCAACGGGGGGGGGGGCTACCCGTGTAGGCACTGTCACAGCCCCCCGGTCTCAGCCCTTGACGGCTGGCAACGGGAGGGGGCTACCCGTATAGGCACTGTAACAGCCCCCGGTCTCAGCCCTTCACGGCTGGCAACGGGGGGACCTGCCCGTGTAGGCACTGTAACAGCCCCCCGGTCTCAGCCCTTGACGGCTGGCAACGGGAGGGGGGCTGCCCGTGTAGGCACTGTAACAGCCCCCGGTCTCAGCCCTTGACGGCTGGCAACGGGGGGGGCTGCCCGTGTAGGCACTGTAACAGCCCCCGGTCTCAGCCCTTGACGGCTGGCAACGGGAGGGGACCCGTGTAGGCACTGTAACAGCCCCCCGGTCTCAGCCCTTCACGGCTGGCAACGGGGGGGCTGCCCGTGTAGGCACTGTAACAGCCCCCGGTCTCAGCCCTTCACGACTGGCAACGGGAGGGGGGGCTACCCGTGTAGGCACTGTAACAGCCCCCGGTCTCAGCCCTTAACGACTGGCAACGGGAGGGGGGACCTGCCCGTGTAGGCACTGTAACAGCCCCCGGTCTCAGCCCTTGACGGCTGGCAACGGGAGGGGGCTGCCCGTGTAGGCACTTTAACAGCCCCCGGTCTCAGCCCTTGACGGCTGGCAACGGGAGGGGGCTGCCCGTGTAGGCACTGTAACAGCCTCCCGGTCTCAGCCCTTGACGGCTGGCAACGGGAGGGGGCTGCCCGTGTAGGCACTGTAACAGCCCCCGGTCTCAGCCCTTGACGGCTGGCAACGGGAGGGGACTGCCCGTGTAGGCACTGTAACAGCCCCCGGTCTCAGCCCTTGACGGCTGGCAACGGGAGGGGGCTGCCCGTGTAGGCACTGTAACAGCCCCCGGTCTCAGCCCTTGACGGCTGGCAACGGGAGGGGACTGCCCGTGTAGGCACTGTAACAGCCCCCGGTCTCAGCCCTTGGCGGCTGGCAACGGGAGGGGGCTGCCCGTGTAGGCACTGTAACAGCCCCCGGTCTCAGCCCTTGGCGGCTGGCAACGGGAGGGGGGCTGCCCGTGTAGGCACTGTAACAGCCCCCGGTCTCAGCCCTTGACGGCTGGCAACGGGAGGGGGCTACCCGTGTAGGCACTGTAACAGCCCCCCGGTCTCAGCCCTTCACGGCTGGCAACGGGGGGGCTGCCCGTGTAGGCACTGTCACAGCCCCCGGTCTCAGCCCTTGACGGCTGGCAACGGGAGGGGGCTGCCCGTGTAGGCACTGTAACAGCCCCCGGTCTCAGCCCTTGACGGCTGGCAACGGGGGGGGCTGCCCGTGTAGGCACTGTAACAGCCCCCGGTCTCAGCCCTTGACGGCTGGCAACGGGAGGGGGCTGCCCGT
The DNA here is from genome assembly GCA_034440635.1 of Lepas anatifera. Classification (NCBI taxonomy): domain Eukaryota; kingdom Metazoa; phylum Arthropoda; class Thecostraca; family Lepadidae; genus Lepas; species Lepas anatifera. The sequence continues at coordinate 1,495,701 of JAOTON010001030.1, read as the reverse complement.
GTAGGCACTGTAACAGCCCCCCGGTCTCAGCCCTTTACGGCTGGCAACGGGAGGGGGCTGCCCGTGTAGGCACTGTAACAGCCCCCGGTCTCAGCCCTTGACGGCTGGCAACGGGAGGGGGCTGCCCGTGTAGGCACTGTAACAGCCCCCGGTCTCAGCCCTTCACGACTGGCAACGGGGGGGGGCTGCCCGTGTAGGCACTGTAACAGCCCCCGGTCTCAGCCCTTGACGGCTGGCAACGGGGGGGGCTGCCCGTGTAGGCACTGTAACAGCCCCCGGTCTCAGCCCTTGACGGCTGGCAACGGGAGGGGGCTGCCCGTGTAGGCACTGTAACAGCCCCCGGTCTCAGCCCTTGACGGCTGGCAACGGGAGGGGGCTGCCCGTGTAGGCACTGTAACAGCCCCCCGGTCTCAGCCCTTCACGACTGGCAACGGGGGGCTGCCCGTGTAGGCACTGTAACAGCCCCCGGTCTCAGCCCTTCACGACTGGCTACGGGGGGCTGCCCGTGTAGGCACTGTAACAGCCCCCCGGTCTCAGCCCTTGACGACTGGCAACGGGAGGGGGGCTACCCATGTAGGCACTGTAACAGCCCCCGGTCTCAGCCCCTGACGGCTGGCAACGGGAGGGGGCTACCCGTGTAGGCACTGTAACAGCCCCCGGTCTCAGCCCTTGACGGCTGGCAACGGGAGGGGGAGGGTGAAGGTAAATTTATCTCTCGTGGCGTTATCTCAGGCTCCCACTTGAACTGCGCAGACCTCACGGATTTTGACTTCTGCTTCGAACCAGACCACCTCGAGCACGCTTTCTGATGCCGCCGCTGTCATGAACTGTTCGGATGATAGGACCGTCTCGTGAAGCAGACCGGACCAAGCTACCCTCCTCCCCGAGTAAGCATGGGTGCTGTTAGTAGCTATAGAAAATAACCACAAAATAAACCCCTTTCAAACTGCCGAGGCTCTGTAGAAATTTGGAACGGTTTCTAATGCACCTCTAACGTTGGAAACCGAAATTGAAGTGACCATGTCCTCCGAAACAGAGACAGCCGATCTTGTCGTCGCTGAGTCCTTAACATACACAAGTAAACAATCGAACCACTCCTTCCCAGTCACGGTGAAGCTAGATCAGACGAAAAATGTGGCAAGGGGTGTTATCTGAACGGAACTTGTGGAGGATTTGACGGACGACGAAATACTCGAGGGTATGGATGAGCAGTGGGCTGCGAGTGTTAGCAGGATGAAGACAGAGAAGGGGATGTCTCATGACCAAATCCATGGAGCAAACTGGATTGAGATTTCTCAAGAGGTTCAATTCTGGCCGCTTGGCGGGTCTCGTCGTGGTCTGTTGTCGTCATCGTTGTTGGCGTTGTCGTTGTCTGTCCGTCCTGAGAATTGATGTCAGAGCTCTGCAATCTTGCGGGGTGATAGCCCTCCTACGCCAGGCACCCAAAGTAAAGCCCCGAGTCGAAATCCGAAAAAAAGTTTTTGAGAAATTTGGAATAAAGTTTTTCTGTCCTATATTTTCCTAATTTTTACTTCTTAAGCTACGAACTCGAAATGTATGTCCTTTTGGATAGGCAACAGGGGCCAGCAAAGAAAAACGTTTTGAGCACGTCCGACAACATATATTCCGCGAATACGCGGTATTTCTGAGGCGAGCAAAAAATATACTGAAAATTTATGGTCGACTTGTACACTCCAAATGTCAGAAGGCACGCTCCAGTTAGCTTAAAGACAGTTACCTATGGGTAGCTAGGTCAATTTTCTTGTCCTGCTTAGGCATAGTTATGTAAAGCGTACAATTTTGATGTAGCTTTTGCTGCTCTTCCGGAAGGCTGCATTTTTGCACATTTCATTGAAACTTTAATATCTCGCGATCTAATTGATCAATTTGATTTTTCGTTTCGGATAATGAAAGAACATTGCTTCCGCATGGTAATATTTGGAGATGGAAATTCTGATATTGGAATTCTTTGTTTTTTAGGCATATAAATAATGAGAAAAAATTATTTGCAGCTTTGTGGTTCCAAACCTATGTCACTCTCAAGCTAAAAAATGACATGGCTGAATAGGAAAGTTAATTGCGGCCATTTCACTCACTTATTCTACCCACCTATATCTAACGGCTTTCGAGAAATTTGTCCGTAAAGATATTTCAAAGAGCTAAATTTTTCGTAACATGACTGCTTCTCACCATGGTTTCAAGTAACTAAAATGTATTGGAAGTATATGAAATTTGGTATCAAGCTAGTTTACGGTCCTGGGTCGCCGATACAGGAAATTCCAGGCCAATATATTGTTTGTTTTCTCTTTTTGAAACAATTTTATATGGTGCCCTTTCTGTACAAACACAACACCCGGTGCCACCGTCACGGCATCGTTGGCTGACTTTTACCGGCCAGTGACATCCAGACGGGTCACACGTGTAGGCCTAGTGGGATGAGGTATAGTGTGGTGCGGTGGTCTAGTGGTAAGATACGGCGTCCCGTTATCAGAGGTGCCCGGTTCGAATCCGGCGTTGACCGCGCACTCTATTAGTTCTTTCAAAGAACAAAATGATAACACTGACCTGCAGGCTTATGAAGAGATACATTTAGAAGGAAATAAAGAGGCGTCCGTACTACCCCCTTCGCGTCAGTTTAGGATTCCGGCTTCAGACCTGAAAGCATCGTTCAGAACACTACAGGAGACCGAATGGCAGTCAAGGTGGGCTGCAGAGCCAGAGTGCTTTATGAAACGTCTGCGCACCTCCATTGAGAGGTGGGAGTCCAGCAACAGAAAAAGCCGAAGAGAGGAGGTGGCCCTCTCTAGACTCCGCATCGGGCACTGTTATGCCACTCATGCCTACCACCTGAATAGCTCTACTCCTAACCTGTGTGTACATTGTGGCAACCGCCTTACTGTCCAGCATGTTTTATCCGAGGTAGACTGCTGTGACAATCTGAAAAGGCAAATGCGTCGATTCTTCCCACCGGTCTCTAGAGCAGTGTCTTGGAAACGATCCCGTCGTACACATCCAACACGTTTTATCTTACCTGAAAGAAATAAAGTTTGACATCGTTTATAGCCCTCACAGCGCTTTTTAGCGGTGACACCTCCGGCATAGAAAATTCTTAGCTAACCAAGATCATTTTGAACTGACCTAACCTGACAATGCTGGGCACATATAGCCAAAGAAGCTGAAGTGCCCTTAAACACCAATAATCATCAAATATGGTTTGCTTTCAAAGCATTGTCATGTGGCTCTCCTGCACCGGGGGGCGTTAGCCCAGGTCGCAGACCGGGGTTGATATGTACCAACACCATCGTACTGGTGTTCCGAGGCAGGAAGCTGCTGGAGAAGGTCCGTGTGGAATGAAGATACGTGGCTGTCCGTAGATACGTGCCTAACCCCAAGCGCTGCGTTCGCTGCCAGCGATAGGGTCACGTAACCAAATCCTGTCAAGGGAAAGAAAGGTGTGGGAAATGCTCAGTCCCTGGGCGCGGATCGAGAAGTTGTGAGGCTAGTAAGCCCAAATGCACTGGCTGCGAAGGAGACCACGAGGCTTGGTGCCGGACCTGCTCTACCTTTCTTTCAGAGCGGCATAAGGTGAAGGATAAGCTCCTTGCTGGACAGCAGGATGCCGGAAAGCAGGGCTCCAAGAAGTCCAACCTGGCTTCAGCACTTCCCGAGGCACAGGTTACGCAAACGCCTCGAATTGCTGCAACTGCTGTGGTTCTTCCTCCCGGTCCGTATAGGGTCGCACTAACTGGAGACAAAGGCCAGCCTCAACAACTGATGAGTTTGGGAACGAGCATTGGCGATGTCACTCACCCACTGCGGGACTTCCTCACACTTATCGGTGGGCTCTTTGTGCACGCCGGTGGGGTTGACACTGGACGTCCAAGGCCTCCGGAAACCATGGACAAGGATACTCAAACCGAACCCAATGAAGGCATTACTACCTCTAACACAGCACTGACTTCCACTCGGACCACAGCATCAACAGATCATTGCATTCAGACATGTCTGGATGACAGTCACAGCCACCACTGAAATCTCCAAGGATGCTTCCGAGGGTACGTGTCGGAAAAACAGTGCACCAACAGCCACCACTAAACTCATCGTGGATCCTACCCGGGGTGAGAGTGGGCAGAAAAGTTAACCTTTGGGGCATTCCAGGACAGATCGACCAAGGCTTGACACCACCATGTCTAGAAAAATCTGAAACTTTGTCTCCGGGTTAGTTTTGGGCCAGATATACGCTTGTGAGAATCTTAGCCCACTCCGACCAACGGTGACCGAGTTATAGCCTGAGACATTTTCGGGAGGTCACCTTGTAGACTCATATTTGATGCTTCATAACTCAAAAACGCATTGCCTGATTAACAAGTTTTGTATATCATTAAACTCGTCTTGAATCATACATTATTGTGAAAAAGAAAATTTTGAAATTTTAAAAACTTTGACTTTTAATTCGTTCGACCTTTTCTTTTGTGACCTAGCTTGGCCTGTTGGCAGTTGAAATTGACCTGTTTGACACCTCAAAAATTTTACTTCATAAATTATCTTTCGATGAAAAATAAAATGCGTTCTTGCTATAAATTCCAAATTTTTACCACCTAAGGTAGGTATGCAGACGGTTTTTGACCACTGCAGTAGTACAGCCTTATGTTTAACACCGCAAACAAAGCGATTGCTTTTGGAATCTGTTGCTTGCAATTGTATTGCATTGTCTTAACGACATTTTCATCGTGCAAGTGTCAAAGTGTATGAGAATTGACACGCACTCACACGGGGGGCGGGGGTGGGCAACCGGCCTCTTTAGGTTTCCACTGGTAGTAAAAAAGACATCATCGCCCAGCGCCACCGTACTTGATCTACCTCTAAGTCGAGATTTTTGGAGCTTCTGGCAAAATTTTAGGTTTGGGTCATGTCAGGTCCGACCCCAACCCAGGTCAAGAGACCTAGCCTCGAAAAACTTTTGAGGTGCATCAGTAAGATCAAATTTAACCTACCGTACTTCGATTCACATTACATAGTAAGGTCACCGGCCAATATAATTGTTCGTTGGAGGATTTCCATATCTATATCCTAGGACAAGGTCACGATCTTTCTATTAAAAATGCATGGGGCAATTGGTAATTTTTGATAACTTGCGAGAATTGAAAATTCTCGAGAATTGCTATGGAGGTTTTATTTTTACGTTGCCGCGTCTGACTTTCCACTGCAGCTTGATTAATATTATTTTTACCATACAGATCTAAGCCCGGCTCTAGGTCAAAGCAGGTTAATACCGAAATTTGACTAGATGAAATTATAATACATATAATCCGATTGGGCACGACAAGAGCATTTCAATGGTGCTGAAAATTTTTTATACGGCTCTGCTCTGTCAGCTATTATACCACAAAATTTAGCTTTCCACTGTGTTCTATGAGGAATACTTTGACCTCGAGGGACCTCAAAGGTGACCCGACCAAAGGATTGCATGTGACATTGTCGGTAAAGATTAAAAAGGGCTATTTAGTGCCGTCGCTCCCAGTGCACTGTTCATTTTTCATGGTTTACTGAACAGCAGAGATAACCAACAAATAGGCCACGGAGCCTGTGTGATATCACGGAGCCTGCGATGGCTCGTGTTTTTTTTTCTTCAGAACTTATGCCTGGAGCATGAAAGCGAGAGAAATGACTGAAGAATGTACATCTCTTGACGGAGAGCTGTGCTGCACAATGCAAAAATATTAACTGCATCAAATTGTGCCGCCACGCACACGATTTTAAAGCAATGCAAAGGTTTAATTCCAGTGCAAAAGTTATATCGAAACAAAATTCAATTAAGTGAATAAAGCGTTTTCAATACGTCTCACAGCAAGGGCGCCTGCGACTTCGAGACTTCGAGATCACGGCCAAACGGGCAACATATCACGATGGTTTAAAAAGTCCAGTGAAAGATAAAATATGTGATGCCAATGGCACATATGCTTTTCTTATGCATACATTTTTCAGCACGATTAAGTTCTTGCACATTCCACAATTAAGCATAGTCAATGTTGCCAGACAGCTCCAAAGTCTGTTCGCCAATGCGATTATAGAAAAATGAATCAAAAGTTTCACAGAATACCAGCGATAAATAAGACATCCATCACTGTTCATGAAACATCTACAAACAAAGGAAAGGTTCGGGTTTCGTATACCTATGTTTGAATCAAACAGTGTCGTGCTGTGCAAGAATACTTTCTTTTATGGGCGCTGCGTGAATGATAGCAAATTTAGTCCTGGTGGATGTCCAATTCAAAATATATATTAAATACACTGGTATAAATTATTTGACTTGAGTAACGGGTGATCTGACGGCCATCATTGCAGGTGAATGAATGCGTTTGTGCAGGACAAAGTCAGTGTCAGTGTTGAAGTCATCTCACTGCATTTTCTTATTCTTCAATGATAATACAAGGCACCAGGAGTGTGGAATTATATCTATTTGTGGGTGCCCGAACACCTCCAATGAAACGTGGAAACAGTGGTAAAAGTGGTAAAACATCCTTTAAATGTTGTCTTTTTTCATTTCAAGCACTACTTGGTTCAATGCAGCTCGAATGGCCTGTGAGAGGGCTAAAACACATGATACAATTTGCTATTTATTTTCACGTAGTGGCTCTCGAAATTGTCCCACCCCTAATCATTAAAAACACAAATAAAAAGCCTTTTGGAGTGGTGTTTGAACTGGGATCCGTGTCGGCTATGAAATGATCACCATTTAAAAAAAATAATGTAAGGCAACATGTTCAAGTGACCAAGTCGAATGCGTTATGATTTCAGAACAACATTTGTTCGCATATATGAGCGGATTCAAATTAGCCCCTGGGAATGAAAGCCTTTGAGACACGTTTTACATTGTATGAATCCTCTAAAACGTATGCTGTGCTTCACTGAGTCACCTTGTATCGATACTATTTTTCTATCTCCGGGAACGATGTAATTGTGTGAGTTAGTGGTACTTACAGGATAAGTTATACTTATTTCAATTATCGATAAATTCGCGACATCTTTATAAATTTTGCTTTAAGGCTGCAAGGCAACCTGTTACTTATAAGTTCCGTTGCCCTCGTCTCCCTCGAAACAATGTATCTTTTTCTAACACTTTTAATGGCTGCTATTTTTCTTTATTATAAATCATGTCCAAGTTTTTGCCAGTTCAGTTTTAGAAATCGGAGTCTCACTAGAGTCATCAAGGAACTTTTCACGGAGACCCCGACTCCACCACCCAAACCAGCAACTCCCACGATGAAGGGTTAATTAAGGAACCAAAGTTGAACGTCCCACAAAGTACAAGGACGGCTGCCTACCTTAGGTCACCCTCTCACCAGTTGCCAGGTCACCTACGGTATTTACGGTACGTACCACCTGCCAGTTTACTTAAGCATACTCACATGAGACTGGAGCCGGCGCTGCAGTGAGAACCATACACGGACAAACATTTCAGAACCTTGAGCTGGCTCGAGGACCATCTTCCATTCTCGTCCGAGAGCCACAAGATCTCAACTGAGAACCGACGGTTCTCGGTTCTGACGGTTCTCGGTTGAGATCTCAATATTATCTCCCATGCTCGCATAGTTCTTACATGAGCTCTCCAAAGAGAACATTGTGAGAATCTCAACCAACCGTCGGCTTCTGTTCTCATTGAAGAATGTGTGGCTCTCAGACGAGAATGGAAAATGAACTTTGATGCTATTAAATAATTCTAGTCCGTGCAATTCTGGTACTAACCCCGTATTTCCAGGAAGCCAGTAGCCTCTCTGCATGAGCAGCAGCCTTATAGCTTACCGGCAGCGGATGTGGCGCCGATCCGCTCCGACTGAAGATATCCGGCACTCGTCTGTGGAACCGCTGACCCAGCGGATACCACACAAGAACCACAAATGCCCTGCCGCCTCGCTTATTCCCTCAACAGGACATCTTAGTAAAAAACGGTCATCTGTGTGCCGTAAATCATTAGTAGGCCGGGACCTTAATATATACTTGTTTTCAACCCGTTCTGTTATAACAGATGTCGCACATGATTAAGTACACACAAGACCAAAGTAACATTCTGTGCTGATTTATTCAAAAGAGAAGATATAAAATGTAGGTAGCCAGTCGCATAATAATTATAGTCTCGCCGTTAACAGACGTTATTATAGACGCCAACCGAAATGCCAGCAGCATAGAGTATTTTGAACTGCATCTTCCGTCTCGCGCGGGCAGTGTCTGAACGACACGTGGACCCCTCCTCCGGCTGGCCAGGTCACGCTAACCGGGCAACACCAGCCTCGTTTGGTCTCACCGCAATCCACGACAATACGGACAACAGGGGTAATATCTCGCCGTGTGCCACTGTTCTCTCTCTCCCGACCATCCGCCGATATGAGAGTGGCCACCCCGCTAAACGGACAGCATGCGACTCAGCGCCGAAAATCATCCACCAGTCTAGGCAACGCTCATAAACGACGTCACAGCAAAAACACTAGGTCCGCGATCACTGAGTCTTCAGTCAAAAACCCACCCCATTCTCACCACCGCCTCTGTACAGTAACGAGACACGCCCCCGGCCGACGACCCGGGGGCGGCGCGAAGGCAGTAGTTCGTCTCGTCCGTTCTACTCGCACCGGCCATCTTCCGGCCCGCTCTTTGCACCGCACCGATCCTCCACTTTACAGGCTGAATCACTCCATAGTGTTCCCGTCACCACGAATCTTGTATCACTCCGTTGCCGTCGGCCAGCGTGCACTATATGCCGCCCCCTCTATAAGTAGCGTCCAGCGAGGAGCGCCGGCAGGGAGCGTTGCCAAACACCGCGTTTGGCGACGTGTGTGAGGCCAAGTTTTTAGATCAGCCCCAAAAACTTGGCTTTGGCCTCACACACCTGTGGCACCCTGGTGCCGTCTTCCACATGAAGAACATACTTCTGGAGGAAGACAAGGGGAACCTTGCTGGCTTTTCGCACTGGCTGCGCGAAGACGGCGTGGCTGACTCCCCAGAGGAGCACAGCGTCCTGTAGAGTTAGGCACCGTCCCACTTGGATGCTGTCCACAGTGATCGTATACGTTGGTTCTAAAACAAAAGTCATGAGAGAGAGAGAGAGAGAGAGAGAGAGAGAGAGAGAGAGAGAGAGAGAGAGAGAGAGAGAGAGAGAGAGAGAGAGAGAGCACGAGACTGGGTGATAACTATTTTAATTTGTATCTAATCGGAATAGTAATGATAGACATGCATTATAAATATCAACTTACCAGCACCATCGCTCCTGCAGATGCTCACACCCTTTCCCTGATCCAAAACCATGGACACATCGGTAGCTAGCAGGTCGAAGAGGACGGCGACGGCTGCGTCGTCTAAAAAAACGAAATTAGAGTCAGAGTTCAAGCACAAAGTAATTACTATCGCCCTGTCTTTAGTCAAGCTTAAGACCTTCACTCCGCGCTCGGTAAACAATAATCTCACCACCTAGGTCTTGAAAATTATTTATTCCGTCCTCATGCCGTATTTTCTAATCACGCTGAGAAAACAATGCTTCATTTCAGGGTAAGCTTGCAATTGTTTCAAAACTTCCTGTCCCTCATACTTGCCGAAACTGAGAGAAATTAACCAAAAAATATGGCTGAAAGTGGTCAACGAGCCAGACTTTTAAATATATATCCGACCATTTTGGTTTATTGTAGGCAGGTCATTTGGCAGCCGATCAAGGGTTAACGAGAGAATTAGCATAATTATTAGGAAATAGGTACGATAATACTCCATATATTTTTAATGTCAATGCCGATTTTCAATTCAGGTATTCTAATGCTAATCATGAGTCTAAGTGGAAAGTGTTGCTGCTCTGTTTAGGGGCTGTTGGTGGAGGACGCCGGCCAAAACGTGCCTTGCCAAGCATGGTAGGAGGGATGGGGAATAACCAGGCACGGATCCAGGATCGCCGATCGGGGGGGGACATTGCCGAGGGGGCACCAAAACCTATCAGATGGGCGCCAAATCCTATCGCGGGACGCTGATTTTCGCATCCTGGGAGGGGGGGTTGGACGGGATTTTTTTTGTCGCGCAGACCTAGTGAAAAGCGACATTTCAGGGGGCGCCATCGACCTTTCAGGGGGCGCCGAAGGTCGATCGGAGGGGTACGTGCCCCCTTGCACCCTGGATCCGGCTCTGGGGAAAACGTGCCTGGACACTGGAGTTAGGCATCGATCAGAGGCGAATATTAGCAAAAAAGAATGTCAACACGTGCCCCGCTTGGGGCACCTGGCACGAAGCGACCCACTGGCGAGGGGGACGTATTTTGCCTCCCCCTCTGTATCTCAATTTCTGGGAAAGCTGAAGAAAAATTACGGGCTTTACTCGAATCCTCTTTTCAAGAGAATGGCAATTTAAATTTACTTTTACGTCACGTTAATATATAGGTCAGAGGTCCAAGAAGGTTCCATAAGCGTATAAAAGGGCATTGAAAATTTACCCCTTTATATTTTTTACTGAGTGAAACAAGAGCAAATCCTGTGGGATAAATTGATTTCTCTTATCGCAGCAAATAGAATGATGTATTATATGACCATGCTACGTCAAATAGTGAAAATAACCCGACGTCCAGCAAGATAAAGGTATAGTCAAGCAAGCAAGCAAGGTATATATTTTTTTCCAGCCAAATATAAAAATGGATTGGCAAGGTATATACTGGCCTGTCACCTCGAATTCTGAATATTAACACAAGCATTGACGGGAGTGCGCGCCACCTTCGCTTTGACGGGGGTACCCACCACCCTCTAAAACTTTAAAAAAAACTACGATAGATAGCGAAAAACGGTAAACGGCATTAGATAGCTGATGACAAGACGAAGAGAATTCATAAGAAAAATTTTTTGGTCAGGTCAATATTGAGGTCACCAGAGCTCAAAGACTGTCCCAATGGCTTACATTGCAGTTCTTCCCTTAAATATTCTCACTAAATAAAGCTACAGTTCATATTTTGGCACCATTGGAATCCCCTTATCGTGACGAATATAATGATGCATAATTTAACATTGTTAGGTCAAACAGCGAGAGTGACCTGACCTTAGCCTAGGTAAAGGTCACGTGAAGACAAAGTGTGGTCATTTTGCATACCGATTGACTCGACGTGACTATACAAAGACGGTGGAACCAAAATGAAAGCTCTATCTTAATTTGGTGGGGAGTCATTGACAATTGAAGTATATGACCTTCATTTGACTTCAGATGACCTCTTGGAGGCAGTGGCGGTTCTTCCATAGAAGCACATTAGGCACTGCCTAACCACTTTTAAGCGTCTAATGATGTTTAATCTTAGGTAATAGGTATAATTAGACTTGATGGTATAAAATTACAGAGAATATTCCGTTTTTTGTTACTGGGTCAAAGAGCCGATGATTGGCATCACTGATCCGCACCACATACCGTGGGCGAAGGCGAGGTGAGGCACATCGCCATCACCTGACTTTGCCCAACCTGGTGGCGAATTTAACGAATTAACATCTCTAAATCTGGTTCAAAGACGGCGAGTACGGACTCGTTAAACCAGCAAACTAGGCATGCCCAGGCCGGCTCAGGCTGCTTGGTTAGCTGTTGCGAGTTGCCAGATTGTTGGATTAACGGAGCAGAGCCGTGCGCGCGCTGCCGCATCTCATGGCTGTGCAACATATTTTTCTATAGGTCCCGGGTTCGATCCCCGGCAGGGCGCCTCTGAATAAGTTTGACCTGACCCCCGACAATACCCTCCCAACAGGGTGAGAATTGGCGACGCCTTATGACCTTAGCAGTTGGTGCGTCGTAAAACCCCAACCATTATTTGTTTTATTTACATTCTCGTGTTTGCAGATTTCTCCGACGTGCGGTTGTCTCAGGTGACTGCATGAGCGTTGCTTTGATAATTATTAGCAAGACATTAAATCTGCGAAAACTTTCATGAAAAACGTAAGCCATGGCACCTAATCTAGTGGGTAACATCCTGAAAAATCCGTTCTTTAAACGTTCCTACCCTGAAAAAATTGGACGCAATCAAGAAGGAAGTGCCGAAACCGTCCCTGAAATGGGAAGCCCTCGTGAGTACCTACCCTATCTTTCCGCTTACTTACCTTCTTTCTACCTGCTTATCTTAATTGCTTTACACACCTACACTGCTGCATAACCGTTGCAACCGACTTGAAAGTGGGGTGGGGGGGAGGGGTGGACAGCGGGAAAGGACGTTGGAACAGGGGGGCAGGGGCAGCTGCCCCTCACTGCTCTACCACTGCTCTAGGCCAACCGTGCCTAGGCTGTCGTAATGTTGAAGAGCCGCCACTGCTTGGAGGTCAAATGCTAAAAAAACACCAGAAACGTGCTAAGACTACATCATATTGGAAGAAGTCTGAGCTGATTTAATGCACTAGTGGATCCAGGGGGGGGTCAAATCGTGCAATCCCACCAAACCCTCCAATGCCACCCCCTTGCCTCCCGATTTTCTTCAAAAACCATGTCTTCAAAATTTTGGGCTCCGTTCCCCCCCTCTCCAACCTTCGGGCTGGATCCGACCCTGATTTCATGCCATATTTGCTGAAAAACAGCCTTTTGATTTTACCCAGCGACTTATAGGTATGTACCTACCTAATTGGGTTACCTGAAAATTGACTACATCTTAGGTCAACAATAGGGAAGTTCTTATTTTGCCAGTTTGTTATTCCCCATGACCTTATACTAGGTATTATGGAAGTTTCAAACTGATCGGTTGGCAGTTGTTCCCCTGGCGCCCCTTCAAACTTGTGATTTTGGGTTTTGAAGTTGGGTCACATGACATTGAATAGCTCTGTGACCTGACCATCAGGTGGGTGCCAAATCCTATCGAGGGCGCCAATTTTTGCATCCTGGGGGCGGGGGAAGCAGCATTTCAGAGGAACGCCGTCAACCCTTCAGAAGAGCACCGTGACCATTTTAGGGGGCGCTGAGGGTCGATGGTGGAGCCTAAGCTTACCTCACCTTACCTAAAATATACCCTGCCCACTGGCGGATCCTGAGAGGGGGGCAAATCGGGAAATTGCCCCCTAAACCCTCCGTTGCCTACCCTTTACCTCCTGATTTTCTTAAAAAATCATATGTTTTTCACAATTTTGGGCTCCGTTGCCCCCCAAACCTTCGGGCTGGATCCGACCCTGACCTGTCCCTACATCCTACGCCCTACACCCTATATCCTTCCCCTACCCCTACATCCTACACCTTACCCCCGCATGTATATGGGTGTTCATTGAACACCGAACACTGTTCATCCGCCCGCTTCTGCTTGTTTCTGCCCGCCGGCAGCCGCGCGCCCGTCCGATATACGTTATTTATCAGAAAGCAAGATAAGTTGTTGGATTTCACATTTGAGTCGCCGATATATTATACCTAGAGTGAGTCCTGCTTATTTAAGTGGTACCCAATTTTCATAGGAAATATTTATCTAGACGTGCCGCTATTAGCAAAGTTCTCCAGGGTTATTAGCTAGAAGGCTTCAGAAAGGTATTTTGCATGAACACTAGTTGATGACCCTGATAAGGTAACTCCTACAGCAGGCCATTACTTCTGTCATATCCCCATTCTATGGTAATTTGAATTGTAAACTTGATCCAGTGGCAGGCTGGGGGAAGGGGGCTGCTAGTAGCTTTTACGGAAAAGGTGCTAGCAATTACCAAACAGGTGTATGAAAAGTTACCATCCGTAATGTACCTTAAGGCCTCAAATGTTTCACTGAATTACCTAAAGATAATTCAGCCTAAAGATAACGCGGCCTTTGTCCTTACCGTGAGCACTGAGCAGTCATTTCCTCGTCACTCATCCAACTCCTCAATATTGCGGATAGGCGGTGAATAGGACTTCAGCCTTGAATCAAGCTTGAGCAGCCACATTTCATAATTCAGATAAGTCACAAATAACAGCCTCTTACTCACCATAAAACGTATCCCGCCTTGCGTATCCAAAAAAGGCAAACGCCTGCCGCCGGCCGCTCCACAGCACAACGGCCGCCACGTAGCGCAGTAATGGCGGCGTGCCTGCGCATGCGCAGCGAGGCACGCAGCGCGGGGATCCCCGAGATTTTGTGGGAATCTCCGGAGAGAATTGATTCTGCATTAATGCTGCATGAGAATTTGTAAGCTTTTAGAGATAATTTTCTGATGGTTTTTCTGTCCTTTGAGACGTGTAGCTATAAGATGGAGAACGGGTATTGGATATGATTGGTCTACGAGCGGAACCACATGTCTTGCTCGAGATCTTTCACTTCAAAGTTCTCCCCGTGTGTTGTCCGTGTACGCCAACGGGTAAAAGTTGAAGATTCTCATAATTTCGCGTTGGTTTGACTAAGGACTTTATTTTTCTGAGCTGAATTCCTACTTATGCGTAGAAAACGGGAGAAAATGGATCTAGATACTTTCATAAAATGCCGACTCACTGCAAAAATATACAATATTTCGCCATTTAAGAATGTTGCTACTATGCGTGTATTTCTCTAAACCAGCTATACCGCTAAAACGTATGTGTATCTATGACACCCTTCAGTGATAATTGCGCTATATCCATTGATAGAACTATTTATTGCTGTTAATCCAATCATCTTCACCAAGAGTCCCTCGCTAATTCAGATACTTCACAAAGACAATCTCGGCATTACAGCTGTCCAACCCACTATTCAAACAACTCTCTAGTGATTAACCCACTCCAAGTACCACACTGGCAAGTGACAAGCTCTACACATGTCAAAAGTTTATCAAAAGTCGAGCAACGGTATACTACAACATCCTCCGCCTTGTAGCAAGAACCACTGAGGCACGCCTGCCTTATCATTAGAAGAAAACCCTTGTTTGTGGGATGAGAAAAGAAAGCCCTTCTGGAACAGCATTAGAGTAACACGAATTTCCAAAGTCAAACTCGTTTCTGTCGTCAAAAAATGTTGTTGACCTTGAATTCATAGACGCAATCTTGTGCTTGATATCACTGGTTTTGCAAATGTTGACTAGATTCTTGTACTGAGAAACAAATTTCCTAAGCTGCTCACAAACACTGTGCTGTCCTTTGAGCGTATCTAAGTCGGACAGTTGTCGCCGCTTTGATAGCGTCCACCACAGCGTGGGCACCGTCGCGTGGCATGCCGCATTCGAAAGACAAGGTGCTGCAGGAACACTGGCGGCGCGGCGAGGGGCGCGGCTGACATGCTAGGCAAACACGCTGCAGCAGATACCCATCAGAAAAGCCGCCTCGACTGCTGCAGCTGCCGACGATGACCTCTTCCACTCTGACCTAATAGGTATGCATCTCGCGGACGATTCTAGGCAGCTCACAGGAGTCGCCCACCGACAGATGTCCCTGCCCAACATCGTGAATAACCGCTCCAACGCATCTGAAAGTAAGATTTCACAGACTTACAAGACTGCCCGTTCAGATAAAGGGGCAGTCATACTGAACTAATATTGCCGATAAGCGTATTTTTACTTCGGTAAATTGGTGCAAGCACATGCTTATTTATCCGTTACAAGTGGGCTTAAAAAGTCAAGTAGTTGCAGGCTACAGAAGCCTGCGGAGTACAGTCATTCCGAGACAGTACAATATCAGTTCAACTTCATTTTGAGGAGGTATGCGAAAATAATCAAGGAACAACTTTGTCAAGTACGGCGGGGCTGGGGGGGCGGCAAATTATCCCTAACACTCACATTGACGGGGGAAGGATACCCGCCCCACTCCCCTCGGCTTTTTTGGACATAGTATAAAAACGGCCGCCGTAGCGCCGCCGTGCTTGGTATACCTTTTCTCTAATCATGTCTACAACTTCTGTCAAAACTTTAAGGTTAGGTCATCTCAGGTCATTTCACCAGTACAGGTCCTGACCTGACCTCAAAAAAAGTTTTAAGAAAGCATAAGTCGAAACAGAGTGAACTTATCCGATTGAAACGCATACCACATAATGGGCCTTCCGAGTTCTCTAAAATATTTCCGGTATTTTCTACATCGATCACCTAAGGTCAGGTACGAGCCTTGACCTCTCCATTGGAAATACAGGGGAAGTGGTTTTAACTAAATAACTTGGTAATAAATGGGAATAGTGTTTATTTTAGCTTCATTTGATTGGCCTTGTCTTCGCAGTTCTAATGCTATGTGTTTTGACCTAATTTGACCTTGACCTGACCCAGTGGCGTAGTCAAGGGGGTCCGTGGACCCCCTTGGGCTAACCTTATGCACTGAAAAACACGAGCATTGGTCTCGGGGGCCCGCCTGAGCTTGGTCTCAGGGGCCCGCGAGCTTGTTATCACGGGCCTTTCGATCTTGGTTTCACGGACCTTACGATATTGGTCTCAGGGGCCACCCCGAGCTTGGTCTCATGGGAAAACCGAGCTTGGTCTCAAGGGGGCCCAAAGCTTGGTCTCTCGGACCTTTCGATCTTGGTCTCAGGGGCCCGAGCTTGGTCTCGGGGGCCGCGAGCTTGGTCTCAGTGGGCATCCGAGCTTGGTCTCAGGGGCCCCTGAGCTTGGACTCAGGGTCTCCTCGAGCTTGGACTCAGGGTGCCCCCGAGCTTGGTTTAAGGTTCCCCCGAGCTTGGTTTAAGGTTCCCCGAGCTGGGTTTCAGGCGGCCCCGAGCTTGGTCTCAGGGCCCCCTTGGGGTGCCCCCGATTAATGATATCGAGGGACTCATGAGTGAGGCGCGAGCCCTGGCCTCATGGGACCCAGAGTTTGGTGTCAGGGGCCTCCAGGCTTGGGCTCAGGGGCCCCGAGCATCGGTATCGAGGGGCTTGGTAGGGTAGAGGTAGAGTACCGAGCATTAGTCTCGGGGGTGGGCTCCGAATATGGATCTTGGGGCCCCTGGTCCAAGGGTGCCCCTGAACCTGATCTATGTGGGACCCCGAGCTTGGTCTTAGAAGCCCCGGGCATCAGTATCAAGGGGCTCCGGAGTATTGGTCTCGGGGGGGGGGCAGGGGCCAAACAATTATTTTAGGGGCCTCTAAATGCTGATCACGAGGGAACCCCAAAAGTGTGGATGCAGTGGTGCACCCAAGGGAGCCCTAGGCGTCCGTGGACCACCTTTACGCCAATCTGAACCACTGCAAAAGATTCTCTGATCACGGGGCTCCCAGAGTCAGTCTCAGGGGCCACTGAAGCTTCGTTCTCAGGGCGTCCCGAGTCGGCCTCAGGGCCCCCGCCCTGAGAGTCGGTCTCAAGGCCCCCGGAAGTAGGTTTCAGGTAACCCCTGAGAGCCCGTCTCAGACAACCCCCAAGAGTCGGTCAAGGGGACCCGAGAGTCGGCCTCGGGGACCCCTGAGATTCGGTCTCAGGGGCCCTAAAATGTTGGTCTCATGGGGCACGGAAAATTGGTCTCAGGGGCCCCAAAGTCAGTCAGGGGGCCCCAAGCTAGTCCCAGGGACCCTCAGAATGTGGGTCTTAGGGCCCGGCGAAAGTATTTCAGGGGGCCCCTTGAGAGTCAGTCTCAGAGAACCCCAAGAGTCGGTCAAGGGGACCCCGACCGAGTCAGTATTAGGGATCCCCGAGATTCGGTCTCAGGGGTCCCCCTGAGTCATTCTCAGAAAAGCCCAAGAGTCGGTATCAGGGGCCCCGAGATTTGATCTCAGGGGGCCCTAAAAGTCTCACGGGCGTCTCTCTCAGGAGTCAATATTTACTATCAGGTGGCCCCGAGAGTTAATCCGGGGGTCTGAGAGTTAGTCTAATTTGATCCACAGAGTGCTGGTCTCAGGAGGCCCCCGAAGAGTAATCTTGGGAGCCTTCGAGATTTAGCCTCAGGCTGTGCCCCCCCGAGTTTTTGTATAAGCGGCCCCGAGAGTCAATCTCAGGGAGCACCCAAAAGTTAGTCTCAGAGGGCTCCCGGGAGTCAGTCTCAGGGACATCCGAGAGCTAATCTTTGGGGTTCTGAAATTAATTCCCAGAAGTGCTCCCGAGTTTTGGTCTCACGGGCCAAGAGTTAGCCTTAGGTCCCTGAGGGCTAATTTGGGGCCTCCGAGAGTCAGTCTCAGGAACGCCAAAGACTCAGTCTCAGAGGTGCTTCCACCCCCCCCCCGGTGTTAGTCTTAGGGGCGCACCAGGGTTAGTCTTAGAGGGCTGTCGAAAATCATCCCCAGCTCCTCCCAACCCCAGAGACAGCCTCAGGGGACCCCCAAGAGCTAATCCGGATGGTCCCGAGAGTCACTCTCAGCCCCCCCAGAGCAAATCTGGGGGCCCCGATAATTAGTATCAGAGATGGTGCCGATAGCTAATCTCAGGAGTTCCGATAGATTCTCATGGGCCCCCAATTTTGGTCAAGAGGCGCCGTGAATCTGTCTCAGAGACCCCCTGCGATCTAATCGGGAGAGGGACCGAAAATTGGCTTTGCGAGTGCCGCCAAGTGTTGGTCTTAGGCGGCCCCAGAGCTAGTCTCAGGTCCCCCAAGAACTGATCTCGGGAGCCCGATTTATTTTCAGGGGAACTTTCAATGCTAGTGTAAGGAGGGCCGGAGGGCTAATCTGAGAGATCCGGCAATTATTCTCACGAGACCGAATGCCTTCATTTACATGTTATCCCTATCATTGCACGTTTTGATCCCTAGGGGCCTTAAATGTGACCTGACATAAAATGGTACAAATATTTTCGATGGAGAAGTGGATGGGCTACCCAATGCCGTTTACAGTTTTTCGCTAACTAGCGTTGCTATTGAGATCTTAGGGGGGCACCCGCCCCCACTTCAAAGCAAGGGTGGCTCAGACCTCCGTCAATGCGCGTATTAATCATCTTTGGTTTTTTGGGCAAGAGGTTTCATCCCATTTTTGCGGTTCTCCTGCATCACTGTGCACGGGACAGATAGTGCACACTGGGGATAGACTTGCAGATGTAGTTGTGTCTATAGTCTGCTTGCTTCCTGGTGTGAAAACTCCATATCCAGAGAAAGTAGCTTGATTTATTTAAGGGCAGCTTAATCCTCCAAAATGCCAAAGCATGCAAAAGGCCCGAGAAGACAGAGCCATCAAAACGCTCGCCCTGAAACAGCCAGCAACAAAAGATATCACTCGCTGCATTTCAACAATAGCACAAAAAGAACAGAATAGCAATTCCACAACAGCGATATGTTAACCATTCAATGACGTCTTCCACCATCATGCACTACCCAACTTATTACTCACGTTTTGGCAGCAAGCTGAGCTGAGAACCACCCATCATGATGTCTGTCTCACAAATGAGCAAACCACTGAACACTGAAGAGGCTATGGCTTCCATATGCTGCCAAATGAAAATGCTTCAAAGCCCTGTTCCAGCTGTCAGCACAGTTTTGTCAGCAGCACCTCTAACCTCTCCTCCAGAAAAGTAACATCAATGCCATAATCGCCTCTTGTTTTGCTAAGCAAAGGGAACTTAGTCCTTTATTCCATTAAAAGAATATTAGGCTGCCGCTTCGTGCACTTACTATTTTTCATCAGCGCAAACAGCAGGCCATCAGCCCGTAAAACCTCTAGAACTAGTTCCCGGGGAGAGGCTACAATCCTGTGACGTAGGCGGATTGGAGTTTTAGGGCACTGCAGCTGCAAAAGCTATACGTGCTGTGACGTAGGCGCAACGCGGCCCGCTGATTGGTGCTGACAAAACGGTGCTGACAGCTGGAACAGGGCTCAAGCTTGGCGCAAAAAGGTTTCCCTTCACATAACCTTCACTCAGCTGCTTATTACCCATCAGTTAAAGGAATCCCTTCAGGATCCATCACTATCTTAAACACTACCACACAGATTTTTGCTTGCAAATGATACATAAAACTTAAAGTACATAACCATACCGAAACTTACTGGTAACGGTTGAGTCGACATCGCAGTCCTCCTATGTTGGAAAATCTTGGGATATAACCCATATGTACCTGAACGTGATACATTTCTAGCAAATATAAAAAACAGATTAGCTCAACCGTTACCCAGTTTTTACAGATACCAAAACCTACACCAACGGCAAGACCTACACCAAGTGTGGTGCCTGCCTACCTTTGAGCGTCATCCAGCAACACGTAAAGCTTGATAGCAGAAGAAAGCCCGCCAAAGTTGTGAAATCTACTTAAAAGGTCAGGAAAGGTAAATTGAATCTGGTACTTAAACACAACAATTTCTTGGAATTAGCTAACCCACTGCTTCTTACCCAGAATTCTTGTTCCTTCACCTCTGCCCCTTTTCATCAAGGGCATTGGAACAGGCCCATAATTCCATACAAGGCTCAGGAATGGAAAGTGGCAATATGCCATAGTATATAAAATACGCTAGCACATGCCTTCAAGATAATCTTACAATTGGGTGTTCCATGTATTTGTAGCAAATAGCCTTACATGAAACCATTGCTATAGAAGCATACCGTCCCCGCAGGGGACCGATTTCCATCTGCTGGACTCGTCTGCTCCTGCTGACTTGTCCGGCACATGGATAATTGGGTACGGGATGTGACGACACCCGCGACCCCACTTGGCAGGATGGGTTTCGCCCATCGCTTTTGGGTGATGGGCCAAATCGAGACCGCCATCCTCATCCTTTCTTAGCCCTCCTAACTTCAAATCCCAACAACTCCTTGTTCCTTTTCCTCTTCTTCCCTTATTTCCTTGTGTATCCATGCCTTTCCACCCGTATCCTTTCTGTCCACTCCTAAATACCCCTCCTATCCACTGTCCGCGATGTCTAGCCCGGCGTGTCTCCGTGTGTGGCGGGGATGTGTGCACTCCTTCTCATCTTGAGTGTGGACATCTCGGTCGCGTGTGGCGCGCGGCTGGGCTGGACAGCGCAGACCGAGCCGCTTCCTTTTCCAACTCATAACTTCCCAGTTACCCACCTTTTCCCAGTGTCATGGGCGTCCCCGCACGTGCCTATGATTCCTGGATGGTCTGGGTGTACGTGGGCCTCCGGCTCGTGTGGCTGACGGTTGGATCCCTCTAATCGCCGGCCCTGCGAGCCGGGGGCTCGCTTCTCTCGGACCAGCCGGGAATCAGTTGTGACGAGCAGGTGGTAGTCGCCTGCTCCGATGAGGCCGTGTGGGGGCGCCTGTCTTTTTAAGGTGAGCTGCGCACCGACCCGTACCCCGGGATGAAGGAGTCCTGGTAGCTGAGCTGAGGTATGCGCTGTTTGGTTCGCGTGTGCCTCCAGCAACACTCTACTTTGGTCTGGATTTCCGCAAGGGCGGGGAACTCTTGAGGGCATCGACAAGAGTAGCAGCATTGTAAAAGTCTGTCGGCCTTTGGTGGGGCTCGGCTGTCCCTCCCTCCCTTGGTGAGATCCCGACTTCACCCGGGGAGGGAGGGCTGTCCGTGCCCCGCCCGGGGTCGTCCAGGCTAGGTGCAAGGGGGGACCGTCGTCGGGGCAGTGGGGGTTTGGTGAGTCTCTCTCCCTCCTCTGTAGCGGCGGCGTCTCCTCCGTATAATTCACCGGCACGTCGGCACGCCTAGTAGCACCCTCGTTGGAAGGGGGACGTGCTCGTGTGGATTGAATATAAATCTCACTCCCATGGCAACCTCATACACAAAACCCCCTCCACCCCCCACACCCAACCCCGTCCTGGACCAGCCTACTGTTGGCCCTTCCCGCTCTCAAGTTGGTGGACCCGCACCTATGGATTCCAATGCACCGTCTCGTTCAGACGGGGCACTACTGCCGAAACCGTCATGTCCCCGCGTTGTGATCATACGGGGCCTAGATAGTCCCTTGTCATCCCTTTCGCCCTTCCAGCGCAGAGAAGCGTGTGACCGCATGGGTCGAGTAAAAAATTGCCAACGCCTTCGTGATGGACAACTTGAGGTCGAGTTTGTTAAGTATGAGGACGCGGAACGTGCATTAAGGGTAACAAGTCTGACATACTCCAAGCGTAGTCAAGGCGGAAAGCAAACAATAACAACTAATGTTTCCATTACTCCACATCTCACCAAAAACTTTTCTAAGGGTGTGATCAGATGTGCAGAGTTGAGAGATGTTTCGGAAGAGGACATTGTAGAAGGTCTGAGTAGCTTCGGAGTAGTTGGAGCAAGAAAAATGAGGTTTAGAAAGAATGGCGAGTTGATGAAAACAGACACCGTGATGTTGACTTTTGACAGAACTGATCGACCAGACCATGTGATCGTCGGATATGTCAGGACTGGGGTGAGGCCATACGTGCCGAACCCTATGCGATGTTTTATCTGTGAACGGTACGGTCACACGTCTTCCTCCTGTAGAGGTAAAAAGCTGTGTAGCTGGTGCGGCTGTGAAGAACATACAAAGAACGACTGTGACAAAGAGTCGCCGTACTGCGTGAACTGCAGGGGGGCCCACTCTGCCTTCGACAAGGAATGTCCTGCTTTTAAGCGGGAGAAGGAGATTATCTCTCTGATGGTAGCTCGAAATGTGAGTTTCCGTGAGGTCAGGGAGGCCTATGAGGTCTCCCATCCTCGGCAGTCTTACTCACAGGTGACCGCCGCTGCTAGGACCCGTGTTCCTTCAGCAGCGGTCAACGCAGCCTCCATGATGACGCGGGAGGAGGCCATCCAACCCCTCTCCGTGGCGGACTTTGTCCGCCTGGCTGGGAGGATGGGGCTGGGTTTCACTAACCAGCCCGCTGCCCCGGCACCTGAGCCGGAGGTGGTGCCTCCTCCACCCCCACGGCCCCCGGCTCCGGCCGGTGGCGGGGAACTGGGCGGGATTCTTCCCCGCCCTTCCCTCCCCGGCCCCGTCTGCGGCCGGGGGGCCGGAGCGGGCCTCTACTCCGGCCGCGGACTCGGGTCGGGATGGTGCCCCGACCCCTGAGCCTCCGGACGGTTCCGGAGGCTGGACAGCTGTTGGCCGGGGAGGAAGACAGGCCTCCACGGTCAGACGTAAAAACTGGTCTCCAATTGGGGTACCGGCTCCCGGTCCTCCACCCGGTGGACAGGGGACCACCCGTGACACTGACTCCCCAAACACACAAGTGCAGACACTGCGAGCCGTATTTGAGGGTCCGGTGCCGGCACGTGGGAGCACCAAGCGCCCTGCCGCCTCGCCTCAGGACCGTGATGCTACCTCTGTTAGCCGCGCTCGCTCCTGCTCAAGCGGCAGCGAAAGGAGCTCTTTCACCCGGGAAGGCAGGCAAAGTGGGCCTCTCCCTATACCCCCAAAAAAGCACCATGGGCCTCTAGGCCCTCACTGGAAATAGTGATTGGCCTGCAGCCAAAGCCTGTTTCCCTTTTTACACATGAACTATATCTCACCGTTGAATTGCGGAGACCTTCGGACTAACCTTTTGAACCTGCAGAGTACTCCACTTGAACATAATGCGTATGTCCCATATGTGCAGGAGACAATGTTGCCTCCTGGGAACACTTTTAGTTTACGACACTTTCAGACCCCCAAAAAATTGTTTTTGGTAGCACTTTTGCCTACGGTGGTTTTGCGGTGGCGACCCATCACTCCGCTCTATGCACCCCTGCTTGCTTCGACACAGCTCAACGGGTTATGGCCGTCTGGGTGGACATAAGCTGCACCCCCTCCCTACCACCTTCCTCATGAACACCTTTATACAGTGGGACTGCCGTGGAGTTCGGACAAGTGCTGAGGATCTGCGAGTTATTATAAGAGACCATGGACCAGCAGCAATATGCCTGCAGGAAACGAAATTATCACCAGAGACTCAATTTTCCCTCAGAAGTTACCGCACGTACCGAAAAGACATGCAACGCAACCCAGTCGCCTACGGCGGCGTTCTTTTAGCAGTAAATCACAATCTACCAGCAAAACAGATCCTACTCCAGACACGGCTACAAGCTATCGCAGCGCGCATATACTTCAATCGACGGCAGATTACATTATGTTCCGTCTACCTGCCCCCTGGGGTAGACCTGCCCTCGCCAGAATTAAATATGCTCATGTCCGAACTACCACCCCCAATCCTTCTCATGGAGGATTTTAACGCGCACCATACAGCATGGGGGTGTGAAGGTACAACACTCGGGGCCGCCACCTCGAGCGTTTTATTCGAGATGAGAATTGATGTGTCTAAAACACAGGAGAACCAACACATTTTACCACTCCATCTGGTCGCGAATCAGCTTTAGACCTGAGCATTTGCAGCCCTCAGCTGGCTGCTACATTTAGCTGGTCAGTAAACAGTGACCCAATGGGAAGTGACCACTTCCCTGTTTTTGTGACCTGTGGCGGTGCACCTGTTTTAGGCACGAGACCGCAACGGTGAAAGCGACAGGAGAGCCATTCACAGTGGACGAGTTTTCGACCATACTCCGAGACGCAGCCCATGCCAGTATCCCCCGAACATCAAAAAACCCGCAGCGGCCACCGGTTCCGTGGTGGAGCGAGGATTGCCGGAACGCTATTCGTAAACGACGACGTGCCTACCGACAGTTTAAACGAAACTCCACACTATACAACTTAAATATCTATAGACAGGCCAGAGCCGCCTGCAGACGCACCATAAAACAAACTAAAAGGAAGTCTTGGAGGGAGTATGTAAGCAGACTGAATAGATGTACACCATTGTCCCAGGTATTTGCCCAAATTCGCTGCATTGACGGCACGTCGGTCCCCATATATCTTCCAACACCAAACGTTTCTGGCAGAACAATATTCAACCCAGCTAAAGTGGCTAACTGTATAGGCAATGCGATTGCACAGCGCTGTAGCTCCTTGAGAGACGATAATAAATTTATGAGGCATAAAAACCTTGCCGAACAGAGACCTATAGATTTTACCACTACTGACACGCCATCTTATAACCAGCCGTTTTCGATGCACGAGCTGGTGGCAGCGATCCGTGCCCTTCGTTCTGTAGCTGAGGGACCAGATCTTATACATAATGATATTTTGAAAGCCTTGTCACAATATGCGCTGAGGGCTTTGCTTGCCACATTTAATGTGATGTGGGAGTCTGGCGATTTCCCTCCGGCGTGGCGGGAAGCCATAATGTTTCCTATTCTGAAACCGGGCAAGTCTGGCTCAGACCCTTTACACTTTAGGCCAATATCGCTGACTTCTTGCGTGTGCAAACTTTTCGAAAAAATGGTGAATGTGCGATTCGTGTGGTATCTAGAAAGCCGAGGTATTCTCAGTAACAACCAGTGCGGTTTCCGCAAAGGCCGGAGCACGGTGGATCACTTGGTGTCTCTGGATACATCAGTGCGATGTGCGTTCAGAGAGGGGCGACACCTTGGAGCCGTGTTCTTTGACGCCATTGCCGCCTATGACACAGCGTGGCGACATGGTATCCTGTTAAAATTGTATCAGTGTGGTATTCGTGGCCAGATGGGTCTTTTTATGAAGAACTTCCTGACTGATAGGACTTTTCGCGTCAGGATCAGTGGCATGTACTCCAATGAATTTTATCGGGAATAGGGCATCCCACAGGGGAGCGTTTCAAGCATTTGTCTCTTCGCTTTAGCCATAAATGACGTCACAACATCCCTCCCATCATCCATACAGAGTTCCATATTCGTGGACGATATTGCAATATGGACAACATTCTCAACAACAGCTTTACTATCACGTCAACTCCAGCTGGCCGTGAACCATTTGGAACGCTGGAGTAGTAAAAATGGATTATATTTTTCGACCGAAAAAACCGCTGGTGTTCATTTCTGTCGCAGGCGCAGGACCTGTCCGGAACCTATGGTATCGCTGCGCGGTAAAACTATCACTTTCCAACCGACAGCAAAGTTTCTCGGAGTAACGTTTGATAAACGGCTGACATACAATGCACACATTAGGAATATACGTGACAAGTGTTTTAATCTTTAAATGCCTTGAAATGTGCATCTCGTCTATCGTACGGAGCGGACAGGAAGACACTTCTCACTCTCTATCGGTCTCTTGTTTGTTCCAAGATGGATTACGTCTGTTTTGTATACGATTCTGCGTCGGAATCAGCTAAACGCTGTTTAGATACGATTCACCATAGTGCACTCCGAGTGGCTACAGGTGCGTTTAGGACAACACCGTGCTCCAGCTTGTTGGTGGAAGCAAATGAACCACCTCTCGCATTGCGACGGCGCCTGCTCGGGCAGCGTTACGCCTGTAAGCTGGCTCAGTCTCCGTCACACCCAACATATAACGCAGTTTTCTCGCGGAACATGCTACGGCTGTTTGTGAACGTGCAAAGAGGAATCGCACTGGGCGTACGCGTCCAACGTTTCTCGGCCGAAAGTGGTATCCAGCCGCGTGTTGTGACTCATAGCGAGCTTTCAGACATCCCTCCTTGGGAACTTTTCTGCCCAAAAACTGACATGACTCTCGCAGGGAAAACTAAATCCGATACTATCCCTACTGAATTTAAGCAATTGGCGCTCGAACACATCGCACAGTATGCAGATCATGTGTCGTTCTACACTGACGGATCAAAAACTGAAGCTGAAGTGGGATGCGCTTTTGTTACGGATACAGTAACAAGAAATTTCTCACTTTCATCTTTTGCATCGGTTTTCACCTCTGAACTCACCGCCTTGGATAAAGCTCTATGCTTTATCGAAGTTAGTGATGCCACGAAATACGTTATTTTCACCGATAGCCTTAGCAGCATTCAAGCTGTGAGTGGTTTTAACCCAAGTGATGGACTTGTTTTAAACATTGTCCTGCGCTTAACCCGCCTCGCCAGACTGGGAAAGTATGTAACACTCTGCTGGGTCCCAAGTCATGTTGGAATACAGTTGAATGAAGTGGCAGACGCAGCGGCCCGACGTGCTTCCCGTAGGCCCTGCAGGCGTGCGAAACGAGTCCCCGCTAGAGATTTGTACCCATATATATGTACTCACCTTCGCAGTGTATGGCAAGACCAATGGAATGATATAATAAATAACAAGTCGAAAGTTATCAAACCTGAGATCGGTGAGTGGCCATCCTCGCTGCGGCCTAACCGCCGTGAGGAGGTGGCGTTGTGTCGATTGCGGACTGGCCACACGCTGGCCACTCACCGATACCTGATATGCGGCGAACGTCGACCACAATGTCGGCGATGTGCGGCGCCCCTGTCGGTCCGACACGTGCTGGTCTCGTGCCCGGAATATGCTAGCCACAGGTCTTTGCATTTTGGCGTGCACCGGCAGGAGTCCACACTTTTAGAATTGATCGGCCGTGACTCCAGTATGGTTGAACGGGTGCTGTCCTATCTTAGAGACATTGACTTTACGATAATATTTGATCCTGGTTAAAAGCGTGTGTTGTGGTAGACAACCGCGCAGATAGGCGCCTGGCGTCGATTTGGCGGGTTCTCCCTTTCGCTCCGGGGCCTTTCAAGTCTCCGAGCGACGGGGAGTGCCTCCGTTAGACGTCGGGCTTAGGTCCGGCGTCTAGGCTGCCCCCGCGCCCCCGGGCCCCTGGGTCGGTTGGTGCGGGGTGGGCGCCGGAAGTGATGCCCCGGCGCCCGCGCCGGGCGCCTGCCGGCGCGGAAAACCTGTTTGAATCTGTGACCATGTATCCGTGCAGTGAGAATTATAACTACGATGTGAAAGAATCAGTATTTAATGTAAACATTATTTTGCTTTAGACGAGACTTTACTTTCCCCTAAACACAGACAAAATTATCAGCTTTGACTGCAGAGAAGTGTTATGGGCGCTATATGACCTCACAGGTTGGCGCGCCCCTAAAACCCAATAATCAATCAATCAGAAACATACCGTGACAAAACAGTTTATTTGATTTCTCACAGACACAATAATTGAACCGTTTATGGATTGCATGGTTAAGATTTTGATTTGATATGGTTTGTCAAAGGTTTGTTCCAACATTGATGCATAATAAGAACTGAAGGAATGTCACAGTGTGACATATAATCAATGGAACAGGAAGGAAATAGAGCAATATATGATAAACTTCATGCCACATTCAGCTCGAAAAAAAAACATTTTAAAGACCCCTGTATTTTCTTCAATTCTTTTATCTCATACTAGTGAAGTAGAGAAATGACCAAAACATGCCAGTCTTAAAGTAATATGGACACCACCTTCATTTCATATTTTATGATCCAATTTTTTCAGTAAAAATTTGGGATAATGAAATACATGGGTGCCCAAAGAACCCAAAGCTGAGCCAAGTGCCTGCCTTGTTCCAGTAATTTGCAAAACACTCCAAAAAGATCTAGTTCAAAGGGGCTGAGACCCCTTACAAACAATGCTAATTCTGCAAAATTAAGCCAACAGCAACCAGCCAGAATTTTTGGCAAGGTGAAACCAATGAATGTTCTATAAACTAAGGCTTTTGGTAGCGTTTCAAGACAATTTTGCCTATTTTTGGGCCTTTCAAGCCACATTATACCAGCATCCTTACCTTGACATTTTTCAGTACAGGGTGTGGCGGGTAAAATTTGGTACAGCATGTAGTCTAACCAGTTTAAATGTAGTCTAACCAGTTTTATTCAAGTGATAATTTCAGTGATAATGTCACAGTAATAATTATATAAAGCAAAACATTGGTTAAAAGACATTCATCATCTTGTGTGCCCATTTTCAATTTTCAATTAGCATAGATATTCAAATTATATTAGCATGGAACAGAGCTAGTGAGTGAAAAACATTACAAATGTGAAAAAAACATATAGAGAAAGACTGCCATAGAATCTGCTCCAACAATATCCACAAAATTTAGGGGCGCCAGATGAATTTGACCTCCTTTTCCTTTTCTTTCTACCTTTGAAACAGCACCAGATATTAAAGAATCCTCACGCTCACAGTTCTCAGGGTGAACTCGGTTATTGCTGGCGTTCCATGCCAGCCTTGACGAGGCCGTTCGAGGACGGGGGAGTGGTACGATACGTGAGGTACGTCCTGGGGCGAACAACAAGGTTTATTGGAGCATAGGCAGATCCAGGATTGCCGATTGGGGGGGGCACCTTTCCGGGGGCGCCATCCGGACCAGGGGGCGCCACTTATGACCGGCAAAACCTATCAGGTGGGCGCCAAATCCTGTCGGTGGGCGCCGACTTTCGTATCCTGACGTGGGGGGTGGGAAGCGACATTTCAGGGGGGCGCCATCGACCTTTCAGGGGGGCGCCGAGGGTCGATCGGGGGGGCACGTGCCCCCTTGCCCCCCCCTGGATCCGCCTATGTATTGGAGGGCAGTTAGCATTACGGCTGGTGGTCCACTGGCACAGCTGCAGTGATCTATGTTTCCCTTGTGTCTCTTTTCTCTTTTGTTCTCTTTTGCCTGTGTCTCTTTAAAGTATTTCTCAGTGAGATGCTGGGAGTTTGTGGGCCTCGATTAAACGCAAGTCATATAACTTGGATTCACTGACATTTCCAAAATCTTGTTGTTACTTTCCAAGAATCATACAGGCTTTCGCGCTGTCTTCCGCGCTGTTGAGAAGACGCGGAAAGTTAGCGCGTAAGACGGCGTGTTACGACACTACTTCCCGCCACAACTTAGCTGCGCGCCGATGGGTCCCTCCAAAAGCCGCTCTGCGCCGACTTACGCCCCCGCGCAGCTGCGCGCTGTCACCGCGCGTCTGGATCCCCCAGGCTATGTCTTTTCTCGAAGAAGGCCGTGGTTAATTAAGAGTGATGTGGGTGCTATATGACCACAAAGGTTGGTGCGCCACTAAGCCATAATAATCAATCATCCGCCTCAAACCCCAGATAAGCCCGGTGCTGCTGCCCCACACCCCAGATAAGCCCGGTGCTGCTGCCCCACACCACAGATAAGCCCGGTGCTGCTGCCCTACACCCCAGATAAGCCCGGTGCTGCTGCCCCACACCACAGATAAGCCCGGTGCTGCTGCCCCACACCACAGATTGGCGATGGGTCCATAGACTTTTTTCGTCAGAAAGAGTTTATTTTCATTATATATTTGTTGTACTCGTGAATGATCACACTGGTATCCACATTTGGATGGTTTCATGTTATTCACAGATGAAAATGAAAGACATGTATAAGATTATTCTTTTTATTGAATTGTGCAATCGGTTGTCAACTCTGTGACCGATTCTGCGCTATTTTTCTGTCTGAAGATGCTGGAGGAAATATTAATAAAATATGGGTATTTTAGCAGAAAATCTGCCGGCCATGAGGAAATGCATATTTGTGTTATGTAATTAGATTAATGACCAGAATTACGCCCAGCGTCTGTGTCGACTCAGTTTGATAACGATATCAACTCCGTCAGCAATTCCCGCTCGAAAGCTCCCGAGCTCAAGCCCCTCCTGCTTTCAATTATATCAATTGCTCTTTGAATGTCTTTTCAGTGTCCAATTAAGGGTTGATTCATGATGGTTTTCTTTGCTTGGCCCCGAGTCGACGCGGTTGGCGTCAGAGCTACTCGGACCCGATACGTCAAAGCAAGCAAGAAAGGGAATTGCAACGAAATCTCTCACTACCGCTAGCATAATGCATGTGTATGGATAGGACATTCTTGTATTTCTAGTCTTTTTTCAGGGCGGGTGAAAATGAATGTCTAGCTGACGCCGTGGGCTTGGGTTGTGAGTTGCTGAGTTTAGGCGGTAGGCTGTGACTCTGGCTCCCTCAGTCCATTGACACCGAGGATTAAGGCTCGGTGCCCCTGAGTCCGTCGGTGAGGATATACTCTAGCGCTCGGGACGGCGCCAATAGCTTACACCAGTAGTTGCCGGGTGCTATGGCGGCGTCAGGGTCAGTCGTCTCCACCAGGGACCGCACTGTAAGCCCAGCGTCAGTATACGTCAGCTGCAGCCTCTGCTGCGCCCACAGTGCACCGAGCGGCGCAGCTTGGTCCTGCTGGTAGATGACCGGTTTACCGCGGCGGCTGAACCTCTGCCGAGCCGACAGCGGCGTCTGCAGCTGTACCAGCCGCATCGTCTCCTGGTTCAGCTCCCGACAGCTGCGTGCTGGGCCCAAGTCAGCCGAGGGGACTAGCTTGTGCAGCAGCTGCTGTGACACCATCTTCACGGCCAGCTCCGAGCTGGTGATGGCGTCTGGAGACGCGTCCATCGGGTTGAAGGGGTGCTCGACTGAAGAGAAGATGTCGATGGTAGCCGAGCGTGGTTGGGTCTGGTTGGTGGCGGCGCAGCTGGCGTACTGCCGCTGCAGCCTGTTCAGGTCCGGCTCGTGCCTGCTGTTGGTGTGCAGGGAGACGGTCTGGTTGGCGACGTTGAGCAGGAACAGCTGCAGCTGCCGTGGCCACGCGGCGGCGTCTCCATCAGCCTCGGCCCGTTGCAGCCGGTATAGCGGCTGCAGGAAGTCGCCAGTGGCGTTGAAGTCGGC
Organism: Lepas anatifera; assembly: GCA_034440635.1. Lineage (NCBI taxonomy): Eukaryota > Metazoa > Arthropoda > Thecostraca > Lepadidae > Lepas > Lepas anatifera. The sequence goes on along the minus strand of JAOTON010001030.1, from coordinate 1,464,573 downwards.
CAGAAGTAGGTCTCGACTGAGCTGGCTCAAGGTGCGATTCTGTGCCACCGCCAGGAACGCTGCGCAGCGGGCCGCCAGCATTTGACGCGCCTCCGCCGGCTCTAACTCGGACTTGATGTCGGTGTTGGCCACTTCCGGCGGGATCTCTCCCGAGAAGAAGTGTGCGTGGTCGACGGCCTGCAGTATGATGACTGGCTTCAGTAGCGGTGTCTCGGGGTGCGACTGGCTGATGGCCGCCAGCTCAGCGTACGTTTGCGCCATGCGGGTGGGGCGCGCCTGGCCACCATCCAGCGTTCCGCTAAGGTGCAGGATTGGCAGCGGGAATGGTGCCAAAGGGCGAGACGTCAGGTAGGAACCCCACAGCATCACGCCCCGCACCGAGCTGGCGTGAGAGTCCAAGTAGCCCTGTATGACGATGCCGCCCAGGCTGTGGGCAGCCAGAAACACGTAGTCGTTTGCTTCGTCCGGCATGCCGGCTTGGGAGAGCGCGTGCAGCACGTCCGATATCTTGTCAGCCACCTGCAGTGGGTTGGGGAAGTTGCCGAGGAAACCTTCGCAGATGCCGACCCACAGCGGCACCGAGGAGGCGTTCTGAATGGCCTGGCCCATGTCGACGTACTGGTGCGGGTAGACGGCGGCTCCCTGGACGATGACCAGCGCGGCCGGGCCGTCGCCGGCGGCTGGAGGCCCTAGAATAATGGCTGGGCCGGCGGTGCCCGCCCAGCCTGCACACAGCAGCAGTGTCAGCAGCTGCATGCTGGCCGCGCCGACCAGCAGTGTCTGAGCCTGAGGCTGACGCTGCAGCGCTCCCTGCTGATAACGCTGCCGGTGAGAGCTCGCCGGCTGGTGTCGGGTCGTTGTTACCTAACGGCCATGCGACACAGCCCATTCACGCCCGCCTGTGTGTCGTTGGGTGCGTGCGTGCCCCTGTGAGCCGATAGTCTATCGGCGGCCTGTAGAGGAAACGATAGAGCAGCTGCTTAGTCAGGTGCAATATCGATAAACTTGATTCATAGCCCAGGTATCGAGCATAGAATAGATGGTCATGTCGAGAACATGCCAGCCACTTACATTGACGGACGCAAGGAGGGAATTCCGGCAATGTCCCCCCCCCCGAGCTCCGGGAAGGGGCATTTTATCTTTTGGTCCCTCTCCCCATAGAACAGTGAATGGCAGAAATAAAACTTAGCTCTACACGTACACGTTTACATGTAAAACCATATGATTAGAATAATCTATTTTTGTGGTTGACTGGAGCATTTTTATATTCCTCTCGCATGAGAGGATTGCAGGGAAGATAGGATCAGAGGGTATGGTGAGGGGTCGAAAAAGGTCATTGACAAAATCGAGATATCCCCCCCAACTCCAGGGGCATTTCTAAGACTTGTGGTGGTATAAGTTGGCGACACTCTTGGGGGGAGGCGACACTCTGCCCGCTGGGGGAGGGCGAGGGGAGGCGACACTCTGCCCGCTGGGGGAGGGCGAGGGGAGGCGACACTCTGCCCGCGGGGGGAGGGCGAGGGGAGGCGACACTCTGCCCGCTGGGGGAGGGCGAGGGGAGGCGACACTCTGCCCGCTGGGGGGAGGGCGAGGGGAGGTGACACTGTCCGCTGGGGGGAGGGCGAGGGGAGGCGACATTCTGCCCGCTGGGGGGATGGCGAGGGGAGGCGACACTGCCCGCTGGGGGAGGGCGAGGGCAGTAGTGGGGACCACCTGACCCCCGTGCGGGGCAAGATGAGCCGTCGGATGCCGATTTCTGCTTAACTTATTTCTGATAACAGTTGGAGGTCCCATGATAAATGAAGCTGTCGATATATATATATATATATATATATATATATATATATTATATATATATATATTGGTATATTTGGGGAGCAGGTTCTCTTTAGTGCACCGGGTATTAAATATGATTGATTTATGTGCCGCGGGAAGTTTCTTAGATGTAGATTCAAGTTTTCTTATCAGTTTTTGATTATTTTCGGAATGTTTATGGAGAACAGAGGCAAAGGACATGTGTTAAAAGTCATAAGATATGATATTTCGCCTAACTTTAAGCATGAGCACATACGGTGTGGCATTGTGCCGTTCAAACGCCGGCCGGTGTATGAACGGCAACAGCGAGTGCCCTGAGAGGTACCGTCTGAGCGTCATCAAAGCCTATGTCCGACGATCGGTCAAATATTGCAACACTTGGGAATCTCTGCACCGGGAGCTGGAAAAACTAAAACAAGTCCGCGTTAACAATGGCTTTTTCCAGCCGTGAAGTCGACACTGAGATTAGGACGCAGCTGCACCGACAAATGGAATCAGACCAGCAGCCTTCCAACCATTCGACCAACACCCTTAAGCTGTGCTACCAGAATATGATGTCGCCAGCGCACAAAGTAGACGAGTGCATCCTGAAAGGCATCATCAGAGACAACGTGAAACCTACCAAAGATAACACCAAAATAAACTTAGTTATATACTACAAAAACAAGAAGACCCACAACTGGATTCTGAAGAACACAAGACGACCAAGCCTCTGAAACGCTCCTGTGTAGTCTACAAGTTTACCTGCCCTCATGACGACTGCCGGCGTCACCAACCCGCAGACTATATAGGAGCTACCACAACTACACTATCACGTCGTCTAACGATGCACCTAAACACCGGAGGACCCGAAAAGCACATGCGAATAAAACACAACCATTCACTCACAAGAAAGGAGCTTGTCGAAAACAATATCATTATCAACTCACATCCCGACCACCAGAAGCTCTTCATCCTGGAAGCCTTGCACATTAATCAACAACAGATGAAGATGTGGAGCGAGGCGTTACTATTTGGCAGTGCTATATAATTAATTGATTTTAATAGACCTGCTGTCTGTAATGTCTGGCAGCATCTAGCGTCGCTACAGTTAGAGTGTTTGCTGAGTATTGTCACGTGTTTATCTCCTGTAATTTTCAAGTCATGCTGCTGAACTAATTTCAACATTCACTTTGAACTTTGTCGACGCGAAACTTTTCGATTGTGTAATGTATCGTTTTTCCAATGTGATGTCATGTATAGGCGCTGCGTAGTGGCTCTGATGATGGTGAACAATTCACCGAAACTAGACACTAGTAAGCCTGCTGTCTAACTACCTTCTGCATATTCATGTCAACGTTGGGTTTCTTGCTTACTAGTATCAGCAATGAAAACAGAACTTTATTTCGGCACCTGGAACAAACAAAAAGAAAATAATGAAATGCAAATACGCTCTGGCTTTCAACAAACTATGTATAAAAGAAAATGCACTGCCTAACTATGCAAATATATATATATATATATATATATATATATATATATTCTTACATACGTTTCACTGTTCAAACATTACTAAAGACACTGGTTAGCTCATACTCAAACGTGTCTGTTTATTTCAAACCTTCGTCAGTGAGATTATTATGTCGCAATCGTTCGTAACACTCAAACAAGAACAGACAGCAAGCATGGCAGACATTTTGAAAATTAACCAAGTTTTACAGCGTGAAATAAACAACAGTACCGCCCCCCCCCCACAAAAAAGAAACATGAAAACATACAATGGCAAATAGACATAAGCAGGATAAATTAATGAATGAGGCTACTGAAATTACATATTAACACGCGCATGGGCGGGGCGGGGGGTACCCGCTCTCATCGTTTTTACAACTTTTGTGAAAATTTTAAGGTTATGTCATCTCAGGTCAGTTCACCAGTACAGGTCAAGTGACCCGACCTCAAAAATGTTTAAGATCTCATAAGTCGAAACAGGGTGAACTTATCCGATTGAAGCTCATATCCCATAATGGGCCCACAGAGTTCTCTAAAATATGTTCGGGTATTTTTTTATATCAATGACCTAAGGTCAGGTACGAGCCAGGTTACTTTAACCATGGAATAAAGATACCTGGAACGGAAGCCTCGTTGATTTCTGGGATGCTTTTGTGGGGCTCATAAAAAAGAATTGGGTAAACAGCCAAGAACATTAAAATATAGACGGCAGTAAAATATTCAACAAAAAACAGGTCTGCGCGAGCCTTACTTCAACCGAGAGGAAACAGCTACTACTGAGGTATTATTTATCCAATATAAACCTAAATAATGGCATAATAGCCATAAAATATTAATGCAAAATCAGCATCAGCCGGGATTCGAACCCGGAACACTAGGATTGCTAGACAAGCATGCTGCCAACTGCGCTATTTAGCGACGAAATTACCATTATGAAGATGAAAAGCGCAACGCGCGGGATCCGAACCCAGTACCTTTGGCCTACTAGGCGAGCGCTTAACACACTGCGCTATTGCGGCGCTGAGCCGCGCGCGTTTAAAGCATGTAATAATACAAATTGAGGTGCAGTATGAAATTCTGGTTTGTCTTGCGCTTTCCTCTGAGATTTGAGATATTTCATGCCTAAAATGTATTTTAGCAGACGCAGCACAGATTGGGCTTTCCGAAATGCATGATCGTTTTCCTGTGCAAGCCACGGTTTATAAGTTACGACGCATCAAAGTCATTGGCTACCACATCTCCCATAGACTTTACATTAGTCCTTACCGAGCTTTACTTACCGAAGGATTTTTCCATGTCCTAGATTGGCACCCAAAAGCGGGGTGGGTTTGCATTCAGGTCTCCATTCCAGGTATCTCTATTCCATGACGCTACCACGCTTTCCTACCAAATTCTTGGAGAACCTACCAAGTCTTGGGAGGATCGGCTGGAACATACCAAATTTAGGCGTAATTTGGCAGCAATCTAGCATAAATCGAAATCGACTTCCCTCACCCTTTAAACAGTAACCTTGGTCTCAACTGCGACCGGCGTGTTTTACGTAAATCTAACGAAAATATAAAAACACTTCAAAGAATTAGTTGAAAGCCCATTTGTACTTATGCAACCATGAACAATAATTTTGAAAAACATGCCGACACAAATAAATCAGCAACATAATACAAAGAGAAGCAATTTCTAGCTTCTCAATCGCAAGTTTGGATACCTTCCATCACGTAAATTCAAATTATCAGCACCCACACCCACACGCTGATAATCTGACTGCTTACTAAAAAATGCAGAATAAGCGTCGATAAGGGTGAAGCTGAAAAGAAGCGTCCATTGGAGTCAAATACCTGAAGCTTGATGTTACGAAAACTCGCTGAAATTTCTAATCATGCACGCCTGCATGGAGTAAGAGAAGAACAATAATACTAATGTGAAAATAGAACCTGCAAACTCAAATCCGTCCACTTTTATTAAAAGCTGAGATAAATATGTTTACTTTTGCCCACGAGATCAAGCGTTGTTTATTATCTTCGGAGTTGTCATGGCAGCATCGTCAGCAATCAACGGCCAATCAAAATATGTTCAAGTGTTGCTGCAAACAGCTGCTAGTGCTGAAGTTGCTATTATTTTGACATGCTCTAGAAAATTTGTAAAAATAATATTCTTCATTTGAGTTTTTGGAAAACGCCCAATGGTTTCAAAAATAAAATGTTTCAGCCTTCTATTCAGCTATATAAATTTTGATATCCAGGTATGGGTGGTCTGTAACGCGTCTCCCGTGTTCAGGTACGGGTGATCTGTAACGCGTCTCTCCCGTGTTCAGGTACGGGTGATCTGTAACGCGTCTCTCCCGTGTTCAGGTACGGGTGATCTGTAACGCGTCTCTCCCGTGTTCAGGTACGGGTGATCTGTAACGCGTCTCTCCCGTGTTCAGGTACGGGTGATCTGTAACGCGTCTCTCCCGTGTTCAGGTACGGGTGATCTGTAACGCGTCTCTCCCGTGTTCAGGTACGGGTGATCTGTAACGCGTCTCTCCCGTGTTCAGGTACGGGTGATCTGTAACGCGTCTCTCCCGTGTTCAGGTACGGGTGATCTGTAACTTGTCTCTCCCGTGTTCAGGTACGGGTGATCTGTAACGCGTCTCTCCCGTGTTCAGGTACGGGTGATCTGTAACGCGTCTCTCCCGTGTTCAGGTACGGGTGATCTGTAACTTGTCTCTCCCGTGTTCAGGTACGGGTGATCTGTAACGCGTCTCTCCCGTGTTCAGGTACGGGTGATCTGTAACGCGTCTCTCCCGTGTTCAGGTACGGGTGATCTGTAACTTGTCTCTCCCGTGTTCAGGTACGGGTGATCTGTAACGCGTCTCTCCCGTGTTCAGGTACGGGTGATCTGTAACGCGTCTCTCCCGTGTTCAGGTACGGGTGATCTGTAACTTGTCTCTCCCGTGTTCAGGTACGGGTGATCTGTAACGCGTCTCTCCCGTGTTCAGGTACGGGTGATCTGTAACCGTCTCTCCCGTGTTCAGGTACGGGTGATCTGTAACTTGTCTCTCCCGTGTTCAGGTACGGGTGATCTGTAACGCGTCTCCCGTGTTCAGGTACGGGTGATCTGTAACTTGTCTCTCCCGTGTTCAGGTACGGGTGATCTGTAACGCGTCTCTCCCGTGTTCAGGCACGGGTGATCTGTAACGCGTCTCTCCCGTGTTCAGGTACGGGTGATCCGTAACACGCCGCTGACGCGGCTGGAGGACGTTTCGCCGGTGGCCGCGGCTGAAGAGGACAGCAGCGACAGTGTCGGGAGACGGCGACTGCGGCGTCTCGGCTCCGGTGCTGAGACGCCGCTGGGCTCTGGGTCCGGTGCTGAGGACGCGGCCGCCGACGGCGCCCCTCACCTGGCGCCCTCAGGCAGCCTGTGCTCAGTGCAGCGCTGCCAGAGCGAGCAAGAGGCCGCTGAATTCGCTACCCCCTGCTGGTCTGGGTCAAGGGAAAGCGGCGTCGTCACCTTCGGCGCTGCCGGTCAGATGGGACCAGACACAGCGGCAGCAGCAGACACCGACCCGCTCCTCGGCAGCGCAGCTCAGCCGCTCACCGCACGCAACAATGACCGCCTCAGTCAGCCAGCTGTCGACTCGATGACAAATGCGGCGCTGGCTGGTGCTGGAAGCTGGGAGCAGGCAGCTGCGGAGGCGGCTCTTCCCGGCTCGGTGGAGACGGCTATCGGTCGGCGCGACAAACTGTCGGACGGCACTGTGCGCGTCTGCTACCACAACGGCGATTGGAAGGAGACCGGCCCTCTGGTCAGTCCTGGCCTGTGACCACTATTCTAAAACCCTTCTTGGCCGTCTTGGTATGCGTTTTCTTATCACATATCAGAACTTATCCTTGATTTTTACGTTTTTTTCGTATCACCCATTTTACCATGGGTGTGAATATTTCGATACTTGGCCTGGGTCTGCTGTCGGAGTCGTGCTGCCTGTCCTGGCGCCTGTACTAATTAAATAGTTGCACATGGGCAGTGGCGTAGCCAAGGGGGTCCCTGGGGTCGTCGGCGGACTCCCCCCTGTGCCGACCTTACGCACTGCAAAACACGAGCATTGGTATCGGGGAGGGGGGCCCTGAGCTTGGTCTCAAGAGCCCCCGAGCTTGACCTCAGGGCCCCCTCCCCTCCCCCCGAGCTTGGTCTCACGGGCCTTTCGAGCTTAGTCTCAGGGGCCCCCGATCATCGCTATCGAAGGCTCCGGAGTACCGAACATTGATCTCGGGGGAGGGGGGCACTATTGATCTCGGGGTGCCCCCCCCGACCATCGGTATCGAAGGACTCATGAGCAAAGCACGAACATTGGCCTCAGGAGACCCCGAGCTTGGTCTCAGGGGCTCCCCAGGCATGGACTCAGGGCCCCTGAGCATTAGTACCGAGAGGTTCCGGAGTACTAATCATTAGTCTTGGGAGGGTGGCTTCGAATATTCATCGGGGGGAGGGTGGGGGCGGGACATCGGTGTCAAGCTATTCCTGAAAAAAACACGAGCATGGGTCTAAGGGTGCCCCCCCTCGAGCTTGATCTCAGTGGACCCCCGAGCTTGTTCTTAAGAGCCCCCGGACATCAGTATCAAGGAACTCCGGAGTATTGGTCTTGGGGGACCCCGAACAATAATTTCAGGGGCCTCTGAATGCTGATATCGGAGGGCCCTTGAACGTGTGGATCCAGTGGCGTGGCCAATGGGGTCCTAGGGATCCACGGACCACTCCCCCTTGGGTCAATCTTAACCACTGCAAAGGATTCTCTGATCGGAGGGCCCCAGAGTCGGTCTCAGGGATCCCCGAAATTTGTTCTCGGGGTCCCGAGTCGGCCTCAGGGCCCCCCGCCCCGAGAGTCGGTCTTTGGGCCCCCGAAAGTAGATTTCAGGTGACCCCTGAGAGTTAGTCTCAGGGGTCCCTGAGAGTGGATCTCAGGTCACCGCGAAAGTCGATTTCAAGGGACCCTCTGGGAGTCGGTCTCAGAGAATCCCATGAGTCGGTGGAGGGGACCCCCGAGAGTTGGTCTTAGGGTACCCCGAGATTCGGTCTCAGGGTCCCCGAGGAGTCGGTCTCAGCCCCCCCTCTAGTGTCGGTCTCATGCCCCCCCGAGAGTCAGTCTCAGGAGCGCCCCCCCCCGAGAGCCTGTCTCAGGGGTCACTCGAAGGGCGCCCCTTGGCGTCGATGTCAGGGGCTGCTCCCAAGTTTATCAGGTATCCCATCAGTTTTGGTCCAAGGGGACCTCCTCTCAGGGCGCCCCGAAAGCTAGTATAGGGACCCGAGGATCAGTATGATGGGTTCCGTTAAGTGTTGGTCTCAGGGGGCCCTATAGTTTCACGGGCCCCATAGTCCCCACTCTCAGAAATCACTATTTACCTTCAGGTGACTCCGAGAGTAAATCATGGGGTCTGAGAGTTGTCTCATTTGTTCCGCTTAGGCTGGTCTCAGGGGGCCTCTGAGAGGTTTTTTGGAGCCCTCGAGAGATAGACTCAGGTTGTGCCCCCCGAGTTTTGGTCTAAGGGGCCCTGAGTTAGCCTTAGGCCCCTGAGGGATAATCTGGGGCCTCCGAGAGTCAGCCTCAGGAGCACCAAAGACTCAGGGGTGCTTCTACCCCTCCCCTCCCCCAGAGTGTTAATGTCAAGGGGCGCCACAGAGTTAGTCTCAGGTGGCTGTCGGGAGTCATTCCCAGTCCCCTCCTCCCCAGAGACAGCCTCAGGGGGCGCTTGAGAGCTAGTCTGGATGGCCCCGAGAGTCAGTCTTAGCCCGATAACTAATCTCAGCAGCCCTGAGAGGTTCTTAGGGGCCATTAGTTTTGGTCAAGAGGCGCCGGGCATCAGTCTCAGGGAACCCCTGAGATCTGATCTGGAGAGGGGTCGAGAATTAGCCTTGTCAAATGTTGGTCCTAGGCGGCCCCACAGCTAGTCCCAGCCCCCCCCAAGAACTAATCTCGGGAGCCTGAGCTATTTTCAGGGGATGAGGTGGCTTAGTGGATAGCACCCTTGTCTTCTAAGCCACTGGTCCCGGGTTCAGGTGCCGGCTGAGCCTCTGGATAAGTCGGTCTGATTCCCAAAATCTAATAAAAAATCTGATTCATCTAAATCTTTTTCGTTACGAGCCCCTGGATCGCTTACGTGCCCTCAAAGGAAAGAGTATACTTGAGATGAAAACCTGCCTCGTATTGTCGCTTTTGTCGCAAGGTAAAATAATTGATATGAGCATCTTACAATAATAATAATAATAATAATGAGCATCTTACAATAATTGGTGTTCGACAAAACATGTATTTACAATAATAATCGAGGCCCACAAACTCCCAGCGTCTCACTGGGAAATCCTAGAGACACAGGCCAAGAGAAACATAGATCACTGCAGCTGTGCCAATGGACCACCAGCCGTAATGCTAACTGCCCTCCAATAAACCTTGTTGTTCGCCCCAGGACGTATCTCACGTTTCGTACCACTCCCCGTACCACTGCCCTCCAATCAGAGATGGCCTACGTTACGTTACGAAATTACTTTTCCGTAGCCGTAGCTCCGGAAATGGAACGTAGCGTAGCTGGGCGAACTCCGTAGCGTACTACGCCAAAATTTAGCGTATCGTAGCGGACTACAAAAAAATTACGTCATATATGTATATAGCTTCTTCGTGATCTCGATCGCGGTACCAAGGATTCTTGGTAACCATTTGCTTTAATTCGGAACTTGAAATAGAAGTGAAAGTATTTTAAACATTAACGACCAAGCGATTTCTTTAAAATTATCAACTTTAAACAATTTGACAAGAAATGCATCAGATCTCTGGCAATTAAGATCGGGCCTTTTGTGTGGGTAGTGTAAATCAGGCACATTATTGGGCCCTTGATTGGGCCTATACAAACTATGTAGAAGTCGTTTGATTTCTATTTTTAAATTTGTCTTTTCAACTGGTGACAAGAATTGCCGACCATTGATCACACACATCTTTCACTTCAAAAGACCTTTATTTATCAAAACTCAACTGATGACAAAGCGTGTGAAACTAGTGACCGGAGAATGCCCCGCGCTATGTCTATCTGAATGAGTGCGTGGGGCACTTTCGGTTCAGGATATTCGATTCGGAAGAAAATAAATGTTATTTTATTTCATAGTAAAGCTTCTGCTTGCTTTAAATGGGTGAACAAAATTTCAATATCCTAGTACAATATACTTTTACCGTAGCCGTAACTAAAATGACGCAATTCCGTAGTCGATGAAATATGGCGTAGCGTAATTCCGTAGCGTATTTTTGGCCCAAATCGAATTCGGTAACGTAACGTAGCGTAGGCCATTTCTGCCTCCAATAAACCTTGCTGTTCGCCCCAGGACGTATCTCACGTTTCGCACCACTCCCCCTTCCCGAGCGGTCTCGTCGAGGCTGGCATGGAACGCCAGCGATAACCCAGTTCACCCTGAGAACTGTGAGCGTGAGGATTCTTTAATATCTGGTGCTGTTTCAAAGGCAGAAAGAAAAGGAAAGTGGGGTCAAATTCATAGGCGGATCCAGCATTTCTGATCGGGGGGGCAACTTCCCGGGGGAAGCCCTCCGGACCCCACTTTTGACCGGCAAAACATATCAGGTGCGCGTAAAATCCTTACGGTGGGCGCCGATTTTTGCAACTTGGAGGCGGGAGAATGGGAAGCAATATTTCAGGGGGCGCCATCGACCTTTCGGGGGAGGACACTGTGACAATTTCAGGGGGCGCCGAGGGTCGATCCGGGGGAGGACACCTGCTTTTCTTTGCCCCCCCTGGATCCGCGTATGGTCAAATTCTCCTTGCATTTCGATAGATCAAAAGTTATTGATTTTATGAATGACTTTAAGGACATCGATAATGACAAGCGATTTGATGTAAAACTAATAAAGCGAATGAGAAAGGCGTAGGAAGATATAGCTGAGGCTTTCAACCTTGACCCCCGTGTCTATAAAAGGTCACCCAAGCACTTGTAGCATCTTTGGCGTGACTAGAAGGCCACTGTAAAAAGATCAATATTACCATACATGTGCCAGGCTTAAGACAGGTGGTGGACCCCGCCGGAGACGATAAATGATAACAGGGGGCAATTTCCCGTTGTGCCCACCTCCTCCACAACATAAGAACGCATTCGGAGTAAGCCAAATTATATCGTTTTCACATGTATGTCTCCTTTATGAGGAAATCCCTCGTATAAATTGTCGTTTACGGCTAAAGCTTTTCCCTTTATCCTATCCGAGCACTTTCATCATCACCTCACCTCCCAGAGCGGGGCCGTGTCTTCCTTCCATCCCCTCCTCCCCACAGTCGGCCAGTAAATCTGACACCGTACAGCAGTCAGCAGGCTGTAACCTATGACGTGAGTTTACTACGGTTAGAAAAGCACCGTATTCTATGGGCGTTTTAGCCTTAGCGCCCAGCGTCCATCTACTACGGTCGCCAGTAGCATTCACGGCCGCCTCGGATTACCCTTGATGCTCCGCGCTAACTTACGCCGGCGCGGAGATCCGCGCGATCGCTCTCTCACGAACATCCCTCCAAATCGCTTACTCGCGAACTTCCGCCCAAATCAGCGCGGGCGTAGGGAGTACTCCATTTATGTGACGAGCGGGTTTTTTTACCAAAGGGTCCTCTAAACCACTGTCACCCCCTCAAGGTCTTCGTCGACAGAAGGACCCTCTCTGGTCAGCTAGGCCCTCTTCAACCGATAAGACTGCTATGGCCAACAGGGCTTTTTGGGCCACGGTGCCCATTACGAGTCGCAGTGTCAGCTAAACCCTTCAGGACCATGTCGGACCAGCTGGGCCATCTTTAAGTAAGGAGGTCACTGTGGCTTGTAGGGACTGTGAGGACCCTCTAGCGAAGCTTAGGAACTAGTATGACCGACTATTTTCCGCAGGGCTCTCTATCGCCAGCAGGGCCTTCTCTGGTTAACTGGGCCCCTCCAGAGGCGTAGCCAAGGAGAGGCGACTGGGACGGTGGTCCCCCTGAGGGTCCCTTCAGGACGCGCTGCCCCCTACCGCATCATACTCTGTGACCTGACGTGGAACTTCATGTCAGATGGGGCCATCTCAATCCCTCCACAGCACCCCATTCTGTGATAAGAAAGGCCCTTTTGACCATCGAAATTCTTTTAAAAAGAGGGTTCTCTTAACCACTGTGGTCCCCAGGGCCCTGTGTCGACATTGGGGCCCTGTCAGGTCAGGTGCACCCTCTTTAACCGAGAAGACCACTATGGCCAGCTGGTTTTTTATTGGGCCGCGAGGCCCGCTGCGAGTCCCAGGGCCAGCTAAAACCGTCAGGGCCATGTCGGACCAGCTGGGCCCTCTTTAAGCGAGAAGGTCATTGTGGCTAGCAGGAACTATCTAAGCAGTGGCCTTGTGGCCACTCGTCCACAGCGCCCACTCTGACTAACAGGACCCTCTTTAACTACAAAGGCATTTGAACTAGCACGACTGACTGTTCTCCACAGGACTCTATCGTCATCCGGGACCTCTCTGGTCAGCTGGAGACCCTACAGAGACATAGCCAAAGAGAGGATGTTGGGGTGGCGGACCCCTGGAGGACGCACTGCCCAGCTGCACTATTCTCTTTATTCCGCCATGGAACTTCATGTTAGACAAGCTCCTCTCTCTCTCTCTCTCTCTCTCTCTCTCTCTCTCTCTCTCTCTCTCTCTCTCTCTCTCTCTCTCTCTCTCTCTCTCTCTCTCTCTCTCTCTCTCTCTCTCTCTCTCTCAAGCTCTCTCTAGATCTCCATTCTCTGATAAGCGGGGATCTTTTGACCATCAGAATCCTCTAAAAGAGAATCCTTTGGACCACTGTGGCCCCCAAGGTCCTCCTGTCGACAGTAGGACCCGCTCTGGTCAGCTAAGTCCTCTTCAACCGACAAAGCCACCATAATCAGCAGGGCGATTTGGGCACCAGGGCACACTGCGACTTTCAGGGCCAGCAATAGCCAGCATCGCTATAGCTGACCCTGAACAGCTGTTCAGGGCTGTCTGAACAGCTGGACCCTCTTTAAATGAGAATTATATTTTGGCATGCACGGACGTTTTTAGCCTACAGGGCCCACTCTGACTATCGAGACCCTCGTTAACAGCGGAGCCTTTGAACCAGTAGGACCTACTGTTCTCCGTAGGGCTCTATCAGAAGGGCCTCTCTAGTCAGCTGGACCTTCTATAAAAACGGGATACTGAAAGCCCGGTTGACCCTCTAAATCCACCAAAGAACTGTGTAGCTTGTAGGATACTTTAAAACTGCAGAAAATATGTGACCTGCAAGATGTGTTGTGGTTATAATGCCTCTATAACCCATCTAACCTATAGCCAGCACGGTCCATTGTAACCCACAGAGCTGTCCACATCCAGCAGAACCAACTGGTTCTTCCTTTTAACCTTCGCCCCAGTGGGGGTGTTTGAACACCCCTATTTTTCCGGTGGCACGAATAAACGGCGCCGCGAAGCGCTGCCATACTTGACACAGCTTATTCTTGATAAATTCCGCAACTTTTCCTAAACTTCTTACATTGGGTCATCTCTGGTCAGTTCAACAGTACAGGTCAATTGACCTCACCTCCAAAAATGCTTAAGGTGGCATAAGTAAGAAAAGGGTGAATCTATCCAATTAAAACATGTCCACAAAGTGAGCCCATCGACGTTTACGAGTTATATTCCGGGATTTTTTCATATAGATGACTTAGGGCCAGGCACGGATCATGACCTCTCCATTAAAAATGCATAGGAAAAACGTAAATTTGACCGAAAAAATATACAGAAATTTGTTATATTTCTGTAGATACCGCTTGGAATACCTTCGTATTCTCCAAATCATGTTATCTTTGGCCCTTTTATTGGTTCATGCTGCAAATTTTGACCTGTCACCTACGAGAACTCATCTGGGGCTACTTAAGCAGGTTTTCAGACTTGGGTCAATAACTTTGCAGGACATTATAATAAGGATAATATTTTTATACCATTACGTTTCGATTATTTTGAATCGGCTTCTATGCATATTGACTATTGTATAACAGTGGTTGACACTTCAACAGCTGCTGCGTTGGTTGAAATGGGAATGTTAACCATGCTAGGTTAAATAGTGACCTTGACCTGTGCTTAAGTCTCTTAAGACCTGTGCTTAAGTCGGGCCGTTTTTATGTTTTGACCTGGTATAGTCATATTATACATCATTCGACTGACCGTAACGAGGTGCATAAACCAAATGATGCTTAAAAATGATTATAACTGAACGCTGTCAGACGCCAGAGTCCAGAAACTCTTCTGTAACATGCCACCTTCTTGACCTGTCAGGACCTCAATATTGGCCTGATCCAAAAAAGTGAACAATGCAGTTTTTCATTTATTTTTATGGACCATCCACCTGCGATTGCTTTTTTCGTCATCCCGCATAGGAGCCATGTTCGAGGGGGTGTTTGAAACCCCCACCAGGACGAAGGTGGCTCGGAGGCCCACCGGCCACCGTGGTTATAACTCAACTCCCTTTGTAGCCAGCAGGGCCTACTGGGACTATCAGAAGAAGCATATGTAACTATAGGACTATTTAAAACCAGTTGGACCCACAGTTGATCGTATACCCTGCTATCAGTAGGAGGGCCCTTTTTAGTCAGTTGGACACTGCGCAAACAGATTCGAAGCGACCCGGTGGCGCTCTTCATCCAGGATGATTCTCTGCAACTAGTTACAGAGGGCCCGCAGATAGCAGCAGAACACTTTGTGACCATTGGGCTCTCTAGAACCAGCTCTGATATCAATCTCCCTCTCTGACCAGCTGGGCCCATAATGGTCGGCTGAGCTCAACTTTGTCCGCCACTAAATACCACTTACAGCGTTTTTTTCGTTCGAAAGAAACCGCTTTGAAGATGGAAAGAAACTCCCAGAAAAGTTGTTTATTACCAACCTTTAGTATGCCCTACCTTAGTCTCATCATTGTATTGTTGCGAAATTTTAGTTTATTTAACGCCACATTCTGTCATTGAAAAATTGAAAGAAAACTACTTCAACAAGAACTAAACAGCATTTCTGGGGGTGTAACAAAGCACGTACGCTGTTGCCTTCTTCACTTCCTCGGTCGGTACTTCATTGACACAGGTATCGTTAATGTGGCACCAACCACCCTCCGACTGGTTCCAGCAGAATTCAGTGTAGTGGCTGATATGGGGGGCTGCCATGGTGCACTACAGGTCAAACACAAGGCTTTCTTTCAGATGTCTGCGGATGCCCGAGGGCATTTCAACGGATGTCCAGGTGCATAAGGGTAAAAGTGCCGTGAGCGAGGACTTTGGGCGATGTGCTGCCGCTGTAGGTAAAACGCTTAAGTTGCATAATCACCATACATGGCAGGCGCCAGGCATCAAACTTAAGCTGTTAATTGGCCTGTCTCCTCGAATCCTGGATGCTTGGAATAGCAAAAACAGTGAAAATATGTTCGAACACAGCCCTTCCTCAGAATTTTCATGAAATGTATTGATTGGAGCCTTGATCACGCTGTGAGTTGAGGTCTGGATTTGAGGCCAGCAGGGGTGACCGACCCGCGCCGTCAGCCCGTACTGCCTCCTCAAGTCTGGGGTCACCCCTCCCCCAGCAGGGGTGACCGACCCGCGCCGTCAGCCCGTACGCCTCCTCAGGTCTGGGGTCACCCCTCCCCAGCAGGGGGTGACCGACCCGCGCCGTCAGCCCGTACGCCTCCTCAGGTCTGGGGTCACCCCTCCCCAGCAGGGTGACTGACCCGCGCCGTCAGCCCGTACGCCTCCTCAGGTCTGGGTCACCCTCCCCAGCAGGGGTGACTGACCCGCGCCGTCAGCCCGTACGCCGCCTCAGGTCTGGGTTCACCCCTCCCCAGCAGGGGTGACCGACCCTTTGCACAGTGGTCGGAAACGGCCTCACGGATGGCCACCGAGGTTTTTGTTCATGCTCATTTTGCTACAGCGCTGAAACGGCCGAACTGATTCACCCCAAATTTTCAGCAGATCATGCTACATCAATTGCAATGGGAGATGTATAGTTAAGTTGATTCAACTAACACCCGCACTGGAGAGGGGTCTGACATTAACGCACACTGTAGGGGGGCGGGTAGCCTCCCCTCTAAGATCTCGGAAACTAAAAGACACAGAAAATATAAGCTAAAGGCAGACCAGGGTCATAGAGGGCGGGAATAAGCAGGGTAATAGAGGACGGGTACACCAAAGTTTAGTATGTGCGCCATGAGTCTATTTCGATGATTTGTGATTAGATTACCACAAAAAATAATTTTTTGTTTTCAATTTCTTATTTTAAAGAAATAAATGAGCAACAATTTCAGAAATATACTCTTAAATTTAAATACAAATATTTGAGTATTGTCCTCTAGTCTAATTTTAGGAGGAAATAGTAGATTCTTCCAAATTTAGTTTGGATATGGGCTCTGCTCGATAGCGGCGAACACTGCGCTTTTGGTTTGATTTATTTATTGCTGCACGAGACACTACACTCGGCGCGGGAGATGCATGCTTTCACACAGTTGGTCTTTTTATTCACCTCTTACGGCACTTACATGTCCTGAAGGTGGACTATTTACTTTTGTTTTGGGTATTTTTTGTCTTGTGTGGGATCTAAGCAACGTCTAAGTCATTGAAATGGTGGTGATAGTTTGTCAAATATTCAAATGGAAGCCATGTATAAGCATCGGACGGAGGATACCCCGGTTTGTGCATTTTGATCCTGCATCACAAGGGAATTTATTGAATATGTATGAGGAAAGGGTCAAAGCAAGATGCCTATGTGAGGTGGACATCAGGATGTGATCACACTCCAGGGTAGGTAATGAGGGATTCTGGGAGCTCAATATTATGGTGGCCTTAATTTTCCTGCCTTATGTTCTTATCAACTGTTGTTTCTCAAGATCAAAGTATGACCAAGTGTCAATTCCCATTGCCAATCAGCCAGTGTGCAAAGTATGGCATTTTCGATGAGATCTTATCGATGTGAGTGCCCTTGGAGACAGGAGTGAGTGGTGCAAATGTTATCAACCTGGTGTGAATTTGCAAGACGGGTGCGAGGAAGGTGACACTGAAAACCAGTAAAATAATGGCTGAATAGTTATAAAGACACAGGAAGGGGCCTTATAAAAAGTCCTTAACTAATTAACTAATAAGAGAGGTAGCATTGCATCATGTAGGGAGGAATGTGTGTGTTTTTCTCCCTGGTAAATGGCAGATTCATGTGAATTTTTTTAGGCTGGTGGTGTGATAATTTTGGATGGCTGGTGCTACTCGTCTGGCTTGCTCCCATACTTTTCAGACTGGCCAATCAGGATTGTGCATTGTATCAAGATGCAGGATACATTTGAAATACTGATAGAGCTTTGGGCAATTGAAACAGCTTGAATCCGCTTCACGTCTATCTGTATCTAGCCAGGTTTGACAGCACATGACAGAATGATTGTAAATATTTTCCTTATTTTGCAGAGGTAAAGGTGAGTAGTCTGCAGAGGGTGAAGCTTTCTTGGTCATTAAGCAATATCAAATGGAAGAAAATTGTATTAAACTTCAAATAAAACTGTTAAACAACATTCATTAAACAAAACTATTATTCTTCGAATAAAATTGTATAGTTGGGTTAAGGGAAAGTGAAGGGAGTGAAAGGAGATGTGAATGTTTTGCTAGAGATATAGACAAAATTGTGATGAAAAACTCTTCTATATGTTACAGTTCCACCTATATCCACGCCAAGTGTCACAGAAACTGTGATCCCTGTATCCTGATTCTCAGCTCTATCCAGATTGTCTCATTGCACATGGAAACTGGGTCTATGTTTTGCCATGGCCAGAAACAAACAGTGCATAATTTGACAATAATGGAGAACACATTTAAAATAATCAGGTATCCATTATACTCATTGATGACACATGAAAAATAAGCATGAGAGTCAGTCAGGATACATGGCAGTGTGATTGGGGCAGGGGGGGGTGTGACCCATTTATTCATACACATATATTGACAGTAAGAATATCATCATCCATTAAGTATGCTTTATCATTGAAGCCTTACACATACATTACTGCAGTGGCACATACATCAGGATATGGTGCCCTACTACATCAAGCACCAGCTGATTCAAATATTTTCAAAACACTCACTTGGTACAGCCCAATATGGAAGATAATCAGAACTCATGTGCTGGGCACTTAACAGTGTTTTTTTATAGATTTGTTTGCAACCAAGGGAATAGAAGAAACACTCTCAACTGGTTGATGAGGTCACCATCCCCCAACTGTTGCAAAAAAATTGACTTTCTGAAAAGCATAAGTGGTTATGAAGGAGGCTTTTGCAATTGAGCTTTTAGTGCCTTCCCAGCTATGATTTTTTGTTTTGTTGAGTAGATGGGTGTAGATAAAGTCCTAATAAGTCACAAATAATACCAAGTCAGCTATATACTCAGGTAGAGCAAAGCAAGGTGGTGATGAAAAGGCTTTACATGCAAAAACACATGGTTTGAATATGGAGATAAACGCATTTGATAAATATTTATTAAGTACACCTATTTGGAAGTTAAGAAAATATGTCAATACAGCAAGCTGGTCTTAATTCAATGTCTCGAATTTCACTATGAGAAATTAACATATTGTTGCCTTCAATCATTTCTGAATATGTGTGTATTATCAGATGAAGAATAGAAAAATAATAAATTACATTATATAAAAAAGGTACACAGTGTATTAGGGACGCTGGGGGAGAAATTCATTCATGTGAGGGTTTGTGGTTAGTTAGTGGGTCAATTTGTGTTTCCACTTCTTCACTTAGTTGGCGATGTATGGGGCGTATGCATACTGGGGGAGGAGGTTTGCGGCCTTTATCTGACCTGGAAGACTCATTGTATGTCTACGTGAGGAAGGGACGGGGGTAAACAATGGATTGGAGATGCCGAGCAGTGCATTTGTGGGAACGGTTGTGACTATTGATCCCATTCATCTTCTTATGGTAGGATCTAGGGTGTCAGATTGGGGTGGTGGGGGCATCCGGATCAGCGGGCGCCAATTTTGGTCGGCAAAACCTATCAAGTTGGCCCCAAATTCTACCGCAGGGCGCTGATACTCGCATCCCGGGGAACAACCTTTTAGGAGAGTCATCGGAAATTTCAAAGGGGCGTCGATCATCAATTGAATGGGGGCATGTGCTTCTCCCCCTGGATCCACCTATTCCTTGCGAGATTGGCATTTTCTATTTTCTGCCGCTCCCAGTTTAGGCAACGGGTATGACCCCTGCTTCTGTCAGACTCCTGAAAGCCCGTTTTAATGTCAGGGCTAGGGGCGGAAAATGTCGCCCCTTCGTGAGATATATGGTATAATGCAAAAAGTCATCAGAGATGGAAGAAAGAAAGCAAAATAGTGGGGCAAGATTCATATTGGCAATGTTGGGGAACCATGCATGGGCACCAATATATGTTTCTCAACTTTTGATACTTTTTATCTTGCTTGACCTGTTTCCGCCTGTGCAAAACCCGGGTGAGCGTAATAATCTTGTCTCTCTAATCCGTCTGTGGGTGAATTGTTGTCTTTTCCGTCTTGCAACCGAATGCATACCGAAGATGCTTGTAGCATTCATTGGACTGTGAAAAACTGCACCTGCGTGACACCCCTTAATTACAATACCGAAGCACGCTTATGCCATTGCACGGCTATAAAATATAGGGCTGAGAGCAGCGGCGGATCCAGGGCTTCATTTCGGAGGGGGATAGGGCCTTTGCCTCAGATCAGGTTCCGCTTATGTATTTACTATATGCACTCGGAAATTTCGGGGGGCTTGAGCCACCCTAGCTCCCTTATATCCGCCACTGGCTGGGAACATCGTATAGTTTTCTTTATTCCTCGAGGCTGCCCTGTAAGCAATCTTGTACTCTGGAAAGTACAATTTTAATATACTAAAAATCCCGATTTTTTGTTGCTGTAACTGCTTCTGTTAACCAAGCTGAAAATGTAAATGAGCTATTTCCTGGTATCATATTCATAATATTGTATCATTATGACATATCTCAATGTTGTAACGGACGGCTTCGTTGTGGGAAGAACGAACCGTATACAATAATACTCATTTTGGGAAAAGAACCTCCCCAAATATTGGGTCATAGCTCCGCCCCTGGTCAAGATTTAGTCTCAAAACTTCCATGGAATCTGCCCCAGTTTTACAAGCCAGAAAGTTTCAAATGCTTATCGCAAACTGTTCAGGAGATATCCTGGAAAAAACGTAATGGGTGGGCAGAATCTCTCCTTGACAGGAATAGGGGTAAATTCAGTGGCGGATCTAGGAATTCATTTGGGGGAGGGGCTCACCTCGAGCCTCACCGGCTCGCAGCTCGAGCCTCACCCGCTAGTATCTCGGTTAGTCGCTCGTCTATCTATTAACTTTGGAGGCTCGTAAATTTTGGGGGCTTAAGTCCCTCCCCCTGGATCCGCCACTGGGTAAAGCGACAACTTTATCTTTGCTGTCTAACTATAGTTGTAAGAATCTGCACGAGTTCTGAACGACGAAATTGATTCGCAAAACTTAATGTTAGCGGTTAAAAACGTGTGCCGCGACTAGGTCTCGAACACACACTCTTCTGATCTCTAGACCATTGCTCTATCCACTGCGCTACGCCGACGCTGGCGTACGGCGTGTGCGCCAAGAAATCTGTGGCGCACATTTGCAGAGTTATCGAAAATTGATGTTTCGAGGTAGTTCTGTGCGTCTGACGTAAAAACGCCAAATTGAACATGGAAAGAGCAGAGAACAGGCTTTCTAACAGCCTTATTAGATCTTTTCCAACGGCCATAGGCTGATGACAGCAGCTGTCGGAAAATGGCCAATTTAACACGTAAGCTCTATGGAGCAGTCGCATTTGTGCGCCATGGCAGTAGATTGCTACCAACTAACTTTGGAGGGCCCTGGGGAATAAGCTAAAGGCAGACCAGGGTCATAGAGGGAAGGTTGCAAAAAAGCTTTGCTACAATTTTGGGGTCAAGTTCATCCAAGGTCATTGACCTATGAGGTCACAATATGATGATGTACCGATAATGTACACTTTGACTAACACTTTTGCCAGTGTTTGGTGGCAAACGAGGATGACCTTTAAAAATGACCTTTAACCTTGATCTTTATATTCAGGTACCTTAACTATGACTTCATAGAATAATACACCTCCGACCGGGTAACGCTATTTGACCGGAAGCGCTGGGGTCAATGACCTTGAAAAATCTGATATGACCTTGACCTGTGACCTTCGACCTTAACATATACCTTCCTGTGAGGTGACCTTGGCATATTATCCCGGTTATATGACGTTATGACGTCACCACTCGGTATCCAATGCAAGCGAACTGGTCCTACCGCGCGATTGTGGCAATCTCAAAATGCAGGTCTGACTTTGAAAACCTATACGTCGCAAAATTTTCGGCCGATTTTTTCGATATCTTCACCACTCGATGCGCCGTTAAATTCTCTCAAATGTAGCCAAATATCGTTTTTCGGCTCTACGAGTTGTTCTTACGCCACCTCGGAAACAGGTGAGGGAGCCTCCGAGGTCCCCCCTCTAGTGCGCGTGTTAAGCAAATGAATTGACCTAACCCGACCCCTAATGACCTGGTCAGGTGTGCTGGCTCCGCATGCAAAAGGGCATACCCAGCCTCTTCTCAGACTGATCGTCTAATCGGGCTAAAACAAAATACATATTGCCATTCGGAATCCCTGAGTGAAATGAGTTTGTGAGCTCCTTACCATTTGCTACTCTCGTTAAAATTGTTGTTCCCAGAAGTCACAAAAGGTCACGTTGAATGTTCGCACGATAATATGGGTTTCTTTCATTTCATATATTCAGACGCCAGGAAGATCAAGACAATAGTAATCAGTGTACCCCTCTCATCATAGCATGTCGAATCATGTTGTCACCAAGATGGGCTCTTTGGTGTGGCTGTGAATGATGGTTGCGTAGCGGTTAGGACCTTTTCGTGGGCGATGAAGATACTTTTGTACTAAGTCCAATTTATTTTCCCACGTTTAGCCTGGCGTTGTGAACAGGCCGTAACTCAGCAGCAGTTCCAACACTCTGCACTGTCAGCAGCCTCCTCGTCACCACTGGTCACATGTCACGGAGCTGACTGGCAGAACTTCCCCGTCGCAATGGCGAATGCGAAACACGACTGTCTACTCAGCGCTGAAGGCGGCTGTTTATATACGGTTTGATACCGGATGCTGACGAGTTGACTGAGAACATTTCATCATCCAGAAATGAGGGCAACTGTGGATTTCCGAGAATACTGGGTACCAGAGTACGCCAGGTGTCTGCGAACTGGGGTGTGATGGGGTCCAATCTTAATGCAATATCCTGTCGGCACTTCAGATCTGCATAGCACTAATGGAAGTCCATTAGTTTTATGGGCGCTTTGAACTCAATGACTGCCGTTCCCATGCCAAAGGCACGAGGATTTGGCGTCTTGGCCTTGAAGCGGTCACCTCTAAGCAGGGTTAACGCTCGGTGCGGCCACGTGGATTGGCACATGTCGGTGCAAGTTTGCGAACACGTCGGAGCAAGTACTCAAGTATGCTCTGACTGGGTGTAAAGCATTAGGTTTGACTATGGAGAGGGCTTTTTTTAAGCTTTATGAATTCAGAAATTTAGTAGTTTTAAAGGGGTGAATAAAATCTTTATTACACATGTGCAATATGAGCATAATTTATGCATGGGTGACCTTGACCAAGGGTGATTCTGGGTAGGGTCAAGAAAAACTATGAGCTTACAATGAAGACAATGTGCATAAAGGCGAGCAATACGACATGAGAAGCATCTGATAAGCGTCCCCCGCACCTCGAGGGCGGCCGACGGGCCGTGGCGAGCCGCGGAGGAGCCGGGTGGCGGGCGGGCGGACGTCTCCGGGCGGCGGGCGGCCCAGTACAAATTACACTTTGGACAATTTTGCGCACATTTGCGCACTTAGCTCTCTTTAGGCCATGACGGAGAATTAATTGACCTATGTTTCCACAAAAAAGCTAATTAGCAGAAACGTAACTTTTTTTGTCTATTCAAAGTCAGCAACTAGTTTGTAAGCTAGATCTGTGAAAGGGGTAATTAAAACGCAGATGATATACCTTTATTAAAATTAAAATATACACAGAACGCTAATCATCTTAAAGCTGACATTATGAGGAACATTTTTATATTAATTATTTCTAGTCTGACTCAGTTTTGACGTTTATTATTCAAAGTTAAAAAATCGGATCTAGCAGACGCATCTAGTGCCTTACTTCTGGATTTCATCATCGCCTTACTTTGATGAGTAATAAGTGCATCTTTCAACCAAATTAACTTGATAATAGTGGTCATTCAGAACACTCTGAGCAATTTTCTTCACATCGGCAGCCATAAAACCCCTAAATTCCAAAATCCGAAAAACGGCCCCGTGGCCGCCCAAGACAGCGTTTCCGACCACAGTGCTTGGTTTGACCAGGCTGGTTGGGTCTGGCAGGGGAAAACATATAATAGACCAACTGTACACATACCCAACAAAGCGTTCAACATACAGCAGTTTGTGGAAAGCAGATATTGGATGGTAGCCACTCTGGCCGGGGGAAGTTCACACTCGCCGTATCGATTCCATGAGCATTTCAGTAGTGTCCTCTGTGTGTGTGCCGGCAGGGGGACACAGTGTATTTTTACGCGGAGAGTGGGGCTCGCCACACCACCTACCGCAGCGGAGCGGAGCTTCTGCAGTTCAAAAGCGGCCAGACGGAGAGGAGAGACCCGGACGGCACCACTGAGATCAGGTCCGTTACAGAGGGGATACCACTGAGATCAGGTCCGTTACAGAGGGGATACCACTGAGATCAGGTCCGTTACAGAGAGGATACCACTTAGATCAGGTCCGTTACAGAGGGGATACCACTGAGGTCAGGTCCGTTACAGAGGGGATACCACTGAGGTCAGGTCCGTTACAGAGGGGATACCACTGAGATCAGGTCCGTTACAGAGGGGATACCACTGAGATCAGGTCCGTTACAGAGGGAATACCACTGAGGTCAGGTCCGTTACAGAGGGGATACTACTGAGGTCAGGTCCGTTACAGAAGGGATACCACTGAGGTCAGGTCCGGTACAGAGGGGATACCACTGAGATCAGGTCCGTTACAGAGGGATACTACTGAGGTCAGGTCCGTTACAGAAGGGATACCACTGAGGTCAGGTCCGTTACAGAAGGGATACCACTGAGGTCAGGTCCGTTACAGAGGGGATACCACTGAGATCAGGTCCGTTACAGAGGGATACTACTGAGGTCAGGTCTGTTACAGAGGGGATACCACTGAGGTCAGGTCCGTTACAGAGGGGATACCACTGAGATCAGGTCCGTTACAGAGGGAATACCACTGAGGTCAGGTCCGTTACAGAGGGGATACTACTGAGGTCAGGTCCGTTACAGAAGGGATACCACTGAGATCAGGTCCGTTACAGAGGGAATACCACTGAGGTCAGGTCCGTTACAGAGGGGATACCACTGAGGTCAGGTCCGGTTACAGAGGGAATACCACTGAGGTCAGGTCCGTTACAGAGGGGATACCACTGAGGTCAGGTCCGTTACAGAGGGAATACCACTGAGGTCAGGTCCGTTACAGAGGGGATACCACTGAGATCAGGTCCGTTACAGAGGGGATACCACTGAGGTCAGGTCCGGTACAGAGGGGATACCACTGAGGTCAGGTCCGTTACAGAGGGAATACCACTGAGGTCAGGTCCGTTACAGAGGGGATACCACTGAGATCAGGTCCGTTACAGAGGGAATACCACTGAGGTCAGGTCCGTTACAGAGGGGATACCACTGAGGTCAGGTCCGTTACAGAGGGAATACCACTGAGGTCAGGTCCGTTACAGAGGGGATACCACTGAGGTCAGGTCCGTTACAGAGGGGATACCACTGAGATCAGGTCCGTTACAGAGGGAATACCACTGAGGTCAGGTCCGTTACAGAGGGGATACCACTGAGGTCAGGTCCGTTACAGAGGGAATACCACTGAGGTCAGGTCCGTTACAGAGGGGATACCACTGAGGTCAAGTCCGTTACAGAGGGGATACTACTGGGGTCAGGTCCGTTACAGAGGGAATACCACTGAGGTCAGGTCCGTTACAGAGGGGATACCACTGAGATCAGGTCCGTTACAGAGGGGATACCACTGAGGTCAGGTCCGTTACAGAGGGGATACTACTGAGGTCAGGTCCGTTACAGAGGGGATACCACTGAGGTCAGGTCCGTTACAGAGGGGATACTACTGAGGTCAGGTCCGTTACAGAAGGGATACCACTGAGATCAGGTCCGTTACAGAGGGAATACCACTGAGGTCAGGTCCGTTACAGAGGGGATACCACTGAGGTCAGGTCCGTTACAGAGGGAATACCACTGAGGTCAGGTCCGTTACAGAGGGGATACCACTGAGGTCAGGTCCGTTACAGAGGGATACTACTGAGGTCAGGTCCGTTACAGAGGGAATACCACTGAGGTCAGGTCCGTTACAGAGGGGATACCACTGAGATCAGGTCCGTTACAGAGGGGATACCACTGAGGTCAGGTCCGTTACAGAGGGATACTACTGAGGTCAGGTCCGTTACAGAGGGAATACCACTGAGGTCAGGTCCGTTACAGAGGGGATACTACTGAGGTCAGGTCCGTTACAGAAGGGATACCACTGAGATCAGGTCCGTTACAGAGGGGATACCACTGAGGTCAGGTCCGTTACAGAGGGATACTACTGAGGTCAGGTCCGTTACAGAGGGGATACCACTGAGATCAGGTCCGTTACAGAGGGGATACCACTGAGATCAGGTCCGTTACAGAAGGGATACTACTGAGGTCAGGTCCCTTACAGAGGGGATACCACTGAGGTCAGGTCCGTTACAGAGGGGATACCACTGAGGTCAGGTCCGTTACAGAGGGGATACCACTGAGGTCAGGTCCGTTACAGAGGGGATACCACTGAGGTCAGGTCCGTTACAGAGGGGATACCACTGAGGTCAGGTCCGTTACAGAGGGAATACCACTGAGGTCAGGTCCGTTACAGAGGGGATACCACTGAGATCAGGTCTGTTACAGAGGGAATACCACTGAGGTCAGGTCCGTTACAGAGGGGATACCACTGAGATCAGGTCTGTTACAGAGGGGATACCACTGAGGTCAGGTCCGTTACAGAGGGGATACCACTGAGGTCAGGTCCGTTACAGAGGGGATACCACTGAGGTCAGGTCCGTTACAGAGGGATACTACTGGGGTCAGGTCCGTTACAGAGGGGATACTACTGAGGTCAGGTCCGTTACAGAGGGGATACCACTGAGGTCAGGTCCGTTACAGAGGGATACCACTGAGGTCAGGTCCGTTACAGAGGGGATACCACTGAGGTCAGGTCCGTTACAGAGGGGATACCACTGAGGTCAGGTCCGTTACAGAGGGAATACCACTGAGGTCAGGTCCGTTACAGAGGGGATACCACTGAGGTCAGGTCCGTTACAGAGGGGATACCACTGAGGTCAGGTCCGTTACAGAGGGAATACCACTGAGGTCAGGTCCGTTACAGAGGGGATACCACTGAGATCAGGTCTGTTACAGAGGGATACTACTGAGGTCAGGTCCGTTACAGAGGGGATACCACTGAGATCAGGTCCGTTACAGAGGGATACTACTGAGGTCAGGTCCGTTACAGAGGGGATACCACTGAGATCAGGTCCGTTACAGAGGGGATACCACTGAGGTCAGGTCCGTTACAGAGGGGATACCACTGAGATCAGGTCCGTTACAGAGGGGATACCACTGAGGTCAGGTCTGTTACAGAGGGGATACCACTGAGATCAGGTCCGTTACAGAGGGGATACTACTGAGGTCAGGTCCGTTACAGAGGGAATACCACTGAGGTCAGGTCCGTTACAGAGGGGATACCACTGAGGTCAGGTCCGTTACAGAGGGGATACCACTGAGATCAGGTCCGTTACAGAGGGGATACCACTGAGATCAGGTCCGTTACAGAGGGGATACCACTGAGATCAGGTCCGTTACAGAGGGGATACCACTGAGGTCAGGTCTGTTACAGAGGGGATACCACTGAGATCAGGTCCGTTACAGAGGGATACTACTGAGGTCAGGTCCGTTACAGAGGGAATACCACTGAGATCAGGTCCGTTACAGAGGGGATACCACTGAGATCAGGTCCGTTACAGAGGGGATACTACTGGGGTCAGGTCCGTTACAGAGGGAGATACCACTGAGATCAGGTCCGGTACAGAGGGGATACCACTGAGATCAGGTCCGTTACAGAGGGGATACCACTGAGGTCAGGTCCGTTACAGAGGGGATACCACTGAGGTCAGTGGTACCATGTGCCAGGGGGTACCACTGCCGCTGAAACCATGTGCACAGTCTGTCTGTCTAGTAGCATTTCTAAGCAATGCTACAAAGCTGATGTTCTGCTGGGCGTCCAGTGATGTCCACCTGCGTGTCGTCCGTATAGCGAACAACTGTGACCCAGAACCCATCGAGCTCAGATGGAATGTGACATGTGAGGTCATTACTTATGATGCTAGACAACAATGGGCCCAAACAAGTATTGTTACAAAAATGTTTCTTCACTCCTCTAAAACTACCAAATTTCTAAACGCATAAGTTCCAAATTCAACTCAACTTGGTACATTAGGTTCGTTCACAAAAACACTTTTGTAGTTTTCAGACTCGAGCCCACTTTCTCTCCGTTATATATTCAATTTCGATTTCAATGACCTACATTCCAAGCGTCTACAACAACAGCAAAGATCGCCTGAAATCGGTTAAAGATTTCATGTTTCAGGCGTTGGATTGGCCGCCCGGCGTTGCAGTCTCCCGTTAAATTGGAGTGAAACGGATGCGTAACCTACCAGTAAAAAAGCGTGTCATATGCGTGCGTATTTGAACGATAGATGCAGGGGAAAATAATAGTTGGGTAGGGCACGAATTCTTACGCAGTGGGCTTTCAGACAATCATGAATTTTCCGCCGTGCACCATGCTAGAAAATTTACGCAGCGCAAGAAAACTGTGGAGTTTTTACGCGTTTTCGTGAAGACCAAGTAAATAAACTCTGTTTAGACATGTTTATTTTTCTTGACAATCCTGTAACATTTTCTACGAAAACCATTCTTGAATCAAACACAATTTTCATCAATTTTTAACACTGTTGAAAGTTACCCACGAATTCAGAGTGGCCGCATCTTACGTAACCTTCATAACTAAGAGAACCATTTAGTAAAACACCCGGGAAAACCTATCTCAGCAATCGTTTCCTTCAGAACTCAAAATTCTCGTAAAAAGGATAAACCCCACCTGAAATCAGAGATGGATCCAAAGGTGGCGAAGGGTTAGCCCTCCCCCTAAAACCCAAAAGACGCCCTTCTGAGCCTGAAAAGGCTCCTCTAAAACCAGTTAACCCCCCTTATCTATGAGATGCCCTCTCCTTATCTATATCCTTATCCTCCCCTGATATATGAGTTGACGGTATTTTTACGCTTATGTGTTCTGGGGTGGAAAACTTACGCATTTGGCTGAAACTTCTCGAATTTTACGCCGTGGTTTCTCGGCGCAAAACAACTTTTATTTCCCCCTGGATAGATGTACTTTAAAATACATCCATTTGCTTGTCAGATCTATTTGCAGCGTAACATAGATATGTGCTATTCCACATGAGACCTGGAATTACATGGTCCACCAGTCTAGTACTAAAAATCCCCACTGAACAGGAATGCCTTCCGGAGGCGAACCTTTCTCTAGTTACCTTCGTTGGAGAACGTTGTTGAGGCAGGGGCTTCTCCCTATTCTCCTGCGAACTATTAAAGAGCTCTGGTATTGATAAAAAGATCCTGTTGCATATTTCTACCCTTTGGATGGCTCACAAAATCTTCCACCAGCCTCACACCACGTTCTGTGGGATCATTCACGACAGTAAGTTCTGGAATACCTTGAAAAAGGGGAAGCCATACCAGTCACCAGCTTCTCAATGGAGCCATTTCATGCCAGAACCTTTCAGATTCAGGCACTCAAATACCAGCCAGCTTTCAGGAATGACAAATTGGCAGAGGCTTGGTACCGAGCCGAGCTCTTCATATCCTCTGTCGGAAACTTTAGCCTACCCAACTGAAAGGTGGATGGTTTTGCTGTTTAGGCCAGGTACTGTATCACTGCCTTCTTACCTCCAGCATTGTGATTCTTATTTGCGAGGCAGATTATAACTTTCTGGTCACAGATAACAGTTGCGTTTGCACATTGACTTCAGCGCCTCTACACAATACGTGAGTATTTTTATTGGAAGACCTATCAGGGAACGTTCCTGGATCATCAGGCCCGGCTAGTGCTTTGGTTCTGGAAGACATGTCAGCTCTGTTTTCCTTAAGAAGATAATCACGAATTGCACAAGCTGGTTTACGTGCTGCTGTCAGGAGAGGTTGTCTCCAACAAATGTCTGTTTAGAAGACCCGGAGCCCACCAGCGAGCCATATTCATGGGGTATAAGACATTTATGGCTTGAAGTGTGCGCTACTACTGAGTCAGATTCCGTTCATCATTCCAGAAGATACTTAAAAACTGAATATTATAATTTTTGGAGTTTAATGACGCATCAATTTTTCAGGTCATATGGCATCAGAGGCGAGAGGGAAAGAATTAGCTTGTGCTAGAGCAGGTGGGCTCGAACCTACGACACGCAGCACATGCAGAAAGTCATTGGCCGAGCCGAACGCAAGCGCTCACTGACTGAGCCACTTAGACCCCGAAAGAGTTAACGGCTTTCCTTTAAGTGGTTCTAAACCATGCATTTGGGTTCCTCCGTCACGGATAGTCGGCTTTAGAGCCTTGTATGAGCCTCAAAGCTATCCATAAAATTACCGTGCAGTGCTTTCATTAAGTTGATATAGAATAAGTTGATATCACCCGGGATGTGCTGAAGTCAATTTGCCATCAGCTGTGGTATCTGTGCACAGAAAGTTATATTCTGTCGCGCTGGTGAGAACCACCATCCTGGAGGTAAGGAACCAGTCGCACAACAATTGGCCAAAACAGCAAACGATTCACATTTGGCTAGGGCAGGTTTAACACGCGCACTGGAGGGGGCCTCGGAGGCCCCCCACCTGTTTTTCCGAGGTGGCCGGAGAACTGCTCGTAGCGGAAAAACGAAACCTGGCCACATTTAACAAAATTTAATAGCGCGTCGATTGGTGAAGACTTTTTGAAAATCGGCCAAAAATTTTTGACTTATAGGCTTTCAAAGTCAGACCTGCATTTTGAGATCGCCGTAAACGCGCGGTCGGACCAGTTAGCTTGCATTGAAGACCGAGTGGTGACGTCATAACGTCATATAAGCGGGACTATATGTCAAGGTCACTTCACATGAAAGTCAAGGTCAAGGTCAAAGGTCACAGGTCAAGGTCATATCTGCACTTTCAAGGTCACTGACCACTGTGCGTCCGGCCAAATGACGTTACCCCGTCTGACATATATTATGCTATGACGTCATCGGTAGGGTACCCCAATACAAAGGTCAAGGTCAAAGGTCATTGGGAAAGGTCAATCCTCATTTCCCGCCAAACAGTTGCTACAGTGTTAGTCAAAGTGTAAATAATAAGTAGTATACCATATGGTGACCTTAAAGGTCAATGACCTTGAATGACCTTGACCCAAAAGTTGTGGGAAGCCTCTTTGGACCTCTTCTCTATGAATCTTGTCCGCCTTTAGCTTAATCCCGCCATTTTTCTGCATAATCACAGCATTTACCAATCGATCCCAGCATGGCCAATATTTGACCTTTACGACCTCGTTTGACCTTGAAGATATTGACCTAGGTCAATGAAAATTGGTCATCATGTAGATCACCATAGCCCCCACCCACCTACCAAGTGGCGTTTTTCTAACCCTCTTAGTTTCCGAGATCTTAGGGGGGCCTGGTAGGCCCCCCTCCAGTGCGCGTTAGTGCCAGACCCCCTCCAGTGCGGGTGTTAAGTTTCCGATAGAGGCTATGAAGAGCTCGGTGAATGGTATGGTACCAAGCCTCAGCCAGCTTGCCACCCCTGGCAACTGGCTGGTATTCGGTTGCCTGAATCTGAAATATTCTGACCAGAAATGGCTCCGTTAAGAAGCTGGCGACTGTTATAGCTTCCCCTGTTTCAGGGTATTCCAGAATTTAATGTGGTGAACGATCCCACAGCGTGGTGTGAAGCTGGTGGAATATTTCATGAGCCATCCAAAGGGTAAAAATATGAAACAGGAACTTCTTTTATCAGTACCAGAGCTCTTAAATAGCTCGCAGGAGAATAGTGAGAAGCACCTGCCTCAACGACGTTTTCCAACGAATGTTACCGGAGAAAGGTTCGCCTCCGGAAGGCATTCCTGTTCTGTGGGGATATATCCGATCCAGTGCTAAGAAAGTTCGGCCGGAATATTACCGCGTCGTGGATAAACTAACATTGACATTTCACATGTCGCTGCCTCAGGCGACAGCCGCTGTGGTTGAAGTTGGAAAATACATGTTCAATCTCGACTGGAAATACCACAATGAAGATGATGAAGTAATTGACTTGGATACTGTCCCACACAAGAAAACAAATATCACGATGGGGAAGGCTATTGAAGCCTTCACCCTGTCCCAGATCTCACAAGAAATCATGAACAATGATGACAAAGCTGCAGTGACGTACCATGACGATAGTAGCAGGACACAGGGGACAGGTTCATATTCTGTTCAAGGAGTCACAGTTCAAGGACAGTATTACCCACTGCCCATATTCAAAGTCGCATCAGAAGCGAGAGAAAACTTGGCCTAACTTAAATCCACTGTACTGTCTGTCTTGGCAGTCTGTGGCGGGGTCAGAAAACAGGATCTTTGGGAGAAGATCGACTTTGTAACGAGTGACAGTGTCAGCCACAACGTGGGTGTGGAAGAAATGGTGGCTGAGAAGCTTGGCACAGAACACGTACCAGATCATCTGATGTGTCAAGTGCATACGAGCCTGATGTTTACGAGAGAACTATGCAAAGTTTGGCGTGATGTGGACACAGCTATTGGACCAGATAAGGTGTTCGCAGGGTTCACGGTTACGATTGGCAATCCGCAAGTTTCAGTAACGGAGAATTGGCTGGATTGTCTACTGCGCCTGGTATCTCATGATTTTGACCACAAGCAGTGGAACAAAGCTGACCTGTTCGATTTGTTCCTGGTTGAGGTGGGAGAGAAGAAGAATGCATCGAAGAGGCTTCAGAAGGAACGTTTCAACTCGATGGTGTATAGCTGCGCTGTCGCTCTCTTCCTGGATCACGATGTCACCGACTTCCCTCTTAGGTTTCAGTCTATCACCAACCAGTTGGCCTGCATTGTCAGGTGTTTCGAGAAGCTGGAGTATGTGCGTATCTTTGCAGCGGTGGGAGTGGCGATTGGTCTGCATCTCGTTGAGCCTTTCGTATCGCTTACGTCCAGCAGCTCCACTGACTACTCACACATTCTGGAGGCCTTCCCACAACTGTATGTGGACCTGACCACGACAACAGCGGAGGAGCTACTTGACTTCTAGGTCAGCCTTCTCATTCGTGAGCGAGGATTGGTTCCAACTAGTCCGTTATCCCGAGGAGCTGATGAAGCCCGCACAAGATGTACTGGAGATGCACAAGCCTGAGAGCTGCAAAGTTTTGGGCATTCTTCTGGGCAGACTTGCAGCTGGCTGGCTTAGACAGAGAGGCGACGCCTTCCAGTTCGGCCCGGACCCAGACCCACAGGCTGCACATCAGTTGATGAAGATGGATCGAAACAAACTGGCGTCTGCACCCATCAATAATCTCGATCCAGAAAGATCCGTTGGCACAGTTAACTATGGGCTCAAGTTAAAGGGCAAGAAAGAGCTGGGTGCAGTCAGCCGGGCACATGTGAAGAGCAAAGGAATACGGCTGATCGAGGGAGAAGAAATGGACGTACGCCGCTTCAAATAACTTACCAAGAAGGAGGGAGAGGTTCCTCAGATTCTGAGATAGTGGGACCAGAAACAGCAGGAACTAAGAAGAGAAGGATGGGAAGAAAAAGAACTGGCCAATCTGGCAGCAGACAGGCAAAGAAACACAGATTTGGCGGCTCTTAAAGAGCTCGGTGGTCCTTTTACGGACGCAGCTGAAATTGAGCTATTCATGGCAAGTGAACTCAATGAGACAGAGAACAAGAGGCTCTATCTGGAAATCAGTCACGCGAGAAACTCATGTGTGACATATCCCAAGCAGGCAGACATATTCCGACGGAAGAGGAACTTCAAAAATCTCTCGAATGAGATGTACGCAAGGAACCTGAAAGTGTTCCTACAGCGACTACGTTGTCACGTCGATATGACCATGAATGATTTTTGTCATGCGATCAGTGAGATCAAATGATATATAGGAGCTTTCATACGAGGCACTTCCGAAATAAAGACAGGTGAAACCTCGTATCTGTTTTTCAGTGTGATCAAATCCAGGTTCGATTTTTGTTCCTGCCTTCTCTTACTTTAATTGGGTGTTATTAAATTCAATTGAAACACAGTTTGCAATATTCAACCGATGACATCTAGTCAAATCCCGTCCTCCTGATTTCTTTTTTAATTGTTTGTGTATTTTCGCGGCTATAAGTCCTGCCAGGGCCTTTAATTAGAGGTGAATTTAAAAAAATTAACAGGATAGGTGAACATTATATTTATTTATTTATTTATTTATTTTACTTCATCAGACCGCTCCACAAAATACATGTGGCTATTCTTAGCCTGGAACTCACTTGTACATAAGATTATTCGGCTAGATTGACCGATTACCTATTAATTTTAGGTGCACAGAATCGTTTTATATCGTAATTCTTAAGTTTACCGTAACCACCCTTGCGCTGGGGGCTGTTCCTCCTTGCTTTTCAGTTCGCTTGGATAGCTGTTTTCGGATCAGGGTCAGCAACCATTTTGAATTTAAATCCTTGATGATAGACTAAAATCACTAAACAGGTGAGTGCATAAGTAGACGGCCCGCAGGATGTGAAACCAGGTAGAATGCAGCAGACGTGGGTAGTACACTGTCCGGAAGTAGCACGGTGCACTGTTCGGAAGTAGCAGTCTTGTAAAATGTTCTGAGTATCACAGGAAGACTTAAAATACGTATCAGAAGCCATATGATGGTTATTGAGGCAAATGCCATCGAACTAAGCGTTATCAAGGACGGAAATTAAAACTCCAGCTTTAACAAAAAGACCAGAAACAAACAGAGCCAATGCGAGCAAGTCACACATACGGGACCGCTCAGCGAAAGCTCTGTTATATATCCTAATCCTTCATTACATTCACGATAGTTGTAGTGTCCACGTAGAAGACATATCATCGAGTTTCCAGGCAAACATGACGATTATTCGAACAACCATTTTTCAGCCTGAGATCAATTTGCCGTCTCTAGAAAATAAGTGTCCAACCGAGAAAGTCACGAGATTTAAGAGTCTGAAAACGCAGGGTCTTTTGGGCAGTCTATGCTGAGGCGTCGAGATCGTCGCAAGGATTTTTACAGTGATCGCAAAAGTCTTCAGCAATTCTGCAAACTTTAATGATCTTCATGTTGGTCGCAGAGCCATTATAACATCAAGAAATTCGATGCACAAGTAGAAAATATTATCAGCTACATCTTGGATATACGTTCTAAGAAGAAAAACACTTAATTCACAACTTTTGGAGCACGAATCGCGGAGCACTCGCAGGAGCAGCCGATCAGCCGATCGTCAGCTGATCGACTGGTATATCAGCTCAATCAGGGGTAGAATCAGTCGTGATTTTCTCCAGTGATAAATTCATGGGAATAAATTATATCCGTAGCAATAACGTCAACCACAAACCCCGATTATTCTAAAACATCCAAAATGGAAGCGGAAGCGAGAAATATGAATGTGAAGCAAACTTTTTAGGAAGCTTTGTTGGTGTTCCTAGTAAGAAGTATGATTTTGAGCCAACCACGAATTGTTCATAATAAATAAACATAATTTCACGTATGAGTATCCTGGAAGCGGAAGCAGAATTGTTGCATGCAAAGGAAATTAATTTAAAAACCATGGATTGGTTTTTTAATAAATACGGGCGTGAGACAGTTCATTCACAACGCAGAACCAAATTCAATGGACACAGCACCATAACGCACCATACGCGATAGCCAAAACATGAAAAATTGCATTGTTATCTTCAGACCCCATGTATAGGGGGTCACCCGGCCTTAGATACATATAAATTTATGATCATTAGATTCCCCACATTCCAGAGCACATTTTGAAATGCGGAGACCACAAGTTTTTAAGAAACGTCATTTCTGTCACCCCCTATTGATAGGGGCGTAACATATCCGAAATCTGCAAGAATCTACCGAGCGGATAATTTATTGCAATTGCAAACACGATGGTGTATCTTATGGCGGGGTCCAAATTTTACGACATGTTCCCATTATAAAAAATGCTAACTTGACTGGACTAATAGGATCCTTTGCCATCTCGGCCTGAAGAAATTGATAGGTTTATCTGATCAGTCATACATCGATATCTCGTATGAACAACTGGTTCTCAGCAGGGCCTCGTCTAACATGTTAACTGGGGGAGCCAAGCCCCCACTCCTGGCTCAGTCCCCCCCAGTCGAGCTGAAAATTGCCTACTGGGGGGGGGCTGGCGCGGAGTGAACCGCCACTGCTACCTTCGCATATATTGAGCTTCCATACCAAAATCAGATCTCTTGAAAGGAACAATAAACATCGGCAGGGTTTTAGCATAAATTAAAAAGAAATTGTAATCCGACA
Source organism: Lepas anatifera (assembly GCA_034440635.1). Taxonomy (NCBI): domain Eukaryota; kingdom Metazoa; phylum Arthropoda; class Thecostraca; family Lepadidae; genus Lepas; species Lepas anatifera. The sequence goes on along the minus strand of JAOTON010001030.1, from coordinate 1,428,460 downwards.
TCACTGAATATTATGTTCCGCTGTCACATATTGGGCTGGTATCTATTTTAATCGAGCCGTGCATTGATTTCCGGAAGGGACCGCGCGAGTTTCATCACCATAGAAACAGTTGTTTGTGTAGCTGGCGAGTTCCTGCGCAGGGGTGTAGCCAAGAGGGAGCGGCAGGGACAGCCCCCTCCCCCTGAGGACCCGAAGGGCCTCCCTGAGGACACGGGCCGCGCTTCGCTCGGCCCGCCCACACTATGCTCTGCGGCCAAATTTGAAATTTCATACCAGACAGGGCCCTCTTAAGCCATCTTCAGCAGTCTATTCTGTAACAAGCCGGGCCCTTTTTACCCATCAGAACTTTTTTGTAAAAAATATGTCCAGTGAACCACGGGACCCGGGCCCTCTATCCACAGAAGGGACCCAGGCCCCCCTATACACAGAAGGGCCCGTTCTGGTGAGCTGGGCCCTCTTTAACCGATAAAGTCAGGGGTCGAAAAACTGACCATTTTGGCATTCTAAATGGTGCCAGCCCAAGGTGGACAAGGTGACAAAAATTAGCTGATATGTTTGCTCCAGACGAATAACGGAACAAATAGCCAAAACTTCCACATGTAATTTAAACTCGCAATGTTTTTCAACAACTAAGATGGTCCAGGAGTATCCCTTGGTATCCTAATAACTCAAAACGTGCCACATTTTGCAGCCTGGGCTGGTGACACATTTATGGTTTGGCAATTTTAATGGTGACAACCTGAACACTTTTTTGGCCCCTGGATAAAGCCACGATGGCCAGCCGGACCATTTGGGCACCATGGGCCCAGTTCGACTCGCAGGTTGTCAGGGCCCTGTTTATATCCACCAGGGACCTGTCTGACCAGCTGGAGTCTCTTTCAGGGATGAGACCAGTGTGGCTCACAGGGTCAGCTATGATTTTCAAGTCCCTGTATGACCAGCGGGGTCCTATTTTTAAAGGGAATGTGGCACCTTCACAACGTGATTTTAACTGAGATAGCCAAGTTCTAAAGCAGGCTGGAAAACCCGGTACTTCATATTTCATTTGTCTTGGAACTCGATATATCCGTAGACAAAGCTAAAACCTACCTGACACCAGCCCCCCTCAGCCCCCCGTCGCCGGCGGCCAATGTTGTGAGCTACTGGTGTGACAACATATGCTGACGTCACGATGAGCATCAGCCAATCGAAGCCCTTGAAGCGTTTCAAGTATGGTAGTGGTTGCCAGATCGTGGCATCATCCACAGGCTGATATTTATTTCTTTTTCTAGAGGAGTATTTTTAAAAACCAAATATTGAGCTTATTGTACATTTTTCAGATAAATCATGAGTGGTTTCATTATTTTTTACTAAAAGTACGCCTAAATACACTAAATTCCAGGATTGGACCAATGTGCCACATTCCCTTTAAGTGAGAAGTCCATTGTGGCCAGCATGGAAATTTTTTGCCCACAGCGTCCGCTCTAGCAGGACCCTCTTTCACTACAATGGCCTTCAAACTAGTTGGACAAACTGTTTTCCGCGGGGCTCTCTATCGTCATCAGGACTCCCTCTGGTCAGGTGGGCCCCCTACAGAGGCTTAGCCAAAGGGAGGCTGTTAGGGCGACGGCCCCCTGAAGTCCCCCCTGGAGGACGCACTGCCCAGCCGCACTATTCTCTGTGGCCCGCCGTGGAACCTCACATCAGACAGGGTACTCTCAGCCCTCTCCTGCACTCCATTCTTTGACAAGCAGGGATCTTTTGACCTTCGGAACCCTCTGAAAAAGAGGGTTCTCTGAACCACTGTAGCCCCAGGGTTGGGGTGGCACTTATTCGGTGGTGAATTTACTTTCTGAGAATTTCTTCTGGGACTGTTCACTGTTGCACAGACTGTTCTGCAGCCAGACTGTTCACTGTTGCACAGACTGTTCTGCAGCCAGACTGTTCACTGTTGCACAGACTGTTCTGCAGCCAGACTGTTCACTGTTGCACAGACTGTTCTGCAGCCAGACTGTTCACTGTTGCACAGACTGTTCTGCAGCCAGACTGTTCACTGTTGCACAGACTGTTCTGCAGCCAGACTGTTCACTGTTGCACAGACTGTTCTGCAGCCAGACTGTTCACTGTTGCACAGACTGTTCTGCAGCCAGACTGTTCACTGTTGCACAGACTGTTCTGCAGCCAGACTGTTCGCTGTTGCACAGACTGTTCTGCAGCCAGACTGTTCACTGTTGCACAGACTGTTCTGCAGCCAGACTGTTCGCTGTTCTATCAACGGCAAACACAAAGTGTGCATTCTTTTGGGGAGTTTTGTGTATATTTCGAGGTCGCTCAACGAGGTCAAAGTTTGCATTTTCGGGGAAAAATGGTTATTTTCCGTATTTTGTCTTCAATGTTTCTTGTTCTAGATTTGTAATTTATAATAATGAATAGCACCACACTCGACATAAACAGCATGTGTTCAACTCTCTTGGTTCCAGCTACACCCCTATTCCCGAGTATTAGCCGCTCAAAAGGCGTCAGGGGTCTCATATGCGCCCAGCTTTCACTCATTTTCTCCTAGTTTGCAGTCACAGTGGACTTGCTGGCGTGCGGAAAGCTGCGCCGATGCTCCTCGACGACCTGTAGCAGGACCTGCTTCTGGCCCTCGTCCTTGATGAGGGCCATGTTGATCTCCTGCATCAGGGCGGCGCCCCGCCCCGCGAAGCCGTTGAAGACACGGAGTGATTTGACGCAGTGAGAGGCAGTGTTGAAGGAGGGTTCCTCCTCCCAGCAGGCTGGATCCTTTTCGAGGAAGCTTGTCTCCAGGCTGAGAAGGGTGAAGAAGTTGGCAGAGCCAGTTGTGACGAAATTACCAGCGTCTTCTTGGAGACCGACGCCGCGGTGAGCTCAGCTTGGGCTCGGCGAGGGGATCCTCGGATCCTTCCTCGCGTAACGCTATGGCCATTTCTCGCTTGGTCGCGAGCGTCACGCCCTCGTCGAAGAAGGCGAGCGCGACCAGTTGCTCGCTCAGATAGCAGAGGTGACGGCTGAAGACGGCGGCTGTCGCCATGGACACTGGCTTGTCCTGGTACTTTCTCACTGAGTAAATGACCTTGGCCATCCAGCGCGCCCGGTGCAGTGCACCGGGGAGTGCGATCCTCACACCTCGCTTCCCTCGCTTAGGGACGCCGCCCAGGACGATCGTTAGCTCCAGTAGTTCGCGATAGTCATCGAGTGGGTGCTGGTTGTCGAGGAGGCGGTCGAAATGCGCAAGGAGTTTGTTGCGGCTGTCGTGCAGGTGTGACGGCATATCGCAGTCGAAGGTCTCCGGTGCCGTCCTATCCAACGACGCACAAATTGTCTGGAAGCGCTGGAATGAAGGAACGTCCGAGCCGCTAGGCAGGCCGAGAAAGACGGTGAGCGCCTTCTCCAGGACAAGTTCATAAACATGGTGGCGGCAGGCCTGGTGAAGCATGTCCTGGCCGAGCCGTTGCTCGATTATCGGAAAGGCACTGGCCCTGAGGCCTGTGTTAGAGGCATCGAAACTGAGCGCCCTCACTCGGTCGTTCACCTCCCAGTCATCGAGCACCGCAACGAAAGCAGCAGCGGCAGCCTATCCGGCACAGTTGGGACGCTTCGGTATGGCCAGGACCTTCGGCACGCCGTCAGCGGAGAGGAGGGCTGGAAGTCGGTCGACGGCTGGTCCTCTGCCCGTGCCTGGAAATATTTTTTCCATCCGAATGGGCTGTGAGAGGGCCGGTCGGTGCAAAGGCGGCTTTGATCTCGGCAGCCCTAGCCTTCCGGAACTGTATCTAAGAATTGCCAAATGACTCACGGTTGATGACCAGCTCTTCAGGTTTGTGTCCCAGGCTTAGAGCCGCCGCCGGTAGAACGTAGACACCATCGCAGTGGGACATCTTTGTTCGATCCATCGCGGTTGCTAGCTCTGTGCTGATGAGCTTTGTTTTTGCACGCCGACGCTTGGGCGGTAAACAAGTTGCTGTAGAAGTCGATGGACCAGGCGAGTCGTCGCCGTCGCGCTCTTGGTGGACAGAGCGAGTGGGGCTGCTGACGGCACTAGAGGTGCTGGAAGAGGTCAGCTGCGCAGTCTCGTCAAGAGTTTGTCGCTCCATCTCAGCCGTCTCTCGATATCGCTGTGTCGCCTCCTCCTTCTACCGCTTCCGGTTTTCGAGGGAGGCCGTCCTTCATCGCCATGCAGCCGCGCCGCCCCTTCTCGCGCTGGGAAGGGAACTCAACGATTGATGATGAACGATGACGATCAACGAACGATGACGATCAACGAGGAACTCCTTGTCCTCGTTGATCGTCATCATCGCCAGAGCGTCCTGATGCGCGATGTCAAAGAGACCGGTCGCCGACTCGGCAAACTATTTCTCCTCTGTCTCCTACATCTTGATCCGCCCCTTCTTTTCTTTTTGCGCGTCTCTCACTTCTCGTGCAGGCGGATCACCTATTCCAGCGCGCGCTGCCTCTTCTGCACCGGGATATGCGCGCGCTCCCAGAAGGGTATTACGGCAGTCATTGTCTCCAACGGTCATTAGCCTCACCTGAATGTTGACGTTCCATATGCGCCAGGATACGACCTACGAGCATCGCAACGTCCCTATGACTGAGCCCGAGTCCAAAGAACACGAAACGTTTTAAAATGACCCGATGAAGCAAGTCGCTCTTACACCCGTCGTGGTGAAATGTTTTACGTTCCTAAGCAGAGCCAGAAGGAAGGTGCCCAGAATCACAAGTGTTCAGTAGAATATGTTATTTAGCTCAAATATGATTTGATCAATGCAAAATAGTTACAGATTGTTGATGGGAATGCTTTTTTTAATCCTGAAAAACTTCTTTCGCAAACATAGTAACTTTAACTCATTGGGCGACCTGTAAATATAGATATTTTTCAAAAAAAATTTACACACGCTGTTTTTGCCAGGGATAGAACAGATCGGCTGCCCGTCCCAGTGGAAATTCAAAATTTCGAAAATAAGTGCCACCCTACCCAGGATCCTCTGTCGCCAGTAGGACCCGTTCTGTTCAGCTGGGCCCTGTACAACCGATAAAACAACTATAACCAGCAAGACTATTTGGGCAGTAGGGCCCACTGGGGCCTGCAGGGCTAGCTATTGGCCAGTAGGGCACTGTCTGAACATCTGAGCCCTCTTTAAGTGAGAAGGCGATTGGGACAAGCAGGGACTTTTTAGGCTGGAAACCCTCTGTAGCATTGCTATTTGGGCAGTTTTCAGACTAAAATCAATAACTTTGCATGAAATGGTGGTACAGTTTTTATTTTGATACCATTGCGTTCAGATTGCTATTGCGAGTCGATTGACATGCATATTAAATATGCTAGGTTAAAAAGTGACCTTGACCTGGTCTGAGGTCAGGTCATTTTTATGTTTTGACTTGGTATGGTCATATTTTATATCAGTCGATTTGCCGTGAAGAGAGGAAGCGAATGGTGCCTAAAAATGATTCTAACTCAACTCTGTCAGACGCTAGAGCCCACAAATTCTACTGAAAATCCTACTTTCTTTGACCTGTCATGACCTCAATATTGAAATGAGCTAAAAAGTCGCTCGTATAGTTTCTTCACAAATTTGTATGAGTTATCCACCAGCGTTCGTGTTTTTTCGCTATCCCGCATAGGGGCCGAGCTCGAGGGAGATGTTCAAACACCCCCCACCAGGGCTAAGGTGGCTCGGAGGCCCACCAGCGTGCGGGTTAAAGCGAGGTGTTAGATTAGCTTACACAAAAAGTGAGCTGTATTTTTTCTTTTGCTCAGTGATATTTTTGGAGCTCTTTGGCGCTGTCGCAAGGGCCCTTTTAGGCGCCGCCCCCCCGAGCGAAATCCTGGCTACGCTCCTGCATATAATGCACGTACGTGATATTAGTAAATATCATTCACTTCGGAGACCGCCCCCCCCCCAGTCAAATTGTGTTAGACGAGGCCCTGGTTCTCAGTCAATGTTTTTATTCCTCTCACTCATATTCGCGATAGGTTTCAAGTCTATGAAGTTTTGAACTTGCCATCCCCGAAGCCCATTGTTAAAAATAGCTATATAGCTCAGTATGCAGTAGAAGATTACCCATATCTTGCACTTTTTGATGACAATTTGAAATTTATAAGTTTAGACAGAAATGAAGTAGAAATGTTCATAACCAATGATCTGCCGTTTTGCCTCATTCAAAACCAGGAAATCATTTTGGAATGAGAATGATTTCGGACGGAGGTCAGAAGAGCCTTCGGGCTCTTCTGACCAAAAATGAAAACACATTGAGCGGAACTGTGATAAAATCATTCTCGTAAAACAGACTGCTCGCCATAAGGCTCAATATTTAGGAAATGGACATTAGATTATAGTGACGACTGAACCCTCAGATATAACTATTAGATGTGCAAAGGCGACCGATCCCGATCAATCTAAATGGCTCGTCGAAACCTTTAATCATTTTCAATTGGACATAGGCTGCTCTGCTCACTAAGTATTTGAACCTCCCCTTGTTCTTTATATGACCTCGCAGGTTGGCGCGCCCCTAAACCCAAATAATCAACCCCCTTGTTCTTACGGATCGACTCTATTATCACACTTCCGACCATTGTTCATAACAACCCTGCGACCCATGATGTGTGGCGCAGTATTCTCACTGACATTAGAAATGGCACTGCTTCTCTGCCCCGTGTTATCGAGCAGCTTCCTGCTCTCTCAGACAACTCTTTCCGCTTAAGTCAGCTCCGTACTCAACTCACCCGATTGAAAACTGATCATCTAACTCCAGGCCCGGTTATCATAACTCTACCCATTGTTCTATTGGTTGTCATTCCAATTTTTATCTGGTACGTTGTAAAGCGTCAGCGTAAATGTACGCAAAATCGACAGAATCCTATCCAGCATCCCTCCAACACCGCACCTCCGGTTACTGCAACGACAGCCACCGCTCTCACAGATTCATCAGCACCAACGCAACTAAAGTCAAGGAGGCCGCCCGCGGCAGCCTACGGATGGCTTACCCCCGGTTAGATCGAGATATCTGGGCCAAAGGGGGTGTTTTGGAGCCCTCGGGACTGGCCCGCCCGAGGGGGACCTCAACCCCCCAGGATCCCGTCAACATCGTCGCCGGGGCTCGAGATAGGCCTCGAGTGGGCGCGTTACACCTTTAAAAAGCCGAAGAAGGCAAATAACTGTGGAACCAACAACTAAAGCATAAAAAGAGGACAGGAGCTAAAAATAATCAACAAAATAAGAGAGCAAAAACAAACAGGAGCTACATACTGGGGGGGGTACAGGACAGAGATGACCCGATCCAATACGGTTACCGACCAGGTAACAAAGGGCCCGTAAGGCAGCCATCAGCACCACCGCGGACCTCATCACCAGAGCCGCCGACGACAGACGCCGACTCTAGCCGACCGAGGTCGGAAGAGGCGGCGGCCGCCGGAGGGTCAGAAATGATAAGTCCGCGGTGATGCTACGACGTGCCTTACAGGGATGCTTCAGTTGGGTGTTTCTTTTTATTATTGGATTAATTACAGCACTCTTCCAACTGAATGGAACCGTCTGGTTAGCAAAGCTAAGGCTAATTATTCTAAGTAAATATCGTCCAATTCTGTCGAAACAAAGTTTCAGTATTTTTACCGGCATATCATCTCAAAACTATAGAGCTTTTGTTTGGCAGCGAGAACAAGACTAGTTTCAGTTGGTCCAATGTGACAGGTGTTAATCGTAACGCCTTCGCATTTACGCGTGGTAGGCACACTTTCGGCGGTTTTCGTCCCAACTGGTGGTATTCGGTGATACCATGGACCAGAGCCATTGGCACAGAGCCTACATTGTCCTTTGTGTGTAGAATAAGAAATAAAAACATACAACAACATCGCTCTGTCTCTTGTCTTTGTTTCAATTGAGGTCAAATATTCATTTTGGATCCGTCAAGGGAAATAATCTAAGGCCCTAGATGATAGAAGTGCCGAGTAAAAGGCGGCAGCTGTGAGAAGATCCCTAAAAACTGAAACCAACCATAAAGATAGAAAAAATTAAGAACACTTTGAATCCCACAATAGGTCCTGGCGGAGACACCGTGGAATTAAAATGAGCATAAAAGCCCCGAATGGACCCGAAATGGGTGCAAAAGCACTGATGAGATGTGACTACCCCAGAACGAACCAAAACGCTGCTGAAAACAACCAAACCCGGAGGGAAAACTAAAGCTCTGTGCGAAAAACAAAACCGTGTATATGAACCAAAATTACAGGCATGCACCAAAACTGCAATGGAAGACAAAACCCCAAGAACAGTGTGTGTTATAGCACGTCCTCGTCCAGAGAGCTTTCCGTCTCGACTGGTGTATTGATGATCAGAGACCACCTGGATCAGCCGCAGCCAACCACAATGCGACCTGAGCTGACGTCACGGTCTGCGCACAATGGAGTAGCCCGTGCAGCAGCCCAAACAACACTTCCACCCCAGATATGGCGATATGAGAGCCGTGCCGTGGCTGTGAGAGTCGTGATGTGGTTATGGGTTATTGGAGCCGTGCCGTGGCTCTGAGAGTCGTGATGTGGTTATGGGTTATTGGAGCCGTGCCGTGGCTGTGAGAGTCGTGATGCGGTTATGGGTTATGAGAGCCGTGCCGTGGCTGTGAGAGTCGTGATGTGGTTATGGGTTATGAGAGCCGTGATGCGGTTATGGGTTACGAGAGCCGTGCCGTGGCTGTGAGAGTCGTGATGCGGTTATGGGTTATTGGAGCCGTGCCGTGGCTCTGAGAGTCGTGATGCGGTTATGGGTTATGAGAGCCGTGCCGTGGCTGTGAGAGTCGTGATGCGGTTATGGGTTATGAGAGCCGTGCCGTGGCTGTGAGAGTCGTGATGCGGTTATGGGTTATGAGAGCCGTGCCGTGGCTGTGAGAGTCGTGATGTGGTTATGGGTTATTGGAGCCGTGCCGTGGCTCTGAGAGCCGTGATGCGGTTATGGGTTATGAGAGCCGTGCCGTGGCTGTGAGAGTCGTGATGCGGTTATGGGTTATGAGAGCCGTGCCGTGGCTGTGAGAGTCGTGATGCGGTTATGGGTTATGAGAGCCGTGCCGTGGCTGTGAGAGTCGTGATGCGGTTATGGGTTATGAGAGCCGTGCCGTGGCTGTGAGAGTCGTGATGCGGTTATGGGTTATTGGAGCCGTGCCGTGGCTATGAGAGTCCGTGATGCGGTTATGGGTTATGAGACCGTGCCGTGGCTGTGAGAGTCGTGATGCGGTTATGGGTTATTGGAGCCGTGCCGTGGCTCTGAGAGTCGTGATGCGGTTATGGGTTATGAGAGCCGTGCCGTGGCTGTGAGAGTCGTGATGCGGTTATGGGTTATGAGAGCCGTGCCGTGGCTGTGAGAGTCGTGATTGTGGTTTTGGGTTATGAGAGCCGTGATGCGGTTATGGGTTATGAGAGCCGTGCCGTGGCTGTGAGAGTCGTGATGCGGTTATGGGTTATGAGAGCCGTGCCGTGGCTGTGAGAGTCGTGATGTGGTTATGGGTTATTGGAGCCGTGCCGTGGCTCTGAGAGTCGTGATGCGGTTATGGGTTATGAGAGCCGTGCCGTGGCTGTGAGAGTCGTGATGTGGTTATGGGTTATTGGAGCCGTGCCGTGCTCTGAGAGTCGTGATGCGGTTATGGTTATGAGAGCCGTGCCGTGGCTGTGAGAGTCTTGATGCGGTTATGGGTTATGAGAGCCGTGCCGTGGCTGTGAGAGTCGTGATGCGGTTATGGGTTATGAGAGCCGTGCCGTGGCTGTGAGAGTCCTGCTGTGGCTATGATAGTCGTGCTGTGGTTATCAGAGTCGTGCTGTGGCTGTGAGAGTCGTGTGCTATGGCTTTGAGAGTCGTGCTGTGACTGAGAGTCGCGTTGTGACTGTGAGTCGTGCTGTGGCTATGAGAGGCGTGCTGTGGCTGTGACAGTCGTTCTGTGGCTATGAGAGTCGTGCTGTGGCTGTGACAGTCGTGCTGTGGCTGTGAGAATCTTGCTGTGTCCGTGAGGTGTGCTGTGGCCGTGAGAGTCGTGCTGTGGCTGTGAGAGTCGTGCTGTGGCCGTGAGATCTGCTGTGGCTGTGACAGTCGTGCTGTGGCTGTGAGTCGTGCTGTGGCTATGAGAGTCGTGCTGTGGCTGTGAGAGTCGTTCTGTGGCTATGAGAGTCGTGCTGTGGCTGTGACAGTCGTGCTGTGGGTGTGAGAATCTTGCTGTGTCCGTGAGGTGTGCTGTGGCTGTGAGAGTCATGCTGTGGCGGTGAGAGTCGTGCTGTGGCCGTGAGAGTCCTGCTGTGGCTGTGAAAGTCGTGCTGTGGCTGTGAGAGTCGTGCTGTTGCTGTGACAGTCATGATGTGGCTGTGAGTCGTGATGTGACTGTGACAGTCGCGATGGCTGTGAGAGTCGTGCTGTGGTTTTGACAGTCGTGATGTGGCGGTGAGTCGTGCTGTGGCTGTGAGAGTCGTGCTGTGGCTGTGAGTCGTGCTGTGGCTGTGGTCGTGTTGTGGCTGTAGAGTCGTGCTGTAGCTGTGAGGTCGTGCTGTGGCTGTGAGCCGTGCTGTGGTTGTGAGAGTCGTGCTGTGGCTGTGAGAGTCGTGCTGTGGCTGTGACAGTCGTGCTGTGCTGCAGGTACCCGTGCGGTGCAGTGACGCTGCTGCTGGCCAGCGGTGAACAGCAGACCGTGTACAAGGACGGCACACGCCGCCGTCAGCTGTTGGACGGCAGTCAGGAGATTCTCCTTCCCAGCGGTGAGTGCGAAGACATATCGGGAGAGAAATTCGGTGTTAGTATCCATACATGTTTTGCAACAAACAGTACATCAAATAGCATTTAAAACTGACATAAGAAAAGAACACGTTAAAAAGAGAGATGAGAGCCAGGTTATTTGTAAAACAGAATCGCGCGCCACCATCTATACAGAGACGCAGACGATCTGTACTCTCCGTCGGGGCGCCTGGTAGGACCGAACAGCTGGCCCGCAGGTGACAAAGCCGAAAGGCCCCGGGAACGGTGGCACCACCGAAATTGCCGCCGATCCAGCCAGACGGAGAGCAGGGCGGGCCTCATCCGTAAACATGCTTTCCATGAGCATCACGCTGCCGACGCTCACAACGACACCGGCTAACCGCAACGGCAGTGGAACGGCGGACCAGACCCGGCGCGTCATAGCGGTGGTGGAACGGCGGACCAGACCGGCGCGTCCCGCCAACTCGAGGCGGACCAGACCCGGCGCGTCAGCAGGTGGTGGAACGGCGGACCGGACCCGGCGCGTCATACAACGCTGAAACGGACGGGGAAAACGGAGCAATATTGTAGAAGAGAAACAGTGCCTCAACTATCCGCGCTGTGTGGCAAAAGCAGCATGAGTTAGCCCCGTCTTCTCTGGCCGTGAACACAGTCATAGGAACTGGGGGAGAGGGCACTGCCCCTCCCCCACATTTCGGTGGTGAGCCCCCGCAACGGAGATAGAAGTATCAGCAACTGTAATATAAAAACCCAAACTGACTCGATAGCTTTCCTGGGAAACTTTTAAAATTTGCGTGTGCCCCTAAACTGATCGTAGGTCTTATGAGGCGATTTTAGGGTCCCCTGAGCTGTTTGGGGCCCCTGAACTGGCCTCTGATGCCATAGGAGCTAATCTGGGCCCCTTGAGCTGAACGAGCGCTCTGAGATGGTTTGGGCAGCATGAACTGTTCTGGGGTCCCTAAGCTGAGCTAGGAGCCGTGAGCTTGAATTGGGCCCATTGAGCTGGCCAAAGACCCTATATCCGCTGACCTGGGGGCCCCTGAGCTGAGCTGGAACCGCAAAGCTGATCTTGACTTTTCAGCTAATCTGGGTCCCTTTTGCTGCACGGAAGTCCCTAAAGCTAATCTGGGGCGGCTGAACAGTAATAGGGCCCCTGAGCTGAGCTGGGGGTCATAAGCTTTCATTGGCCCCCTGAGTTATTCTGAGACCCGATACAAGCCGACAAGCGGCCCCTTAACTGAGCCGGGCCCTCTAGCCAATCTGGTCATCTTAGCTAATCTGGGGCCCTGTGTTAAACTGGGGACCCTGAAATGGTGTAGGACCCCTGTCAGGCGTTACAGCTGCTGAGCTGGAGGCTGGGAGCTGGAGTGGGCCCCGTGAGCTGTTTTAAGATTCCCGAGCGAACCGCTGCGGACGGCGTACTCCAACGGTGAACATTGGTCCCCTGCTCACAACCCTGCCCAAAAACCGCGTCAGCAGTCCGTGTAGTGTGGTGTATGTGCTCCAGTGGAAAGTGCCACTGAAAAATGTCGTATCTATGATTAATTTTTCGGTGTTCTGGACCAAGTTCACCTGAAATCACCACTACGCGGTTCTGCGCAGACAGACTGACATTTCCCTGGAGCGGGTGCGGCGAAGTGCCCGCTGTTGTCATTGGACAGGCGGCGCTGGAATTCTGACAGACTGTCATTTCTATTAAGTTCATTTCTCTGATCACTGGAGATAGATGGGGATTGTGAAACTGGAACTTGACATTTTAATTGAGGTGAGCCCCCTGGTTATTAGGTATCTTGATCTTCCTCACATATCAATACCTCACATAGCATATCAGTACCATTATCAATATATCATTCCCCACATTTCAGTACCCAATTTATCTTGGTTTATTCTGGGAAATTGGAAGATTTTGGCGTCACACCTTGCTGTTTATGCACTCCTGCTACTTGTTAAAAAATAAATAAGGTATTCTGACATGACTGAGTATTGGTAAGGACATTGAGACTAGGAGAAGAGATGCACTAGGTAATGGGAAGCAATCAAAGCTTCTCAGCGCCCTGTCCGGGCTCAGCACACCTCAGCGGCTGGCAGCGCGCAGCTGCAGGCAGAACACGTCACCAGCTGCGGAGGCAGCGGCTGGCAGCGCGCAGCTGCAGGCAGAACACGTCACCAGCTGCGGAGGCAGCGGCTGGCAGCGCGCAGCTGCAGGCAGAACACGTCACCAGCTGCGGCGTCAGCGGCTGGCAGCGCGCAGCTGCAGGCAGAACACGTCACCAGCTGCGGCGTCAGCGGCTGGCAGCGCGCAGCTGCAGGCAGAACACGTCACCAGCTGTCGAGGGCAGAGGTGCACACGGCTACACCTCCCTGCAATTGAATCTGTACACACTAAGCTCGACCAGTTTTCAGCTAATTGCTAGCGAACTAAGGCTTACTTGGGCGTGATTCAAACGCCGGAGTGTGCGTTTTAGCCGCAGGTATCTATTTGATACCCATGGACACTTGGTAACTTCATAATGAAGCTACCATTTACAAAAAAACGTTTACGGCCGCGTCCCAGCGGGGCAGGCCTGACTGAACTTGACAACGCCTCTGAAATACGGCTCTCCTCTGCGCCGAGCACGGTCACGTGACTACTATGTTTACGCATGGCTGTGCACCCGGCACAGTATCGCAGCCGTAGTAAATTCTACGTGCTGCACGCTTCAAGGTCAATGCTTGAACCAAACGGGTCGGGCTACGGTTAGGTAGGAACTAGCCTCAGGGACTAGAGACGTGTTGGTAACAACTTGGGAGAGTGGGTGTGGGACTGAGCGAAACTCCGAGTCTGACGCCAGCCTGTCGGGGCGCTTGGGTGGAGGGGCGAGTTGGCAACAAGGTTGTGACATTGTCTCGTCACTAGAAGAGCCGGGTTCGAAACCATGCGACTCCGATATTTAAAGAATGGGATAAAAATGTTTTAACCACTTGAAAATTATAACGGGTAAGCTGTCTAAGATAACAGACACGAGGCACCCTCCCCTCTCCCCAACGTGCTGTCTTTGACGGGGAAACCCTTACAGTAGTACGAAAACAGCACGATGAAGTACCTAAATATTTATGTGTGTTCCATGTATAATGTATTCTCGTCGAATTGTCAGTATTATCTAATTTAATCATGAATACGGCCAACAGATGGCTAATACCCGTCAAACCGTATAAGAGTCTATAGACTTATCGCTGGTACCGTGTCCTGAAGATAAGCCATTTAAAGTTCCCTAATTTTCTTAACAACACATATGGTTTCCGCTCAAATGACAACGCGGAGCAGCAGTATTCGCGAGTTTTCGTGCAACGCTTTACAAAATGCAAAAATGGATAATCTGAGGAAAGCGAAAAGGTTACTGTGGCAGTTTGACTGGATAATATCAGGCACGTCGACGGTTTACTCGTGGAACGAATCATTTTCCAAGTGATAATATACTGCGATGTAGCGCAACCCAACGAGATTATCCAAATGGTTTTCCATTGAACTGTAAATTGTGGTGAATTAAAAAGCATCAGAATGTGAAACTTTTTGTATAATTTGGCAATGAGGCATTCACCGTACTGCTTAAAGAACAGGTGAATTACACTATACTGAAACACCAGCACTTTGATTGCCAAAAAGCACACATTAATTGCGCATACCGCAAGACACACCAAGTTGCACTCACAACATAGGTCGATTTAAGATACAGAGCTTATGATTCTCCAAAACAATTAGAGCTGCCAAGTTTGAGAATACTGAGAGCCATCATATCAAAAGGAGGCAAGGTTTAGGTTTGCTTAACAACACAAAACTGGCCGAATATACAAAGTTTCTGATATAAAGATACCTGATGCAAACGTATTTCGGTTTTATTTCTACGTTTCATTAGCCGGTGTGTGTAAACCCATAAAATGCACAATTGTGATGAGCAGAAACCTATAAAGTGACGGGTGCCATCATGTTGAAAAAGCGCTGCATTTTAACAGGTTTTTCACTTTAACACGCAGGTGAGAGGGGCCTGGCGTCAACGTGGAGTGAAGCGTTAGATGGGGTCCTAAAGTCCCCCCCCTCCTCAGATTCCAGAAACCTAGAGGGTTAGAAAACATCCGTCAAGGGGTGTGTGGAGGTGGAGGAGGTGATGGTGATTTACGTTATGGTAAAGTTTGATTGACATAGGTCAATATCTTCAAGATCAAACGAAGTCATAAAGGTCGAATCCGGGCCTTGCTGGGGATCTGTTTGGAAATGCCGTGATAATGCAGAAAAGGCCGGGAATACACCAAAAGCGGGCTAAGGTCATAAAGGGAAGGTCCCTCACAATGTTGTCTGAAATAATGAGGTCAAAGGTCTGGGACGTAACAATATGACATATTCCCAATAATATACAATATAACTGTTTACTGTTTTAAATCACATGACTGCATCAGTAATTGGGCAATGCCTGCTGATGTTTTTTACCAATACAGAATACAGAACTGGCACCATCACAGCATTTGGGCAGGAAATTATGACTTGAACCTGAAAAAGACCTTTGACCTTGACCTGTGACCTTGACGTTGACGTTCATTTCAACAATGCAGTTATAGCCGCAGGCTATACCATGCAGTTATAGCCATAACCGCGGGCTCCCTGCGGTTCACCCGGAAGTTCCTGTGAATATCTGGCCCCATGAAATTTTTTCCGGGCCTCTTGCAGTTCACTTGGAACCCCTGTATCCACGACCAGGCCCTCAGATTTATTCAGGCCTCACTTCTGCCGAAGCCGGGTCCCTATTCTCAGCAGTTGCAGAATATTCCCCAGTATTCCACCCGGACCCTCTATGGCTGCAGCCGGACCTCCTGCGGTTCAACCGGGCCCCTCTAACTATCCGGGCCCCCTGGAATACCTCGGGCCTCTTTTGGTCCACTTGAAATCGCTTTGTCCGCACCGGGCTCCTCACAATTATCCCGGGCCCACTGCTGCCAAAGCCGGGTCCCTATTCTCAGCAGTTGCAGAAAATTCCCTTGTAATCCATCCGAGCACTCTGTGGCCCCAGCAGGCTCTCTGCGGTTCACCCGGGCTTCCTATGGCTATCCGGCCCCCTGAAATGCTTCCGGGGCCCCTGTGGTCTACTCGTAACCTCTGTATCCGCGACCGGGTCCCTCACAATAATGTCAGACATACTGTAGCAAAAGTCTGTCTGTACTAGGAACGAATTTCACACCATGTCTAATATTCGAACCCGCCGCTCCACTGCGTAGATTCGGGTTAGGGGAGAGATGCTTCAACCGCGGAACATTTGCTTTGTCGGTCAAATAAGATTCCCTGTATGAATCAGAACCTAATAAAGACGTCACATGTAAGACTTGGCCTTAAAACACCAGTTCATGACTTTTTGACATGAATCAGATCAAAGTAAAAACAGCATGCGAAATCGTAAAAAAACGAGTTTGATATCTACCCTGGACTTGAGATCAGTAACGGTAGAACGCCGAATTTAAGGAGAGGGGGAGATGGCACCATGAACTTTTGAGCCCATTTATTGTCAATCAACGCCATAGCATTGGTACTAAAATCTCTTATTGCAGGGGGGCGGGAGGTCACCATGCCCCGTTGCCCCCCCCAGTTCCGCCACCAGTACTTGAAATCAAACCCGAAAGCAGTCTGGAGATAACTGATTGCCATCATGGCAAATATTTCCAATAATAGCCCGCATAAAATATATTCGATGGTCTTAGAAAAGCTAAGTTGCCCAAACCATCATGCCTTCCGACCATACCCACCCTTCCCTAACTTTTTGTCTCAGGAAAATATTCCATAAGACTCAGCCTGAAAACAAAGAGCTGTAAACTAAAAGAACTATTTTTACACGTCGTGTGACGTGGATGTCCATTTTGCTTAATTTTCCGCAATTTACAGTTCAATAGAAAACCATTCGCTTAATCTCGTTGGGTTGCGCTACATCGCAGTATATTATCACTTGGAAAATGATTCGTTTCACGAGTAAACCGTCGACGTGCCTGATATTATCCAGTCAAACTGCCACAGTAACCTTTTGGCTTTCCTCAGATTATCCATTTTTGCATTTTGTAAACGTTGCACGAAAATTCGCGAATACTGCTGCTTCGCGTTGTCATTTGAGCGGAAACCATATGTGTTGTTAAGAAAATTAGGAAACTTTAAATGGTTTATCTTCATGACACGGTGCCAGTGCTAAGTCTATAAGATTCTTATGCGGGTTGATGGGTATTAGTCATCCGTTGACCACATTCATGATTGAATTAGATAATAATGACAATTCGACGAAAAATACAGCATACATGGAACATGCTGAAATATTAAGATACTTCACCGTGTGTTGCTTTTGTGCTACTGTTAGGGTTTCCCCGTCAAAGACAGCACAGTGGGGAGAGGGGAGGGTGCCTCGTGTTCTGTTATTTAAGACAGCCAACTCGTTCCAATTTTCAAGTGATTAAAGCATTTCTATGCCATTCTTTGAATATCGGAGTCGCAAGGATTCGAGCCCGGCTCTGCTACTGACGAGACAATGTCACACCCTTATTGCCAACTCAACACCCCGCCCAAGCGCCCTGACAGGTTGGCGTCAGACTCGGAGTTTCGCTCAGTCCCACACCCACTCTTCCGAGCTGCCATAACGTAGATCACCATCACCCCCACTCACCTCTTGCCGGGTGTTTTCTAACCCTCTTGGTTTTTGGCATCTCAGGGGGACTTTAGGATCCCCTCCAATGCTCCACTCCACGTTGACGCTAGACCCCTCTCACCGGCGCGTGCTGAAGCGAAAACCTGTTAAAAATGCAGCGCTTTTCAGCATTATGCCACTCGTCACCTACATGACACGGTTTGTTGGTATTTATATTATTGTACTAGTATTTTATCCACCAAAAAAGTTTAGTGTTACCTTATAACCATTGGCCTGGCAGCTGGAACATTGTGCTTATTGTTAACTATTTCTTTCTTCGGCTATATGCGATTCTGTTAATCACAATTTTTCCTTTTATGGGTTTACACACACTGCCAATGAAAGGTTGAAATAAAACCGAAATACGTTTGCATTAGGTGTCATTATATCCGAAACCTTAACCTTGTTTCCTCTTGATATGCTGGCTCTCAGCATTACCAATTTGGTCAGCTCTAATTCGTTTGGAGAATCATCAGCTCTGTATCTGAAATCGACATATGCTGCGAGTGCGAGTTGGTGTGTTATGCGGTTTGTGCAACTGATACGTTCTATTTGGCAATCAAAGTGCTGGAGTTTCTGTATTGTGTAGCTCATCTGTTCTTCTAGCAGTACGGTTGAATGCCTCATTTTGACATGATACGCAATGTGTCATATTCTGTTACTTTCCCTCGGCTGCTTATATCTTTTTGGGGTTCCGAGGAACCCCTATTGAAAGCTCGAAGTAATGATGGAATATTTCTTTAATTTTCAGGTTTTGCCTTGATGTTAGATATTTTATTTCGTTTTATGTTGTTTGAAAAGTCTTCGTGGTTTCTAAAACATGCCTTACAAACATTGCATTCCAATATTGCGGCTGTTGATATTGCTTTGAATTTGGACAGTCCAAGTGATTTAAACAAATTCACGCCATTGCTCGGACCGTGTTTAACCCTCGCCCCACCGAGGCCATCGATGCCCCCCCAAGGTTTTTCGGGATAGCAGAAAAACGACGAGGTGCAGCACCGCGGTTGAGGGCTCTATCTCTCATCCCATCATTTTCCCCATCATCCCTGAAATTTTTTACTCCGGGTCACCCAAGGTCAGGTCACCAGGCGAGGTCAACCAAGGTGACCTCACTTCAACTTCTGAGCTCTGTAAGAGCTACATTTCTCAGTCGATCAATTTGAAACTTCCTACACTTCATGACCCCTCCAGGTTCTACATGATGTATATCCGGGATTTTTCGATTTCGCAACCTGAGGTCAGGTCACGAGGTGACCTCTCCTATTGAAAAAGCATGGGGAAAAGCTGTCTTATGATCTAAAAGTCACAAAAATGATTGCAAATGCTCAGCGTGCTCAGAAAAGCGTTCTTGGACACCCTTTCACGGATCCCCGGGGCCATATTTGACCTTTGACCTCTTCAAGGTCATCCAAGGTCAACAGGGGTCAAAAACCGTATTTTGACAATAACTTTTGACCTAATTAAGCTAGAGCGCGCGCTGAATCAAACACCATCTTGTATGTCTCGTCACTAGCTTTCATTTGATATACGGCAAGGTCACTTTCTGACCTTTCGTGACCTTAGGTCATATAAGGTCACGAGGTGACCTGTGGAGGTCAAACCACTGGCCGGAGGTCGTGACGTTCCACATAACGGAAAAAGGTCTGGCCTTTCCCTAACAAATGCACTTTACCAGATATCAATAGCTCTCATTGCATAAGAGTTATGCCCAGTTTGCTTAAACATTGCATATTTTAGTGAAAATAGCCTATCGTGACCTAACTTGACCTCTGGAGGTCAAACTATTGACCTGAGCGCTTAAACATGCCAAGTAATTTCTTACTGAATTCACGCGAGCTTTCTAATGCACTTTGCAGATTTTCGCTAACCCTCATATTTTCGGAGTTAGAGGGGAGCCATCGATGCCCCCGGTGGGGCGAAGGTGGCGCCAGACCCCCGGTAGGGCGCGGGTTAATTTAGAATATTATTTTTGAAGCTTCGAATTCTTTAACACCATAGCACTCGGAAAAACTATGAATTTCTCTCGCCAGCCGAGAGGACAATGCATAAGTAAGCGCTGGGATCACGGAGGCCGACTATGCTTTTGTTACTTTTTATGCTTTAAGGCTATTTTACCAGTTACATTCGAAGATTTTCACGGGGCGTTTGAATAAAGTATTATAGGGATATTATATTAAATTGTTAATTTTTAGTGATATTGAAAAACCAGGCTGAAATAAGTTCTTAGCACAAATAATGGTTTGTTTCGTTGATGGTGCTTGAAATGTTTATGATCCGCGAGTCAATCGCTCCTTGATCGGTAGAAGCCGCGGTAAGTGGAAGTAACAAAAAGTCAACAGTCAAATGAAAGCAGTAGCCACAGTCGTATCATGTTGAAACAACAGCACTCATTTACAAACTGAAATCGGCGAGATATATTTATTCGAGTTCATTGGAGCAGTGTCTTGTATCCTTTTCACCTCCATCGGTATGGACAGCGCAGGCGCAGGCCTCGTGGTGCGAACTGTTTGTGCCGCTTTTCTGCACGGTTCCAGTGTTGCCGCAGGTCAAGCCGAGTTGTCAATGGCAGCATTCAGATTGTATCGTGGGCAAACCGTAGTATCATAGTGGTCACGTGACCGTGATCGGCGCAGGGGAGGGTCGTATTTCAGAGGCGTTGTCAAGTCCAGTGAGGCCTGCCCCGCTGGGAAGCGGCCGAAAACGTTTTTTGTACATAGTATCCTCATTATGGCTTTACCAAGTGTGCATGAGTATTAAATAGATGCCTGCAGCTAAAACCCACCCTCCGGTGGTCGAATCACGCCCATGTAAGCCTTAGTTCGCCAGCAATTGGCTGAAAACTGGTCGAGCCGAGTGTGTACAGTTTCAATTGCAGGGAGGTGCACATCCGCGGATGCGACATTCCCCCTCTTCCCTCCAAAAGAAGGAACAAAATATCGCGCAATGAAAAATATATCCACCACGACTTAGGCAAATTGACGGCTGATTCCTCCATCAGACGAGTGAATCATCAGCGATTGGTGAGCAAGTCGGAACTTAACACGCGCATTGACGGAGGTCTGAGCCACCTTCGCTTTGACGGGGGCGGGTATCCGCCCCCGTCAAAGATCTCGAGAACCACGCTAGGTAAACGGCTGGTAAACCCAACGGTAAACGGCGTTGGGTAGCCCATCCACTTCTCCATCGAAAAATATTTGAACAATTTTTTGTAAGGCCACATTATAGGTCACTAGAGGTTATATCATGCCATCATAGGGATAGCATGTAAATTAAGGTTTACGGTCATTACATCTGAGCAAGTATAGATAGAGTAAAATTATTTGAACTGTATGAATGCCCGCAGCAAGCCGAATCGAATGATGCATAGTATGACCTTGCTAGGGTAAATCAAGAATTTGACGTGACCTGAGGTCAGGTCAAGGTCAAATTAGAAAAGATGTATATCATTAAAACTGCAAACACAATGCGAATCTAATGCAGTTAAGATAAATGCTCTCTCACTATCCGTTACTAAGTTATTCAGTTAAAACCATTTTTTCCCATGTATTTCCAACGGAGAGGTCATGGCTCGTAACTGACCTTATGTCATCGATATCAGAAATACCGGAATTTATTTTAGAGAATTCGGTGGGTCCATTATGTGATATGAGTTTCAATCGGATAAGTTCACCCTGTTCCGACTTTTGCTATCTTAAACTTTTTTTAGGTCAGGTCACTTGACCTGTACTGGCGACCTGACCTGAGATGACGTAACGTTGCGATTTTAACAAAATTTGTAAAAATGATGAGAGAAAAGGTATGCCAAGTACGGCGTTGCTACGTACCGCTGTTTTTCTGTTATCTCCGATAAAACCCGAGGGGGCGGGTACCCGCCCCATCCCTCCCCTTTCTATGTGCGTGTTAAACACTGCGCTCGATTACTGACTTAGTATTTTACATGCGCGACACTTGGTAAATGTATTCAACATGCGTCCCACAAGAACGGCAACAAAGGGACCACCACGGTTATCCACTAGGATCTGAAATTTCGACACCAAATCGAGCACCGGCCGAACACTTCTCCACCCCAGTCGTCGTCAACTGCTGCTTATAACGTCCGGCGCGCGTGGTCTGTCGCGCCGAGCCCGCGGAACGTATCGAAAGCAAACGCAATTTCGGGAAACAAAACGCCGGACTGGAGGCCCCCTGTTCGTCCCAAACAAAGACAGAGGAGTATGCGGATGGCGCAGGAAGAAAACAAAAAAGGGCTGAAACCGTGCGTGCTGCAAACTTCAGAATTCAAGGAAAAAATGATGCCTTGCATGAAGCGTTGCCAGTAAGTGCGTAGGCGCTGCTTTATATGTAGGTGTCTTCTCTAAACTTTCCCATTGCTTCATGGTGATATCCAACACTATGTCGAGTGGAAACTGCAAAATAATCACACAATTTCCTGACATCCGGATGTTTTAGCAGATTTGCCCCGGCATCACTCTCAATAGACTCAGGGGAACCAAACGTCAAGAAGTGAAGAGCTAACGTGTCGATCACTGAGCGTGTCGTGCCCGAATCCAGCGGGTGACAACTAAGGAAACCTGAAAATTTATCTACACTTGTCAGCAACAGGGACCGACCCGAGGTAACATCACGTGGCATATGCAGAATATCGACAACCAGGCTCTCGTTGACATAACTGGCTGGCTGTGGAGTGTGGAATAAGTGGAGCATTCTGTAGCCTAGTACTCTTCCGCTCAGTCTGCCCCCGCGCGCCGCCGCACATAGGCCCTAAATATAACACAGGAATGCCTTACCGCCGCACATAGGCCCTAAATATAACACAGGGCCGTCGCACATAGGCCCTAAATATAACACAGGGCCGCGCACATAGGCCCTAAATATAACTCAAGGATGCCTTACCGCCGCACATAGGCCCTAAATATAACACAGGGCCGCCGCACATAGGCCCTAAATATAACACAGGAATGCCTTACCGCCGCACATAGGCCCCAAATATCACTCAAGGATGCCTACCGCCGCACATAGGCCCTAAATATAACACAGGGCCGTCGCACATAGGCCCTAAATAAAACACAGAGCCGCCGCACATAGGCCCTAAATATAACACAGGGCCGCCGCACATAGGCCCTAAATATAACACAGGGCCGTCGCACATAGGCCCTAAATAAAACACAGGGCCATCGCACGTAGGCCCTAAATATAACACTGGGCCGTCGCACATAGGCCCTAAATATAACACAGGGCCGCCGCACATAGGCCCTAAATATAACACAGGGCCGTCGCACATAGTCCCTAAATATAACACAGGGCCGTCGCACATAGGCCCTAAATATAACACAGGGCCGGCGCACACAGACCCTAAATATAACATAGGTCCGCTGCACATAGGCCCAAAATATAACACAGGGATGCCTTACCGCTGCACATAGGCCCAAAATATAACACAGGGATGCCTTACCGCCGCACATGGGCCCTAAATACAACACAGGGATGCCTTACCGCCGCACATGGGTGGCCCTAAATATAACACAGGGATGCCTTACCGCCGCACATAGGCCCTAAATATAACACAGGGCCGGCCACACAGACCCTAAATATAACATAGGTCCCCGCACATAGGCCCTAAATATAACACAGGGATGCCTTACTGCCGCACATAGGCCCAAAATATAACACAGGGCCGCCGCACATAGGCCCTAAATATAACACAGGGACGTTGTTCATAGGCCCTAAATATAACACGGGGCCGCCGCACATAGGCCCTAAATATAACACAGGGCCGCCGCACATGGGCTCTAAATATAACACAGGGCCGCCGCACAAAGGCCCTAAATATAACACAGGGCCGCCGCACATAGGCCCTAAATATAACACAGGGCCATCGCACATAGGCCCTAAATATAACACAAGGATGCCTACCGCCGCACATAGGCCCTAAATATAACACAGGGCCGTCGCACATTGGCCCTAAATATAACACAGAGCCGTCGCACATAGGCCCTAAATATAACACAGGGCCTCTGCACATAGGCCCTAAATATAACACTGGGCCGTCGCACATAGGCCCTAAATATAACACAGGGCCGCCGCACATAGGCCCTAAATATAACACAGGACCGTTGCACATAGGCCCTAAATATAACACAGGGCCGCCGCACATAGGCCCTAAATATAACACAGGGCCGTCGCACGTAGGCCCTAAATATAACACAGGGCCGCCGCACATAGGCCCTAAATATAACACAGGGCCACCGCACATAGGCCCTAAATATAACAAAGGGCCGTCGCACATAGGCCCTAAATATAACAGGGATGCCTTACCGCCGCACATAGGCCCTAAATATAACAGGGCCGCCGCACATAGGCCTAAATATAACACAGGGCCGTCGCACATAGGCCCTAAATATAACACAAGGATGCCTTACCGCCGCACATAGGCCCTAAATATAACACAGGGCCGTCGCACATTGGCCCTAAATATAACACAGAGCCGTCGCACATAGGCCCTAAATATAACACAGGGCCTCTGCACATAGGCCCTAAATATAACACTGGGCCGTCGCACATAGGCCCTAAATATAACACAGGGCCGCCGCACATAGGCCCTAAATATAACACAGGACCGTTGCACATAGGCCCTAAATATAACACAGGGATGCCTTACCGCCGCACATAGGCCCTAAATATAACACAGGGCCGTCGCACATAGACCCTAAATATAACACAGGGCCGTCGCACATAGGCCCTAAATATAACACAGGGCCGTCGCACATAGGCCCTAAATATAACACAGGGATGCCTTACCGCCGCACATAGGCCCTAAATATAACACAGGGCCGTCGCACGTAGGCCCTAAATATAACACAGGGCCGCCGCACATAGGCCCTAAATATAACACAGGGCCACCGCACATAGGCCCTAAATATAACAAAGGGCCGTCGCACATAGGCCCTAAATATAACAGGGATGCCTTACCGCCGCACATAGGCCCTAAATATAACAGGGCCGCCGCACATAGGCCCTAAATATAACACAGGGCCGTCGCACATAGACCCTAAATATAACACAGGGCCGTCGCACATAGGCCCTAAATATAAAACAGGGCCGTCACACATAGGCCCTAAATATAACACAGGGATGCCTTACCGCCGCACATAGGCCCTAAATATAACACAGGGCCGTTGCACATAGGTCCTAAATATAACACAGAGCCGTCGCACATAGGCCCTAAATATAACACAGGGCCTCTGCACATAGGCCCTAAATATAACAAAGGGCCGTCGCACATAGGCCCTAAATATAACAGGGATGCCTTACCGCCGCACATAGGCCCTAAATATAACAGGGCCGCCGCACATAGGCCCTAAATATAACACAGGGCCGTCGCACATAGGCCCTAAATATAACACAAGGATGCCTTACCGCCGCACATAGGCCCTAAATATAACACAGGGCCGTCGCACATTGGCCCTAAATATAACACAGAGCCGTCGCACATAGGCCCTAAATATAACACAGGGCCTCTGCACATAGGCCCTAAATATAACACTGGGCCGTCGCACATAGGCCCTAAATATAACACAGGGCCGCCGCACATAGGCCCTAAATATAACACAGGACCGTTGCACATAGGCCCTAAATATAACACAGGGATGCCTTACCGCCGCACATAGGCCCTAAATATAACACAGGGCCGTTGCACATAGACCCTAAATATAACACAGGGCCGTCGCACATAGGCCCTAAATATAACACAGGGCCGTCGCACATAGGCCCTAAATATAACACAGGGATGCCTTACCGCCGCACATAGGCCCTAAATATAACACAGGGCCGTCGCACGTAGGCCCTAAATATAACACAGGGCCGCCGCACATAGGCCCTAAATATAACACAGGGCCACCGCACATAGGCCCTAAATATAACAAAGGGCCGTCGCACATAGGCCCTAAATATAACAGGGATGCCTTACCGCCGCACATAGGCCCTAAATATAACAGGGCCGCTGCACATAGGCCCTAAATATAACACAGGGCCGTCGCACATAGACCCTAAATATAACAGGGATGCCTTACCGCCGCACATAGGCCCTAAATATAACACAGGGCCGTCCCACGTAGGCCCTAAATATAACACAGGGCCGCCGCACATAGGCCCTAAATATAACACAGGACTGCCGCACATAGGCCCTAAATATAACACAGGGCCACCGCACATAGGCCCTAAATATAACAAAGGGCCGTCGCACATAGGCCCTAAATATAACAGGGATGCCTTACCGCTGCACATAGGCCCTAAATATAACAGGGCCGCCGCACATAGGCCCTAAATATAACACAGGGCCGTCGCACATAGACCCTAAATATAACACAGGGCCGTCGCACATAGGCCCTAAATATAAAACAGGGCCGTCACACATAGGCCCTAAATATAACACAGGGATGCCTTACCGCCGCACATAGGCCCTAAATATAACACAGGGCCGTTGCACATAGGTCCTAAATATAACACAGAGCCGTCGCACATAGGCCCTAAATATAACACAGGGCCTCTGCACATAGGCCCTAAATATTACACTGGGCCGTCGCACATAGGCACTAAATATAACACAGGGATGCCTTACCGCCGCACATAGGCCCTAAATATAACACAGGGCCGTTGCACATAGGCCCTAAATATAACACAGGGCCGTTGCACATAGGCCCTAAATATAACACAGGGCCGTCGCACATAGGTCCTAAATATAACACAGGGCCGTCGCACGTAGGCCCTAAGTATAACACAGGGCCTCTGCACATAGGTCCTAAATATAACACAGGGCCGTCGCACGTAGGCCCTAAATATAACACAGGGCCGTCGCACATAGGCCCTAAATATAACACAGGGCCGTCGCACATAGGCCCTAAATATAACACAGGGATGCCTTACCGCCGCACATAGGCCCTAAATATAACACAGGGCCATTGCACATAGGTACTAAATATACCACAGGGCCGTCGCACGTAGGCCCTAAATATAACACAGGGCTTCTGCACATAGGGCCTAAATATAACACAGGGCCGTCGCACGTAGGCCCTAAATATAACACAGGGCCGCCGCACATAGGCCCTAAATATAACACAGGGCCGTCGCACATAGGCCCTAAATATAACAGGGATGCCTTACCGCCGCACATAGGCCCTAAATATAACACAGGGCCGCCGCACATAGGCCCTAAATATAACACAGGGCCGTCGCACATAGGCCCTAAATATAACACAGGGCCGTCGCACATAGGCCCTAAATATAACACAGGGCCGTTGCACATAGGCCCTAAATATAACACAGGGCCGCCGTACATAGGCCCTAAATATAACACAGGGCCGTCGCACATAGGCCCTAAATATAACATAGGGCCGTCGCACATAGGCCCTAAATATAACACAGGGCCGTCGCACATAGGCCCTAAATATAACACAGGGCCGCCGCACATAGGCCCTAAATATAACACAGGGATGCCTTACCGCCGCACATAGGCCCTAAATATAACAGGGCCGTCGCACATAGGCCCTAAATATAACACAGGGCCGTCGCACATAGACCCTAAATATAACACACGGCCGCCGCACATAGGCCCTAAATATAACACAGGGATGCCTTACCGCCGCACATAGGCCCTAAATATAACACAGGGCCGTCGCACATAGGCCCTAAATATAACACAGGGCCGTCGCACATAGGCCCTAACTATAACACAGGGCTGTCGCACATAGGCCCTAAATATAACACAGGGCCGTCGCACATAGGCCCTAAATATAACACAGGGCCGTCGCTCATAGGCCCTAAATATAACAAAGGGCCGCCGCACATAGGCCCTAAATATAACACAGGACCGCCGCACATAGGCCCTAAATATAACACAGGGATGCCTTACCGCCGCACATAGGCCCTAAATATAACACAGGGCCGTCGCACATAGGCCCTAAATATAACACAGGGCCGTCGCACATAGGCCCTAAATATAACACAGGGCCGTCGCACATAGGCCCTAAATATAACACAGGGCCGCCGCACATAGGCCCTAAATATAACACAGGGCCGTCGCACATAGGCCCTAAATATAACACAGGGCCGCCGCACATAGGCCCTAAATATAACACAGGGCCGCCGCACATAGGCCCTAAATATAACAGGGCCGCCGCACATAGGCCCTAAATATAACACAGGGCCGCCGCACATAGGCCCTAAATATAACACAGGGCCGTCGCACATAGGCCCTAAATATAACACAGGGCCGCCGCACATAGGCCCTAAATATAACACTGGGCCGTCGCACATAGGGCCTAACTTCATCCGTAGCCAATATTACGAAAAAAATTACTCATTTTTCTAGTTTTACTCGCTTTTTCTAACTCATTTTTTTAGCTCATATACTGAAAAAGAATTCTTCACTGCACTTGAAACAGGCATGGAAAACACGAACCGTGCCCTGGAAGTCCTTGTAGAGTTGCTTGAATTAAGCACTCGGGTGCGCCACCCGCAGACCAGAGATCTGCCGCGAAACCTCGTACATCTCAAAGTGCTTAAAATCGGCCACAAAAACAAGGAAGGGTCAAAGT
The DNA here is from genome assembly GCA_034440635.1 of Lepas anatifera. Taxonomy (NCBI): domain Eukaryota; kingdom Metazoa; phylum Arthropoda; class Thecostraca; family Lepadidae; genus Lepas; species Lepas anatifera. The sequence goes on along the minus strand of JAOTON010001030.1, from coordinate 1,400,458 downwards.
ATGGCAATATCACTTTTGCGTGAGCGCTTTGCAATGGCTTTGGGTGTAAAATGATGCAAAAATAGTTTTTACTAATATTTTATAGACCATTCTCTCAGCATGCTGCATATCTAAAAAACTGTTCGATTTACAAATACAAAGAGAGGTATTTAAAACTTGGCCAGCATCGGCCCCGCATAAAACTATCATCAAACGATTCCCCAGGATGAGCTCTACAAGCGCAAGTCAAAATATATTGCGTCCACTGGCAGCCCCGTGCTCCAGATGACATATAATAACTCAGGTTGTGGCTCCAACCAGGCCGCTGCGGTGCTGACGCAACGCCGTGGGTTACCGCATGGAGGCATGAATCGGCCAAGAATGAGCTATATGAGTGGAATATCAGAGAACGATACTATGAGAAATGGTTAGAAGTGCCGAAATAGGTGTATAGAAATTTCAAAACACTAAAACTGTCTAAATTTTTGTATCGACTGTTGTGTTGACTGTTATCCAAATACCCGGAGGGACTGCCGACAACGAAACATTTATTGCATGAGAAATGTGCCTTCTAGGTATGTCAATCTCGGGATTGGGATCCCGCTATTTTTAAAAAGCCCGAGTCCCGAGATTAAGCCTCTCGTAATCCCGGGATTCTGACATTTATTTTAGTACTTTCAAGCAATGCCGACACAGCAAAAAACGATACCTAAGGATCCTGTTTTGCTGTATATCACAAGTTAAACCATGTATGGTAAATACCAGACATGCTTTTTCATCCAGATGAACTCGGTCGCTGTAACCACCGGAGTTCCGAGGGGTCCAAGGGATCCAATCGGGAATATAATTTCCTCGTTCCCACTGTCACGGGCCGTCGCAAGATGACGCTCGAGCTGCTCAGGTGACCTACGTCCCATAGTTGGCGATACCGCGATATCATATGTTGCGGAGGGGGGGGAGAAACGGACTGATATTTTGATATGCCTCGATGAAACACAAGGGATGGATAGATTCTACCCCTTTGTTCTACTCTGCGTGTTAACACGCGCACTAGGGGCTTCGGAGACTCTCCCAACTATTTTTTCCGGTATGGCCAGAGAACCGCTCGTAGCCAAAATAGGGCAATCGGCCACAATTGAGAGGATTTAAGAGCGTGTCGAATGGTGAAATAATTTTGAAAATCAGTCAAACATTTGTTTACTTATAGGCTTCCAAAGTCAGTTTTACTTTTTGAGATCGCCTTAGAGCAGTTTGCTTGCATTGGAGACCGAGTGGTGACGTCACAACGGCATATAAACGGGATGATATGTCAAGGTCACCTCACGTGAAGGTCAAGGTGAAAGATTAAGGTCGAAAATAAACACTGTAGCATGCGTTACACCCCTAATTACACTACCTAAGTACGCCTATGGCATTTTTATCATTGAATATAGGAAAGGGAGTATAGTAATGGCTATTTTCATTCCTCCCGGCTATTCTAGAGGCTGTGTATTCACTCTACATGTTTGCAAGAGGATTTCATTAGGAGCCCCCCCCCATATTGGGTGTCTGTAACCGCCTCTGACAAACATTGCATCAAAGACAAACAAGTTATCGCCTGACATGCTATTCTCAGCATTGAACCATTCTCAGTGCCCTCAATATCTCAACAGACGGCTTTGCAGAACGAAATCGAATCGTAAACTTTAGTACTCGGTTTCTGGATAGAACCTCCCAAAATAGCTAGCCATAGCTCCGCCCTTGGCAAAACTATAATCTCAAACTGTAGGGCAATATGCGTTATTCATTTCTAGAGAAATTCAGGAAGGGGGTGGGCCAAATTGCCCCCCCCCCGACGGAAAAAGGGCTGGAGCCGAGGAGCGCCCCCTGTGGCCGGTGGACGACAGCTGTAGCTGGGCCAGTGCTAGTGCGCGTTTGTGGCGTTGGCGGAGCCTAGCAGAGCACCTGGCCAGCTCAGGTGACAGCAGGGCCACTGCCGGAGGTCTGCTTGTCGGCCAGCACCATGCAGCCACCAAAGCATGTACAGCGCTCCTAGCCTTATAATGAACAGTCTGGTTGAGTTCTCTCGAGGTGAATGATTCAGGCCAAATCGAAAAGAATTAGTAATAAATCGTGTCATAAGACACAACAAAAAAGCAGACAAAATTATGGGTCCACATTTTTAATCCTTTGCCCGTCTGACAGGTAAGTTATAGGCGCGCACTTTTAACCCTCTGCCTGTCTGACGGGTAAGTTATAAGGGCGAATTTTTCACGCTGTGTGCCAAGTAAGCTGGGGGTACAAACCTGTGACCTCTGTGTTTGTGTGCCAGGTAAGCTGGGGGTACAAACCTGTGACCTCTGTGTTTGTGTGCCAGGTAAGCTGGAGGTACACACGTCGCGTTACAAGAAGCTGGTCTGCCCGAACGGTGCTGTGAAGTTCATGTACCCTGACGGACGCCAGGAGACCCGCTACCCCAGCGGACGAATTCGCATCCGGGACGGCGACGGGCGGCTAGTGGTGGACACGCAGCCGTGAGGCCCCTGACACCCAGCCCTGAGGCCCCTGACACCCAGCCCTGAGGCCCCTGACACCCAGCCCTGAGGCCCCTGACACCCAGCCCTGAGGCCCCTGACACCCAGCCCCGAGGCCCCTGACACGCAGCCCTGAGGCCCCTGACACCCAGCCCTGAGGCCCCTGACACCCAGCCCTGAGGCCCCTGACACCCAGCCCTGAGGCCCCTGACACCCAGCCCTGAGGCCCATGTCACCCAGCCCCGAGGCCCCTGACACGCAGCCCTGAGGCCCCTGACACCCAGCCCTGAGGCCCCTGACACCCAGCCCTGAGGCCCATGTCACCCAGCCCTGAGGCCCGTGACACCCAGCCCCGAGGCCCCTGACACCCAGCCCTGAGGCCCCTGACACGCAGCCCCGAGGCCCCTGACACGCAGCCCTGAGGCCCCTGACACCCAGCCCCGAGGCCCCTGACACCCAGCCCTGAGGCCCATGTCACCCAGCCCCGAGGCCCCTGACACGCAGCCCTGAGGCCCCTGACACCCAGCCCTGAGGCCCCTGACACCCAGCCCCGAGGCCCCTGAGGCCCCTGACACCCAGCCCTGAGGCCCCTGACTCCCAGCCCTGAGGCCCCTGACTCCCAGCCCTGAGGCCCCTGACACGCAGCCCTGAGGCCCCTGACACCCAGCCCCGAGGCCACTGACACCCAGCCCTGAGGCCCCTGACACCCAGCCCTGAGGCTCCTGACACCCAGCCCTGAGGCCCCTGACACCCAGCCTTGAGGCCCATGTCACCCAGCCCCGAGGCCCATGTCTCCCAGCCCTGAGGCCCATGTCACCCAGCCCCGAGGCCCCTGCACCCAGCCCTGAGGCCCCTGACACCCAGCCCTAAGGCCCATGTCACCCAGCCCCGAGGCCCCTGACACCCAGCCCTGAGGCCCATGTCTCCCAGCCCTGAGGCCCATGTTACCCAACCCCGAGGCCCCTGACACCCCAGCCCTGAGGCCCATGTCACCCAGCCCTGAGTGCCCTGACACTCATGAGTCGGCTGCTTTGACGCTTTGACCGGGGCAGAGCAGCTTCATGTTCCAATGATGATCGCAGTGTTTTGGGATTATGCAATGCAGCCTGCAATTGTCGGTTTGGTGTATATTTGTTGTTGATAAATGGTGAATTGATGGATTTATTCGGCCGCCCATGTAAATACGAAGTCTATGGTAGCTTATGGCGATCGCCGTGTACGATAATGGCTGTGCCAGAACGTGCTGCTGCCGTGGTCGGCTCAGGTGCAGTAACTCAAATACAACTTTCTACCGTAGGGTGTGAAGCCTTCTCGTGCCAGCGACTGAATCGGATCCGATTATGTGAAACAGGACGTGGGCAAGTCAGTAGCGAGAAGATATGAAAATGGCCCCATTTTGCCAGACCAATATGACCATGGTCTGGAGCTGGGTCATTCCACCATAAATCGACCAAGGCATAAAACCCTATTATTTTTAATTTCCTCCAAAATTGGTATATGGGACTCACAAGGGCGTAGTATCCACCCATGGCACCCAAAAATTATTTAAAAATTGGTTTGAGAGAAATGGCCTCCGGAAATTTCTGAAGGTCATTATACAGGCATTGATTAGAATGCCTATAGCTCCAAAAATTTTCAATTGATTTCTGAAAATTTTATAGTCTTAGGATGTAAATTCTACGGACGACATTTTGGCATCTTCAATTTTGAACATTGAAATCTAAGTAAAAAATGTTGGGTGACTTTGTGACCTAGTTGTATAACGGTGACCTTGACCCGTAGTACAGTGAAATTCAAAAATTCTCTTGAACGTGTTTTGACATATGGTAATATTCTTTCATATCAAATAAAGAAAAATGGCTTTCGAAATGCATATACTACTTTTAGGCTGGGGGGATCCAGTTGCGCGTAGCTTCCGCCCGCGCTCTCCCTACGCCCGCGCTGATTTGGGCGCAAGTTTGCGCGTAAGCGATTTGGAGGGATGTTCGGGAGAGAGCGATCGCGCGGAGCTCCGCGGCGGCGTAAGTTAGCGCGGTGCATCGGGGGCAATCCGAGGCGGCGGTGAATAGTGCTGGCGACCGTCGTAAATGGACGCTAAGGGTGAAATTCCCATAGAATACAGTGCTTTTCTGGCCGTAGTAAACTCACGTCATAGGTTACAGCCTGATGACTGCTGTACGGTGTCGGATTTCCTGGCCGACTGTGGGGGAGGGGATGAGAGGAAGACACGGCCCCGCGCTGGGAGGTGCGGTGATGATAAAAGTGCTCGGTTCGGATAAAGGGAAAAGCCTTCACCGTAAACGACAATTTATAAGTGGGATTTCCAAATAAATGAAGCATACATGAGAAAATGATATGATTTTGCTTACTCCGAATGCGTTTTTATTTCAAGCCTACCTCAAGTCCTTTTATCTGGGCAGGACACGGGCTTCACGCAACACACTTTTGCCTCGTTGTACTATGGTGCCATTGGATTAGTCGGAGCACTGGGGGAGAGATGAGCCGGGCAGGCCCGAAGAAGCCTGGTTCGGCAGTGCATTTAGTGCATTTTCTGCATTCCGTCTATGAATTTGACCCCATTTTCCTTATCTTTCTGCCTTTGAAACAGCACCATATATTAAAAATCCTCACGCCCACAGTTCTCAGGGTGAACTGGGTTATCGCTGGCGTTCCATGTCAGCCACAACGAGACCGTTCGGCGACGGTGAGTGGTACGAAACGTGAGATACGTCCTGGGGCGAACAACAATGTTTATTGCAGGGCAGTTAGCATTACGGCTGGTGATCCACTGTCACAGCTGCAGTGATCTACGTTTCTTTTCGCCTGTGTCTCTTCTGACGATTTCCCAATGAGATGTTGAGTTTGTGGGCCTCGATTTTTATTAAAAATACATGTTTTGTCGAACGCAAATCATATAACTTGGCTTCACTGACATTTCCAATATCTTTTTATTACTTTAAAAAGAATCATACAGGCTTCCGCGCTGTCTTCCGCGCTGTTGAGAAGACGCGGAAAGTTAGCACGTAAGACGGCGAGTTGCGACACTACTTCCGCCACAACTTAGCTGCGCGCCGATGGATCCCTCGAAAAGCCGCTGCGCGCTAACTTACGCCCCCGCGCAGCTGCGCGCTGTCTACCGCGCGTCCGGATCCCCCAGCCGGACGAATCCCTTTTGAACATACCTTTAAGTAAAGGTATCCTGACTGTTATATATATATATATATATATATATATATATATATATAACACTCAGGATACCTTTACTTAAAGGTATGTTCAAGAGGGATTCCTCCACACCCGAGTGACGGGCGTGGACTCGTCACCCGGGCGTGGAGGAATTCCTTTACCACTGAGCCGTGTGTTACACTGCTGGTAATGACACTTCCCGCTTACGAATTTGCGAGAATACACGATAATCGAATTGATCTCAAATGGAATGAATGAACATTTTATTTTGGGTTCTGGGCTTCTTTTTGCAAAAAATGGATATTTCATCATTTAATTTTTCCATGTTATATGCTACCAGGGGTGATGTCATATCCGGTGGTCTGCGCTTACTGTTGGAGGGGGCTGTATAACACTAGGTGTCACTGTGTTCGGACGTTCTGTCGTCACTGACATTAATTCTACCGTGAGTTACGACTGTACAGCTCCACAGTGACACCTAGTGTCATGTTTCGGAAGTAAGAAGTAGTATATTTAGTGCTAAAGCCATATTTTTATTACTTTACCTAAAAGAGTATTTCCATAGGTAAAAATGTTTTTACACGAATTTATAAATTTCACTCTTGCGGGTCGAGGTCACCGTTCAAAAACTAGGTCACGAGGTCATTACGTCAATTTTGCAGAAAAATAAAAATCTAAGATAGTCAAATTGAAGTATGCTAAATGGTGAACAAAAATGTAAAATATTGTTACAATCATTAAAAAAAATGGCAGAACTATAGACGTTCAAAACAATGCCTACATTGTGACCCCCGAAAAATTCCGGAGGCTATGTCTGCCATACTTAATTTTCAAATAATTTTTTGGCGCCATGGTTAGATTCTACACCTTTAAACCCCCTTGACAATAATTTCGGACAGAATAAAAAATAGAAGGGTTTTATTTAACGAAAGTTTTGGTCGATTTATGGTGGAATGACCCAGCTGCGCTTCCACGTGGTCGTGTGACGCTGCCTTTGTGTGTGTTGCCTCCGAACAGTGCCTGTCAGTGCGCCGGTGTGTCCTGCCACGTCTTCGAACAGTGCCTGTCAGTGCGCTGGTGTGTCCTGCCACGTCTCCGAACAGTGCTTCTGTCCGTGCGCCGGTGTGTCCTGCCACGTCTCCGAACAGTGCCTGTCAGTGCGCTGGTGTGTCCTGCCACGTCTCCGAACAGTGCCTGTCAGTGCGCTGGTGTGTCCTGCCACGTCTCCGAACAGTGCCTGTCAGTGCGCTGGTGTGTCCTGCCACGTCTCCGAACAGTGCCTGTCAGTGCGCTGGTGTGTCCTGCCACGTCTCCGAACAGTGCCTGTCAGTGCGCTGGTGTGTCCTGCCACGTCTCCGAACAGTGCCTGTCAGTGCGCTGGTGTGTCCTGCCACGTCTCCGAACAGTGCCTGTCAGTGCGCTGGTGTGTCCTGCCACGTCTCCGAACAGTGCTTCTGTCCGTGCGCCGGTGTGTCCTGCCACGTCTCCGAACAGTGCCTGTCAGTGCGCTGGTGTGTCCTGCCACGTCTCCGAACAGTGCCTGTCAGTGCGCTGGTGTGTCCTGCCACGTCTCCGAACAGTGCCTGTCAGTGCGCTGGTGTGTCCTGCCACGTCTCCGAACAGTGCCTGTCAGTGCGCTGGTGTGTCCTGCCACGTCTCCGAACAGTGCCTGTCAGTGCGCTGGTGTGTCCTGCCACGTCTCCGAACAGTGCTTCTGTCCGTGCGCCGGTGTGTCCTGCCACGTCTCCGAACAGTGCCTGTCAGTGCGCTGGTGTGTCCTGCCACGTCTCCGAACAGTGCCTGTCAGTGCGCTGGTGTGTCCTGCCACGTCTCCGAACAGTGCTTCTGTCCGTGCGCTTGTCCACGCCGCTGCGACAACTGTAAACTGTAGCTAACTACCAGCGACATTTGTCTCACCTTCTTATATAAGGTAACACGTCTACCCCACCTGTTTAGGTTTGTGGTATAAAGGCACTCGTCTCCCAGTGTACTTCTGTGTTAGAGGTGAGACTTTCTGGGCCTGGGGGCCCGGGGCAAAAGCCCGGCCCAGGCCCGCGGGCTTGGACCGGGGCTGAAGACCTGATATGGGACCATACCAGGCTGGTACCGTGCTTCATCAGTGTCAAGACATACTCATGTTTTTCTGTGATATAAATACAGCCTTTCAATCATGATTTAGTTGCTCAGACTGATTAAGCAATGAAATCCGATAGTTTTAACAGCCGGATTTGCAGAATGAATGTAGGAACAATTGTAAGACATGGGCTTTAAGACAGACATGAGACACCCAAACCCATGCTCTGCAGTCTGCTCTGGCGGATCCAAGAGGGACCAAAGGGGCTGTGGTCCCATTAAATCCTCAAATAATACCTTCTGCTCCCCCGAGGACCAAATGTTGACCGTTATTCTTTAAAGGTACTATGTTTTCGTGAATTTTTTCTCGGTTTAGCCCCCTCCCCCAAAAAGAAGTTTGTTTGGCCCCCTCCAAAAGCTGCTTCTGGATCCGGCAATGGTGTTCTGTGTTTGCATCCGTCACTGATGCCAGGTTTAATAGCGAGCTACTAAAACTGTTATCAAATTGTATCATAGCTACAGAAATGCACACACCCACAGTGTACCGTCATATCTATACTGATACTATTTATATTCATACTGAATCCTGATGATACTATGGGCAGGTTAGTGATAGTGTATGGCAGCATTGCTATCAGTTTTCTCATACTGAATCCGTACACCTTTATTGACGCACACGTTTAACAAAACACACAATAGTGAGAGCGTGTCGGGGCTCACTTGAGACCATGTACGTTTGTTACATACTAAGGTTACCGCGTGATCTAACAACATACAAACGGCGCAAACAGGACACTTGTGATCTCACTCCTTAAAGCTGAAAAGGAGGGAGGTGGAAGCCACCCTCAGTTATGAAATACAGTTTGCTGCAGACCATGGACTGGTGTTTTTGGCGATCCGGCAGGATAAAGGCTGAGAGGCTCGGCACGAACGTCGAGAAAGTACGATGAAAAGGTCGGAAGAGTCTGCCGTTTTATTTCTCCGCGTGGGCGGGACAGCTCCGATAGCGGGCGACGCCGGAATGCGGCGGCGCGGTGCGGCGCGGCGACGGCAGACTGCGTAACAGCGGAGGGGCGGGGGCGGAGCGACATTATCTCGATACAGCGCCGACTAAGTACGGGAGGACACGGCGGACACCCGGCGCGGCTCCCTGGGGGGGCACGGTGGAGACGGCAGGTACCCGGCGCAGTTCCCCGCGAAAAGACACGGCGGAGACGGCGAGGACGCAGCGACGGTGCCGAGTCGGCTCGAATTAGCGGAATGCTGCTGGAATGTCCCGAGTGGATGCCAGCGCGGAAACGAAAATGACCAGAACAGAGCCAAGGGTAATATAGATATGGACGTTTGGAAGGACTCTATTTAAGGGCTAGGAGAAGAAACAAGCATGTGCATAAACCATCAAAGATCCCCTCAGGGGACCGATCTTCATTTGCCGGATTCGTCCGGCAAGTAAAGTGGAGCAACGGGGTGTGACGCGCCCGGGGCCCCAGTCAGCCTTGGGAGGCACTTTGTCGCATCGCCGCGGATACATCTTTTCTAGCCCTCCGACGGCCGCCGCCTCTTCCGACCTCCCTCGGTTAGAGTCGGCGTCTGTCGTCGGTGGCTCTGGTGATGAGGTCCGCGGCGATGCTGATGATTGCCTTACGGGCCCTTTGTTACCTGGTCGGTAACCGTATTGGATCGGGTCAGATCTGTCCTGCACCTCCCAGTATGTAGCTCCTGTTTGTTTTTGTTTTCTTATTTTGTTGATTATTTTTAGTTCCTGTCCTCTTTTATGCTTCAGTTATTGGTCCCACAGTTATTTGCCTTCTTCGGCATTTTATGGGTGTAAGGCGCCCACTCGAGGCCTATCTCGAGCCCCGGCGACGAGGTTGACGGGATCCTGGGGGTTGAGGTCCCCCTCGGGCGGGTCAGTCCCGAGGGCTCCAACACGCCCCTTTGGCCCAGATATCTCGATCCAACCGGGGGTAAGCCGTCCGTAGGCTGCCGCGGGCGGCCTAGCTACGCGGCAGTGTCTACGGGCACTGTCGCTCGGTCCAGCTGGGCAGGGGATTTGTTTCGGGCGTGCGGCGCGGCGCCCTTCGCGGTGGGTACTGTGATAGCTCTTGCCGGGCGCGACGCGGGCCGGGGTTTCGGAAACCGTCGATTTGTGAGACTCCGGCTTGTTGCGCGCGCCTGGTAGACCGCAGTCTCCGCTGCGTGAGGGCTGCCGCGTTTTGCTTCGTCCCGACTCATGGCCCTGCCGGCACACTGGGCTGATGGCGTCAAGGGGGTGGGTGCGTTCTGATCGGAGGGGTTGTGTGAGCACCTCTCGCCCCTCTGAGACGGGCGCACCTGCCCCCGTAGGCACTGTACCAGCCCCCGGGCCCAGCTATTGACAGCTGGCAACCCGGGGGCCGAAGGTAAATATATTTCCCATGGCGTCTTTACTAGCTTCCACCTCCGATGACCAGACTGCATGGACTCCGACCTCTGGCACGACACAGACCACCCTGAGTTCATCCTCCTACACTGCCGCTACGATGGATCGTTTGGAAGTTAGACCCCCGCGCGGACTAGACCAGAACAGCCTGGCTCATCTATCCCTGTGTGGGACAAGTCTTCTTCCAGAGTCCTGGTCCTTACTCTAGAGGAGGGCAAGAAAATGAATCCCTTTCAGGTTGCCGAGGCCTTGACTAAATTTGGAAACACGACCCGTGTCTATCGGCACTCCGCCAGCAAGTTGGACGTCACCATGTCCTCAGAGAAAGAAATGTGCAGTCTGCTGTCGGCTAAAAGCCTGTCGTACTCTGGAGAAGGAGGAACCTTGGTATCGATACCGGTAACAGTGACTCTCCACCCCACAAAGAACAGCGCTGCTGGTGTTGTTTCTTGTCGGGAGCTCGCTGGGTCAACAGAACAGGACGTATTGAATGGTTTGAAGGAGCAGGGGTGACACCGTGCGGAGAATGAGTAAGAGGGTGAACGGTGAGCTTGTAGCGACAAACACTTTCGTTCTGACGTTCAATACTAAGGAGCTGCCTCAAACCATCCGTGTAGGCTGGCTTTCCGTGCGCGTTCGTAGGTACGTACCGGACCCCACGCGATGCTACCGATGTCAGAGATACGGTCATGTGGCCAAGACCTGCAAAGGGCAGGAGATGTGTGCGAGGTGCTCGATGGCAGGCCACGGCTCAGCAGTTTGCAAGGCAGGCGTCCCCAGTGCATCGGATGTGGTGGTGATCATGAGGCGTGGTCACGCACATGCCCCACGTTCCTCTCTGAGAGGAAAGGCTGAAAGAGCATGTTCTGGGAAGGTCTCCCAAGGAAAATGTATCACAAGGAGATAGCCGCCGTGAGGTACCTGGCTCTCTCAAGCCGTCCGTGATGGAGGGAACTTTCGTGCGCTCCTCATCCTATCGCGATGCCCTCGTGGGAGGACCTGTGCAGTCGAGATCTCCCGTCAACCTTGATTCCTCCTTGCGAGATATCATGCACATATCGGTCCGTGATTTCATTAGCCTTTACGGTGAACGGGTGCCTCAACCAGTCAACCACTTCAGTACCCAGACCGGTGAAGTTAGGATCACATCTGATAAGTCCGTTCAGACTGACCCAGTGGCCAACTTTGTTATATCCCCATCAGTACCGAAGCCTGACAATCAGAGGGGCACACAACGGATAAGGGCACCCAAGTGGATCTCGAGGAAGGTTTGCCTGCGTCGGGCGCCGCATCACCAGCGGACCCTTCTGGGGAGAGCACGGGGCCTGATGTGAGTGGGGAACAGCCAGTCCCTGACACGGGGGATGCTGCTCCAGCAGGAGAGAGGCGCACAAAACTGCAGAAACGTGAGTTGGAACGTTCTGCCTCAGCACCACCAAAGGGTCGCAGTTCGCGAAAGGAACAAAGTGCAGCGCTACTGCCAACCCTGCAGATAGTGACTCTGCACTTATGCCTCCGCCATACCCGCCACCGTCACCGCCGACACAAACACCGCCACCAAAAACAAATGACATGGGTCGCTCAATTTCAGAGTCCCGTGAAGGAAACGAAGACTTTCCCCTTGTTCAAGCTCAGAAAAGGCATCCCCCCAACACGGCACTAAGAAACACCAAAAACCAGATTTCCTTTTCCGTGACACAAAGGAAAGAAAATATGGGTGCCAAGAGTGCAAAAAGAGTTCCCCATTAAAATAAAGCAAGCGGGGTCCTTAGAAAGTTTTGGAGAAGTCCAAAATGTTTGGCAAGATGTGCCACGCCCTTCTATTAGTGATGAGAGGCATTCCGGTCCGAGAGTCCGCGAAACATATATAAACAGAAACACAACTTTCGTTCGCCGCTCTCCGCCCAAGGGTCTCGGATGTCCCGAGCGAACGGAGAGACCACCACAAGCATGGGATGCACGCACGGCTTGGTGCGTATCAGAAATGTACGACGGAAGAAGCTGGGAAACTTAGGTAGAATCTCGGCACATTAGTTTTTTTTAAAGCTGCTGTTCTTGCTAAACAATGACTTATGCTAGCCTCTTTCTAATGAGCTTTTGCTGACCGTATATGGTTGAAACCTAATATAATATTAACATTTGAGAATTTCCTGTAATGATGGGCGCGAAATGGCCAAGACGCTGAAAGCGCCCTAAAACCCCAATACACACAAACCACCAAAGATGATATCTGCTCTACTCATTCACTTTAGTCAGGCAGGAGCATCAGCAGAACACCATTCGACGAAGAGCTTTGCACCAGGATCGCCACTCTATGCCACTACGACCCCGCGCCGGGCCACCCCGCGGCCGCCGCGCATGGCGGCGAGACAACTGCTGCAATGACGGACACCGGGGATTTTTGGAGCAGCTCCTTTTTATCAGACACCAAGGCCGTGCACTGGTTGTATCCGACAGGCGGGTTCGTGTGGCGCGGCACTTGTATCGCGACGTCGGAACCAGTGACGTCAGCCTCCTCCTCTCCGGCACCAGTGACGTCAGCCTCCTCCTCACTGTCCTCAGTCTCCTGGTCCTCGGCATAGTCCGGCTCCCCGCCATCCGCCCCGACGCCTGAGACGTCGGAGATGTCCCCGGACGCGCCGGCCTCGGTGTTGATGCTGCCGACGAGGGCGCCCACGCTCTGCGTGCTGAGCGCGCGCACGCCATCCCCGGCACCGAGGACGCCGGTAACAGTAGTTCTAAGGCGTGTCCGCGCAAGAGAAGGCCATAGGCGGTATGAAGAGGCCGGCGGGCCGGGTCGGGCAGGCTGTGTCCATGCAGGAGTCGGGTACCACGTCCGGTACCCGACTCGTCCACCGGCATGAACTGGAAGGCGAGGGCGGCAGGCAGCAGCAAATCAGGAGGTAAACCACCAGGAGATGTCGCGGCGGGCCACCAGAGACGATGCCGGGAGGAAAGCCGGCGCCCTCCCGGCCAGGGCCGAGGTCGGAGGTGAGCGGCCACGCCTAGAGTCGTCTGCAGTCGAGGACGAGCAGGCATCTGGCGACGATGTTCGGCCAGTTACAACTTGACGGGGGAAAAGAGAGAGAGAGAGAGCGCGAGAGAGATAATCAGGAGCAAGAGTGATGACGGGAGATAGCGTGGTAATAGGTTTATTTGAACGTCAGGTGGTGCGGCTAGCAAAGAAACGGGAAGGCTAACTACAGAGCCCGACTTCGTCTCTTGCTATAAGTTTTGTCGAATTAACCCATGTTTATGAAATTAATGAGAACACTTATTCAGTGCACGACTCTCGACAAATTTTTCGTGAGAAAAAAGGTACCTGTCGTGGAAAAAAATGGGAGGGAGAGAGAGAGAGAGAGAGATTTATTCTGAACGTAACAAAACACGTTCTGTGGTATACTGGTGCCCAAAGAGCTTTCCGCCTGAATTTAGAAAAGCTGTGCTTACTCTGAAACAAAAGAAAGTATGGACTTACGCACTTCAAAACAAGCTGGAACACTTCGATGTCAAAAGTCAATTGTGTTGGCGACATTAGGAAGAGCAGTCAGCTTTGAAATCCTAACAAATGGCGCCAAATAAATGTAGCTATTATTTGATGCAGTTCCCGGTGGACATGTTTTCCCAGGCTTTGGGACGGGCTGCAAACAGATAGTTCAGCTCGAAGTCCAAGCTAGCCACTGCTGAGTGTGGCCGATCAACGCCTGCACCAGATGCCGCTGTTAGTCTGGGGTCTCCTCACACCGAATAACAATGGCCCTCTGGGTATTTGGGACTGCGGGCGGCGTGGTCTCCGTGCGGGCGGCGTTGTTTGGGTGCGGGCGGCGCAGTCTCCGTGCGGGCGGCGTTGTTTGGGTGCGGGCGGCGCAGTCTCCGTGCGGGCGGCGTTGTTTGGGTGCGGGCGGCGCAGTCTCCGTGCGGGCGGCGTGGTCTCCGTGCGGGCGGCGTTGTTTGGGTGCGGGCGGCGTGGTCTCCTTCGGGCGGCTTTGTTTGGGTGCGGACTGTTTTTGCTGTCGTATCGTGAAGGGTCGTATTATTTCTTGTATGATTAGCAAAGTGAATTATTTAGATAATTTCTCGCTCTCCAGGTTGCCGTACAGATAACATGAAAATGATGTGTGCCAATTCCAGGTGTGGAGTGTTGTGGGAATTACCTAGGACCCTAAAAAGGTTATAAAACAGAATACAGTAAAAACGCTAAAAGAGCTAAAACCCAGCCGTCGGCAAAAAGACCAAGAAAAACTAAAACCTAAACTCATAAGAGGAAGGCAACCAAAAAAGCCAAAGTCTACAAACTAAAACATGTAAACCCTAAAAAGCCCCAAAAAGACTACGCCAAGGTAAAGATAAATAGTCCAGTCAAGTCATCAAATTTAACATTGGGAACCTGGACATAGCTTCGATATTTCTTTCATGGGTGCCATACGAAACAGTGGAGATGGGGCTGTCCTAGACCTGTATGATTACTCCACGCACCTATGGGTCTTGGAGCAACAGGGGTGTAAACTGCACGTGCAGGAATCATACCTTACCGGATAATAGAAAATCCCCCACAGCTGTGTCTTGGAATTTGCTAAACTGGATATTTGGCCTCCTGCATTTTACAGGGGTACCACCAGACCATTTTTTAACATGTTAACTGGGGGGCCAATTGGCCCCCCAGCCGGCCGAAATGCCTCCCCCCGGGCCGGGAAATTGGCCCCCAGTGAAAAAACACAAGTAAAACTTAAAACTGAATAAACGCAAATTCACCTAACGAAAATAAGACAGAATATAACCCGATAATAATTTGTTCTATTTCTCGTCCCAAATTGGCAATCCACAAAAATTGTGTTCAAAAACTACCATCAGTAGCTGTCTACTCCATCGCGCAAAAACGAAACGAAGAAAGTAGTTACGGAAAATCCCGGCTAAGTAGCCTCAGCATAAATTCAACTAACCACAACGCTGGAGATAGCCTACAACCAAGCATCGTTTTCTATCCGACCAGAAGCCCCGGCCCCAGCCAGTACCGTGGCATTGCATGATATTTTCATTTCAGACGTGGTCGGTTGTCAGCGCTCGGAGCTCGTTCGTGAATTAGGCGGGACACAGTGTCGTCAAAGCGCGTCAGACTGGTTACTGGTGTGCTGGTGTGAAGTACTTAGCCCATTTATTTATTATGTGCTGGTAGGATACGCGAAATTTATAGTGAGATCGTTGCATCACTTTTTCTCTAAGGTGTTAGGGGAGACCGGGGTCAACTGTAACATTTTTACTTGTCTCCTTCAGGAAGGGCAATGCTTTGTGCTCGACAGCTTTTCCTCATATTTTCAGCAGTCTTGATATTATGGCCATCTGGTAGATGTTGCGCTATACCAAAATAAAAACATTTATTGGTCGAAACTTGACTTTGAAAAACTTACTTCAAATGTTACATTTTACCGCATCAAGGGTCAGTTGCAACACCCCAGGGGTCAGCTGTAATATATTAAAGCCATGCGTCTAGTTCTTTCCGATCGCAATGCATGTCTCGTGGGCCCACAAAGAATATAACTGACACTGGACCAATGTTTCCTTTGCCCTGCTGGTTTGGAAGTTCTTAAAGTATACAATACAGAAGACATGCTCTTCTTTCTTACCACTGGTTGTGCTGTTGCCGGGTGTTCTCTGAGCCTTTTTGTTTCTGGCTTTCTGTGCCCTTTTCGTCCCCTTCTTTGCGTAGGTTGAGCTTTCTCAGAATATTTTTATGTGCGTGTATGTGTTTTGTTTTTGTACGTCCGTTTTCCAGCTCCAGCGCTCTCTTTTCGTTTTTTCGGCTAGAATTTCCTTTTTTTGGTGTTCTGGCCAACATTGCTCTGCCTCCATGGTCCGATCTATAGCAAAGGCCGAACGATCTCAGGGATAACCAGCCCCTGACCAGTCCCCGATGGGCCGGGCTGCTCAGCATCTAGATGGCCAGAACGACCCACGGACCTAACTAAATTGGTGCAGTGAAGAATCAGTTTGATAGAAGATGAGGTCATGGGGTAACTTGTAATACTGTTACATTTGATCCCAGGGAAAGTATTACAATTGCCCGCTTCGTACCACGCCACCTTGAAAACAAACATCCGCTTAACGATTTGATGCAAATGGTAGCTACTATGCTCATTTTGTAGCTAATTTAGTCTTCACAGCGCACTCAAGCTGCTGAGGCTGTAACTTATAACATCCGCCAACGAGCTAAATATCTTTTAAAATAAAATTAACACTAAAAAACATCGTAAAGAACCCTTGATTGCAAACTTTGCCTGATTTAGCAACCACACCAAGTCGAAACTCTTGAAAAAAGAGGCATCAGTTGACTGCGCATTTCCGGTGTTGCGGCTGATCCACCGGTTAGTTTGGAATTATGGCCACTGTTACAATTACTCCGTGTTACATCTGACCCCAGTCTTAGTTGTTACTTGGCCTTCCTCATTGATTCCTTGAAGTTTAAGATTGGGAAAGATAATATATTCGGCAGAATCATCAAGCTGGCTTCCAAGACACCCCTTCAACAGGGAAAGAGTTGGCGACGCCACACGACCCTGACAGTTGCACAGTGTTCTAAGGGAGGCCAAAATGGGGACATTATTCGAATGTATGACTATTTTTAAAACTGATTTTGATGTTTGCAACTAGTAGCAAAATAATCAGAGTGTCAGAAAATGGCAAACAAAAAAAATGTGAGGCTTTTGAAGTCGACGCAACAAGGCATCAAACTGCTGTCTTCGAATCTCTCGCCACTCATCACGACAAAGGCCAAGAGCAATGCTCATTTTTGGTGTTTTTTTGTAGGCTAAGAAAACGTGCAAGATGAGGCAAACCAGGGTTCATTAGAAAGTTGAAGGCATGAAGAATGCGATTTTGCAAACAGTTTTCTCCAGTGATCGATACAATCAAATTTGAATAGCAAAATATTTTTACCATATACATTTCACATACATTTTGGACTATCTCAATTGTCGATAAGCATACAAAAATTTCGTCGCCTGCCCCACCCTGAGACCACTTTTAAACTATGGCAAGATGTTTCGTCTACCTGCCCTGCAAATTTCAGCTGCGTCACGCTGCGGCAGTGGTGTTGGCGACAGATTATACAAGGGCATGTCGCGAGCGCTGCCGGTCGGGGGCGGCGGCCGTCGGCGAGATATGCCTGGAGGCTTGGAGGAAGGTGGGCCGGGGCACCGCGAAAGTACAGTGCATTGGTTACAATGAGTGGAATGAACATTTCTGGTTGACATTGCTTGTTGACTTAGACTTTTTAACCTACTGTCGTTGACGTCTTCAGTCAATAATTGTGAAAAAATGCAAGGGTTGCAGCATGGGAAAACCAAGCTTTCAATTGATATCTCAGTACACTAGCATACCCAGTAACCATTCGTAGAATCGCAGCTAGTATTTGCACAGACCATTGTCCGACCTCACGATGGGGTGAGAACCGAGATACACAATTTAACCCTTCCTCTTTGCAAAGTTCACTTCAAATAACATCAGGGAATAAAGTCTCACAGCACGCACACGCACTTGTTGAATGCTCTTTTTATCGTCACTTGAGTTTCGAACTGGATGCTGTAAACATGGAGGTGCGAATTAGTGTGGAAACGCGGATAAACTTGCTTATAGCTTATACGGCATTTGGACTTAAAACATGACATGTGACATACGGACAGAGTGACATAAAACGTGAGGCAGGTGCATTGGAAAAATAGTTCTGTGCGATCGACGCAACGCCAATTCCGTAAAAAAATCCATCCAGTCATGGACCAAGCCAAGGCTTCGTATTTATTCTGTAGGAATCTGATGGCATTGCGCTGATGTATGAACAAACATATCACCGTTGAATGTGATCAATTTCGTCTTCATGGTTACATGCAGTAGCGCACCCAAGAGAGAGGGGTGGATATATACAAGATAACCGGAACTATAGCAGCCTTTGGGCGGGAAATGAGGGTTTGACCTTGAAAGACTTTGACCTTGACCTATGACCGTGACCCTGAGTGGCCTTAACTATAAATTCATAGCATAACATACGTCATACTGAGTAATGCCACTGAGTAATGCCTGACCGGAATACTGCGGTCAATGACCTGGACATGAGACCTTTGACCTTGACATTGACTTTCATGTGGGTTAATATTGACTTATAACCTGATTATATGGCGTTATGACGTCACTACTCGGTCTACAGTGCAGGCGAACTGGTGCGACCGCCCGAGTGCGACGGTCTCAATATATAGGTCTGACTGTGCATTAAGTAATAAGTAATAAGTATTAAGTAAAAAAAATGCTGACAGCTTAAAAAATCTTAATTAATCGACGCGCTCACAAATGCCCTCAAATGTGGCCGAGTAGCGTTTTCCGGCGGCGAACAGTTCTCTGGCTACTTTGGAAAAATAGGTGGGGGCACTTAGGGCCCCCTCCATTGCGTGTGTTAAGCGAGGGTTAAATGACGTATTAAATGTCAAGCATATCGCGTATATACACTTAAAGTGACTGGAAACTAAATAGAACATCCATGCAAAGCCCCCTTATTATCATATATTAATATAGTTAATTTTGTTGCTGACCTAGGGTCAAATACCTGACAGTCATGCCCGCTGTGGTCAGGTCTTGACATTCATATGTTGTCCACATAATCTGTGGGAAAAGAGCTTTCGATTGATGCCAAAATTGTTTATCTGGGATTCATCCTACCTGAGTTATTGACTTATGTCCCCACTTTCGGCTCCATTAGAACACTGTGAGTTGGTGCGTCGATAAGCCCAAAAATAATTGAGTGGTTTTTGCACCACATTCCGTAGATGATTTTGACAGCAACAGCCCCACACCATAGTAGGGGAAAGTGGGGGGGTCATGGACACCGCGGGTAAGACGGACACCCCCTGTTTGGGACGAACTGACAGTGTCACGACCGGGGAAAGCGTGTAATACGCTTCCTTTTAGTGTGCGTCGGTGACATAGCAACGTTGGGTCCGGTGAGCTCTCTAGGTTTTATACAATTTTCATAATAGTAAAAACTGCAACTCATGTTTTTTCACAATGGAATTCGTAAGGTCATTGCACGGATGTTTCTATAGATACTTTGTGGGTATTACGTAATATGGCTCTTCAAGATGTTACATTTTGTTCACCGCAGTCGCTGACTGTGTAATCGCAATGACGTCCGACTCATATCCAAGTTTGTTTTGGAAGAGCAAAGTGGGGTAAGACTGACACCACGTGTGGGGCAAGATGGACATGGTGTCCATGTTATCCCGCACAAGGGTATATTTAATTTCATATAATATAAGCTTAAATAAGTAAAGGCTGATGGCTGGGGGCCGGGGACACAGGGCCCGAAATGCTGGAGAACATATAATTAAATTTGGGGGTCATCCAGGGGCAGGTGTACCCGTCGACCCTCATTGCCCCCTGAAATGGTCATGGTGCCCCCTGAGAGATTGATGGGCCCCCTAAAGTGTCGCTTCCAACCCCTCCCCTCAGGAGCGTGATGACGTTCTTCACTTTGGCAGTGTACATGCAAAGTAACATCGCGACTTATGAATTATTTTGTTGCCGCCACCGAATGGAGCAGGGAAGCACACAGGAAAACTCTAAATTGTGTTTTTGTATTACAAAATTTTTCTGAACCTTCTCACAGGTGAGATGCCCTGAGACGGCAAAACATATTTATTGCAATCCCAAACTGCGCTGACATTTCATCCTCCCCTACCCGTCCCGGCTGTGCTGGGCCGGTCGGTCACCAGGCATCGCAGCTTCCAGCCGTCGGGCACGCCCGCTGGTGCCTTACATTGTGGGCAGTGGGCTTGTTACATTGGAGTGAGTCTAGCTACTGGGCTTATATCTCCGTTTGTGAGAGACCGTACTTTCTACGTGACCTGATGGGACCCCACGTAACGAGCACAGCCGGAGACCGAACGCTCTTAACCTCTGCGAGGGAATTTCGCACCCAGGATTTTTGGGGGCGGGGGAGGGGGTTGGGGCGGCTGACGAGAGAGGGCAGCAGGCCGGTAGAGGGAGCGGTATGTTGCCTCAGGGGACGCACTTGTTCGCCCAAATAGCGGCCAATTTTCGCATCCTGGGGGGGGGTGGGGGTGAGAGCGGTGAATTGTTTGCTCCACGGACCTAGTGTAATTTTTTAGGAGGCGGCTTGTTGGGTGCAGGGGCAGCAAAGTGGGTGTAGGGGGCGGCATGATGGGTACAGGGGCGGCAGTCAGTGTAGCACTGCCTCTAAAAATCAAGTGAAGGCTCATCCTTCCCCTCGATGGGCGCCTTCGGCGCTCCACATGGATGGGAGCGGCACTTTGGAGCCAAAGCGTTTGGGGGGACCGGGCCTGCTGCCTCCCCCTGGGTGCGTGCCCGCCCCCCGATCCGGATGGCGCCCCCCCCAAGATACCCCGCCCCCTGATTGGCGATCCTGGATCAACCTATGCACAGTTCCACGACAGCCCTTGATACTTTTATCCACCGTCATTAAAAGATTAAGAAAAGGCATGACCCCCTTTGACCCTTTGACGGAAAAAACTAAGAAAATACTCCCTTCGCCGCGGCGGACGACAGTCGCCTAGTGGGTGGATGCAGATGGAAATATTCAAGGCCTGGTTCGATCACTTTGTTCATCTTGTCCATCTTTCCCCATGGAGTGACCATGCTACCCCATTAAATGGGCGAAATTGACTTTTGCTACTTTTTTCTAAACTTTGCGCAAATTTTGATATGATAATTACAGACACATGGCTGCTTGCACAGTGGTAGATAAATGTCTGAAGTATCTCTACAGCCAAAATAGGAACGAAACAATCTCATTAAGTCATCGAAAACTCACACCATCGTTACGGTGTCCGTGACCCCCCACTTTCCCCTAACTATGTATGTACATAAAACCTGTCTCGATTTAGATTATAAGCCATATATGTTTGATACTTTGGGAATTTACTTGCCTTGCCACACTAATAAAGAAAAATGAGAAATAGTTTATTCATTTGACATACAGTGCGGTGGCTTCAGGGCTGCCAGGTTGGCCATTTTATGACCAAATTTCTCTAATTTGGCCTTTTTGTCGTGCCCGGTGATTTTTTTCGTTTGGCCCTTTCTTGGAATCTGGCATTTGGGCCCTTTTTCTGGGAGCTGGGCCCCAAGCTATTTTTTTGTTTGATCCTTGCATAAATATGGCTCCTTTTGGCCTTCTCCGCTCTTAAATATGTTTTGACACCAAAAAAGCAACAGAGCAACAGAAAAACTGTTATGGCGGTGGGAGGGACGACCCACAAAAGTGATGGCCACCAAAAACCGGACGCCAAGGATGCGACACTATAGGCACCCTTTGGGTGAAAAGTTGATGACAAATTGAGCTCTGTGAGGTTACACCCTCCCCCCACTTATCAAAATCATAGATTTCCCACTGTTCAAGAGCAAGAAATTCAAAGCTGGAAAAGTAGGAAAATTATTAAATGTTAGCGGGGAGTGGTGCGGCCAAGATAATTGATGATGCTAAATTAGTCTAAACAGTGATACGAGTCGTTTTTCTGTGGGTTTACTGTTAGAGGTCGTTTTAGCATTAAATCTGGCTTTTGTGGGCATATTTGATTTACTTATTTGGCCATTTCAGTTAAAATAAATTTTGACCCCTTTTTGGCCCCTAACTCGGAATTGGCCTCTTGCCGCCAAAAAAAAACCAGCAGCCCTGAGCGGAATCTATAATTCATGGAATTTGGAATGAAACAAAAATTGGGAACATATTTTTATTACTAAGGCGTCTAAAATTTATTAACACCCCCTACTCCTCCAAATGGGGTCTTGACTCCCTGAAAAGACTAAAATAGCCAGCACATGAAATGCCCCCCCCCACTAACATTTCCTTAAAAATGCCCTGGGTACCACCCGAACCACCGCCGAACCTTAATGCTTGACATCGCACATTGCACGTGCACTATGCACTTGCAAAGTAAAAAAATTGCATTTTTAGACTAATGTGACCCTCTTTACATAGCTCTCGAGCAAAAAACATGGGGCGCAGATGCGAAGTAACTTGACCTCTCATGTTGGCTAACATGTTAGCCGTATGTATGCATGAGCAGGATGGTGTCGGACGAGATGTTTGTGAGCTCGTTCCAGATAAGTATTTTTGGTCTGGGATTCTCTGCTTAAAAATATGCCCTTTCGAGCCGATAGCAGTGTTCCTATACATACCACACTAACACCGGAATAATATTAAGCCAGACCAGAACTCTCTATGGTGCTATTTGCGTCGCAGCTCGTGCTCCGTGTACCCCTTGGCATGTGCAGTTGTGCCCCAACCAAAAAACTTGTGACATTGCTATCTTTGTGACCCATAGTCTAGATTTGAGCCATAACATTTTGATAGTAATCCTGTTGTAGAAGGCATGTAACATGATTTAGTTGTCCAGAAAGTGGTATATAGATATAACGGTTGTGATAGATATGTTCAAAATACCTCCGGTACGGATAAATTTCAATTTCTCCCCAATGGTGCTTGCCGGTACAGCTACCCCTCATGAGTTACAATTATTGTACCTAACATGAAAATGCCTTCACTTACTAATCTACTCCATTCTTTGCACGTGTCCATCGTCTCAGAGTTGCCGGCTTTTGTACGGTGGTGCCCTGAGCCGGTGTGGCACCTCCAGTTTTTTTCTATAGAACGGCTCATTTTCACTGGCCCTATTTACACCACTTAGTTTCTCTAAACCTATTGATATGAGTACGTAATGATGACCGAAGGCAGTAGGTGAGTCATTGATTTGGGTGTTATGGCTGGCATGTGCAAAACCTGTCACGTGACGGAGTATTAACATGTTCGCCAATAGGCAAGAGGAGGAGAAAATGACTGCATATTGTAAAGTGTTTGATTCTTGATGTGCTCCTGAAGCAAAACTAGGCTTATACACTGAAAAAAGTACGCCAGAAATTGGATTTTATCTACGGTGCCAAAATCCACTCTTCTTTCGGCGAATATTTTACACCCGATATCAATGCAAAATGACATGAAACAGGAATAATGAAACCCCAACCCGTGGGTCGTGAAAATTATCAACTAACAAAAAGGTACACCATATTTAGGATTCTTTCTACGGTGCCAAAATCCACTCCTCTTTCCGGCATTATTCCACAACCTATTTAACACCGGTGTAATGCAAAAATGCATGTGTTTTGAGGGAATATTCCTACACCACTGGAGTAAAAAGATTATCAGACAAATCGGAACAGTGTAAACTAGAATTGGGGAGTAAAACTAGATTAAAATGTGAAAATCCCGGCGTAGAAAAATCTTCGCAAGGTGCAGAATAAACCCGCGTTCAATATTCCATTGCTGCTGAAAAGAAACAAGGATTAAAAAATAACCCAGTTTATTCTCATTAGGCACTTAAGATTAGTTTACTCTGATAACAATAGTTAATATACACTTTGATGAACATACACGCCAACGGAGAGTTTAAATCATTTGTACTTATAATCACTTCCAATCATCTAAATACCTCTCATTAGCATTCTAATCTTGAACCATATTGAAATCATAGGATTCGCTGGTTTTGATCCTCCCAACGTTTCATGTTGTATCATTCATTAACACCAGACAATCACCACCCATCACCGAAGATCACTTCTTTGAGGCTCTGCAAACTTTTTGAGGGGATCACGAATTCCCCTGAAAGGTCGATGGTGCCCCTTGAAATGTAGTTTTCATACCTTTGCCTTAACACGCGCATTGACGGGGTCTGACCACCTTCGCTTTGACGAGGGGGCGGGTACCCGCCCTACCCAAGATCTCGAGAACCACGGTAGATAGCGAAAAACGGTAAACGGCGTTGGGTAGCCCATCCACTCTCCATCGAAAATATTTGAACAATTTTTTGTCAGGTCACATTTGAGGTCACGAGAGGTCAAAACATGCCGTCATAGGGATAACATGTAAATTACGTTTTTCGGCCATTACATCTGAACAAGTAAAGATAGAGCAAAACGACTTAAAGTACATGCATCCTCGCAGCAAGCCGAATCGAATGATATATAATTTGACCTTGCTAGGTTAAATCAAGGATTTGACCTGACCTGAGGGCAGGTCAGGGTCAAATTATATAAAATGCATATCATTGAAACCGCAAAGCCAAGGCGAGTCTAATGCAGCTAAAATAAACGCTCTATCACCATCCGTTACGGAGTTATTCAGTAAAAACCATTTTTTACATGTATTTCCAATGGAGAGGTCATGTCTCGTACCTGACCTTAGGTCATCGATATAAAAATACTGGAACATATTTTAGAAAACTCAGTGGACCCATTATGTGATATGAGTTTCAACCGGATAAGTTCACCCTGTTCCGACTTATCCTATCCTAAACTTTTTAGGTCAGGTCACTTGACCTGTACTAGTGACCTGACCTGAGATGACCTAGCCTTAAAATTTTCAAAAAGGTGTAAAAATGATGAGGAAAAAGCGCATGCAATACGGCGGCGCTACGCGCCGTCCGTTTTTCTGCTATATCCGAAAAACCCGAGGGATCTGGTATCTGGCGGTAGCGGCTTGGAGACAGAAAAACTTTTTTCATAGCAAACGTGAATTTTACTTCAGTCAAACATTTTGTAATAACACTGTTGATATCAGAGATAAAGATTAGCCCTGCTAAATGAGTTGAATGCAGGTGTTTACGCCTTATTTGGGCCGAAAAAAATGAGAGCTGATAACCCACTTTCTGCGTCAGCTGCCTCCGGAGTGGCGGTGGGGCCTCGGGGTAAGTTGAGCCACGAGGGTGTTGGGGAATGCTGAGCGTGTTGAGCCATCATCACACTGTGATTTTTGTGTCCACACTGTGATGTTTGTTGAGCCTTCTACTCCTCCTTAATTGCGTGATTATTTTCGTGGTCGGGGATGAGTTCATCGAAAACCACAGCTGGGCTTGAGCCTAGTGACGAAAAATATCTTCTCTATAGATATTAATTATCTATCCGTATGTTTCTCCCAGGGGCCAGGTACAAAGCCTATGAAGCATTGCGCATCCGTCTACTACATATTGACAAACAGTTGACTGCGCTGTCACGGACTCGCCTGCACGTTGGCGAATATACTTGATCAGTAGGGACTTGTGCCCGGCCAAGGGGTTTCCTGAACTGTCCAAAAGTGATGTGGGGAAAGTTGTGAATTCGTACGTTCCTATTATTTTTTAACATCCTGCAATGAAGCGTATGTACCATGGTTACCAGACTTTGAAATAAGCGAAAAAAACCTACCATACTAAATTTTTCTGCATTTCTGATGTTGCATTTATGATTTTGTTGGGCGTATGCCGTATTTGTTGGATGTTGTCGGATTTTGTTGGCCGTATCAACATACGGTAAAAAATTCAGAGAATCCAAAATCCATTCTGGATTTTGGCTCTTTCAGGTAAGGTATTTACGTCAAAACTACCTTCCTTGCTACCGCTCAGTATCACCTTTCTGTCTAACACCGTGTTCACAACTTCACTGACGGCCTTCCATGCTTCCCAATGGATAAGCCATGTCCACCAGTCTGCCCTTGGTGCGGAAGAACTCGCCCTTCACCACCCTCGGAATTCCTTATATCACGATACTGTGAGACCGTGAGTGAGACGCCATACCGTGTCGGGCTGTGAGCCTCGAGAAAACCAGCTCGGGCGGCGAAGCGAGTAACGTGGCGACGACGGGTCCGCAGCGGCAGGGGGGGCGGGCGAGCTCGCCGGGAAGCCACGGGGCACGCGTTCACGCAAAGCAACGGATTTAAGATTCCGACGCGGCCGGCCCGCGGGGACGCGGGAGCAGGTCGGTAGCGGCGCGGCGGACGCTGTTCCGAGTACCGGGACCGGAAAAAATGGGGAGAACAAGAACAAGGATAATCAGGCTTATGAGATACTGGAACAACTGAGGAGTGTACTGTAAACAACATATTGAGGAAAAATTGACCACAGGGGAAGAGATTAAAGATGTGTCATTAAGAAAGATGTACATAAGGATTTTTTAACTGTTCTTTATGAAAACTTTGCGGACAATTTTGAAGGAAAAGCTTCTTCAGAACTATTTTGGAAAATTTACTGGAGAGCGGAATATCAAGAATATTGGATATTTGTCGAGCTACCACCTCATTCAAGGTCTTAGAGAGTGATAAAGACCAGAGGAACCTATAGTTACTTATTGCTGCTTGAAATTGATTATTCGTCTAGTCTGATCACAATGTTGTGTACCTACTAGAGGTGGGACTTTTTAGGCCCGGGGCCCGGGGCAAAAGCTCGGGCCAGGCCCGCGGGCTTGGACCGGGCCTGAAAGCCTGATTTAAGCCAATGCCGGGCTGATAACGGGCTTCACCCAGCTCATTCCGGGCTGCAACTGAACTGGGACTTCAAAGTCAATTTTCTGTAGGTTAAATAAGTTTTTTCTGTACAGACCTTGTTTTTTACACTGAAAAATAATCTTATTCATGCACCAGCAGCTTTTGAAAATGCATTTAAATTAATTTTTGAGACATGTACTTTAAGACATACATCAGAAATGTAAAAGCATGGAGCTGTAGCCTTCTATCTGTTACACGTGCCAGGATCAAAAGCAAGTTGCTTAAACCTGTATCAATATTCATAATCAAATATTAAATACTGTTACAGTTGCACACATCCATGCTGTCCTGTCATATTATGAATCTCCTGATGATAATATGGGTAAACAAAATATAAATTGTGATAGCCTATTTGTTACTTCCATATTGTCAGTATACCCTTTCAAAGGAAGCCATTTAATCAATGTGCCGCTAACATTATATTGATAATAACACCTAGCTCTAGCTAAAACCTTCTTTCCAGAAGCTTTCTGCTTCAGGTAAAACAAAAACTAATCTATGGAGCCATGCCCATGTCCTCTACGAAAAATGGTAGTATGTCAGGTACAAACTATCTGGTGGAAGCCCATAATCATCAAATTGACCTGTTAACGCTACAGGGTGTTTCAGAAAGAATGATATTTTTTAAATGTTCAGTAAAGTACTAAAAATCCTTCAAATCCGTCCACAAAACGCTCATTTTAATGGTAAATTGTAGGACATTTTTCTATAAACATGTTCCATTTGAATGAAATATTTTCCCCCGTCTTAAATGTACTCGGAAAATGATGCAAGAAACATGATATATGCCCGATTATATTTGAGAACACGGAACTAGCAGCACTCTAAAACGGCTTTAGCACGCAAAGATGGCACGGGAGCATGCACATCAAAGGCACAGGTTTCAGTAATATTACAAGATTAAAGCTTTTGGCTCAAACTCCATATGGCTCATTGGCTTACCTTCCATATGAATGACTGGATGCAGCGGACACAGCGCAAAAGATCTCACTGTTCACCACAGAACAAGGGACATGAACCAATTGGGGATTGCTTGCTTGGACCCGAGCTTTCCTAAGCTTGAGAGGTGTGTTTTTTTAGAATTAATTTCCAGAGGCAATGCGCGTGGATTGTGATGTACCACAGTGACGATGTAATGTTTGCAGTGTCATTGGCGTGATACTTGTCACGTGATACGCGCGTGATTTCTACAAAAATTTTTGATGAAGGCAAAATAGACAGTATTTTTTACTCATTTTTAAGATTACTTTGAACTAGCAAAAATATAAACACAGCTATCAAAATACGAATAATCGTAAATGTCCCAAAATTCGCTCTCGATTGATATGTAAATCATACAACAACAACCTATTTATAGCCGCATTATGACCAATTGAAAAATATCATTCTTTATGAAACACCCTGTAGATGCAAGAACAAATTTTGGTCAGTTTAACCCTTCCACAGCTTCATCTTGCTCTTTCATTGCCCGAAAAATACAGACTCAACTCAGAAAAGGCTAGTATAAGCAAGAGAATAGGCACAAAGAAAACATGCTTTTGAGATCAAAGTACTTGAAACATAGGTTAGTCAGTTGTGGGGAGATACTGGGGAGAGCGGTCAGCCTTAGAAGGAACCATTGAAATTGCGCCAAAACATGAACATACTTGACATTATTTGTTACATTTTCCTTGTAGAGATACTTCCCTGGTCTCTATGAAATAAAACTTCTATTATAAGCTTTGAACATAACGGCACTTTCCTCCCACCACACTCAAGAATGCCCAGCAACATAGAAAGACAGAACATAAAAACAGAATACCCAAATTACAGACTTTAGATACCCCATAAAATTCCGCGGCCTTGAGCAGCTTGTAAAGCTTTGCAATTGCAAAGCCAGTAAAGCGTCATATATGAAATAAGTGCGCAGAAAGTGGCCTATTCTCAGGAACAAAAATTCCCACACACTATTTGCTTATTTTTTAGATCTGTGACGTTTCTCAAATATATTTTCAACATTTTGAAATAGGTCTACTTAAATAAACTAACTTTTCTGCTAAATATTTGTCAAAAATATTTCCACTAACGAGTGCTCTAATGTAGACAAGCATGACGCTTCAGATACCTTCTAAGCGCAAGCCCATAAGATATAACACAAAACAAACAGAGATAGTGTTCAAGCCCGCATGGTGGTGTGGATGGACTGGAGTCATTTTTTTCATCAATTTTACTTTTGGTGGAGATTAGTGCAATCCTTTTCTTCAATGTTTGGTGTAAACCTGTGGAGAACTAGTGGTTCTGTATGGCTGCTGGTTTGATAGTTGTATATGGCTGGTGGGCCTTGTTGGCTTACCAACTTTGCAGACCAGACCAAAACTGACCCAAGCAGAACAATCTTTTGACTATCTTCCAAGCTGTCTAGTAGACTAAACTAAAAGCAAATGCTCAAAACATGTATCAATAGAGGGATAATGTGAAGGATTTTTGGTTCTTTCACAACAATTCTGCCATGATATTCTGAAAAGTTTTAGCTGAAAACTTGTCACTGCTCTCTCCTCTATTCATCAACATTATTGGAACTCAATTATGAGGCTCGTGCCAGCACATCATGATTTATAAAAATGCAATGATGGAGGAAATGTCTGATCTGAGTGGGCTTATATCATCCCGATTCTTATAGCTGCTATTTGCATACATCTATCTAGAATGTCCTGTGTTTTTACAGGGTGATGCTGGTCATTACCTGAAGTCAGCTTGCATCATAAGCAAGTTATGTTTCATACTGTGTGTTTTTTTCAGTATCATTTCCTGCTGAATTATTAAGGTAGCTGAGGCTCCTGGTGCTGCTTGCACCTTTTTTAATATGGTTTTGGATGCAACTAAAACTTTTTACAGGATAAATTGGCTTAAAACATGTATTTGAAACAGCTTTAAAGTACATACATGTTGTATATAGCTTTTTATGGTTTTCCATGATACCGGGCCTTCCCGGGCTTGATAAGCAATTTCTTCCATAACCCGGGCTTGTGACGGGCTTCTAAAATCAGCAGCAGACCGGGCCCGGGCCCGGGCCTGCAAAATTGCCCGAAACTCCCACCTCTAGTACCTACCGTATAGGCAAAGCTTGAACTTGGCCTAAATATTGATAAGCATTACCAAACTTTGTATGATACGCTTCACGCCACTAAACCCAGCAGTACTCGTGTTAACGTGTCACTCGTTTAACGTGTTTAGAGATTAACCCCAATGTAGAGGTTTGCAGACATTCACACCAATGTAAACGTGTGCAGACATTTAGCTGCCGTAGACGTGTTCAAAGATCCAGCCCTTCCCAGGCGTGTTCAGAGATTTAACCACCGTATACGTGTGCAGAGATTTGAGCCGTCGTAGACCTGTTCAGAGATTCCGCCCTTCGTAGAGGTGTTCAGAGATTTAGCTGCCGTATACGTGTTAAGAGTTTAGCCCGCCGTAGACGTGTTTAAAGATTCAGCCCGACGTAGACGTGGTCAGAGATTTACCTCGCAGTACACTTGCTTAGAGATTCACGCCAAGTAGACGTGTTAATAGATTGAGCCACAAAAGACGAATTCAGAGATTCACCATAATGTAGCCGTTAGCAAAGATGCATCCGCCATAGACGTGTTTAGAGACTTCGCCCGCAAGAGACGTGTTCAGAGATCTAGCCCGCCATAGACATGATCAGAGATTGGGGTGAATCTCTAAACACACCCACTGCGGGCTGAATCTCTGAACACGTCTACGGCGGCTGAATACCCGAACACGTCTACGGCAGCTGAATCTCTGCACACGTCTACAGTAGGGTGAATATCTAAACACGTCTGCGGCGGGCTAAATCTCTGAACACGTCTACAAAGGGTTAAATTTTTGAACACGTCTACAAAGCACTCAATCTCTGACACACGTCTACGGCGGGCTAAATATTTTAGCACCTCTATGGTGGGATGAATCTCTCAACACTTCTACGGCAGGGTAAATCTGGGAAAAAGACTACGGCAGCTGAATCTCCGAACACATCTACATTCGGGTAAATCTCTAAACACGTCTACCGGGGCTGAATCTCTGAACATGTCTACATTGGGGTAAATCTCTAATCACATCTACTGCAGGCTAAATCTCCGAACAAGTCTACGGCGGCTGAATCTGTGCTCACGTCTACATTAGGGTTAACCCAATTGGTAATCAAACACGTCTGCAGAACATTAAAAACACGCCTACGGCGCCTAAATCTCTGCACACTCCTACATTGGGGTGAATCTCTGCACACGTCTAAATTTGGTTGAATCTCTAAACACGTCTGCGGCAGGATACATTTCCAAACACGTGTACAGCGCCTACATCTCTGCACAATTCTACATTGGGGTGAATCCCTGCTCATATCTACATTGGGATAAATGTGTAAACACGTTTACAACGGGCTGAATCCCTGAACACGTCTACATCGGCTGAATCTGTAAACACGTCTACGGTGGGCTAAATCTCTAAACACGTCTACGGCGGACTGAATCTCTGAACACGGCTACGGCGGACTGAATCTCTGAACACGTCTACGGCGGATTGAATCTCTGAACACGTCTACGGCGGACTGAATCTCTGAACACGTCTACGGCGGACTGAATCTCTGAACACGGCTACGGCGGACTGAATCTCTGAACACGTCTACGGCGGACTGAATCTCTGAACACGTCTACGGCGGACTGAATCTCTGAACACGGCTACGGCGGACTGAATCTCTGAACACGTCTACGGCGGACTGAATCTCTGAACACGTCTACGGCGGACTGAATCTCTGAACACGTCTACGGCGGACTGAATCTCTGAACACGGCTACGGCGGACTGAATCTCTGAACACGGCTACGGCGGACTGAATCTCTGAACACGGCTACGGCAGACTGAATCTCTAAACACGTCTACGGCGGCTGAATCCGAACACGGCTACGGCGGACGAATCTCGAACACGGCTACGGCAGACGAATCCAAACACGGCTACGGCAACGAATTCTAAACACGTCTACGGCGGCGAATCCAACACGGCTACGGCGGACTGAATCTCGAACACGTCTACGGCGGACGAATCCGAACACGGCTACGGCGGACGAATTGAACACGTCTACGGCGGACTGAATCTCGAACACGTCTACGGCGGACTGAATCTCTGAACACGCTACGGCGGACTGAATCTCTGAACACGGCTACGGCAGACGAATTCAAACACGTCTACGGCGGCGAATCCGAACACGCTACGGCGGACGAATCCGAACACGGCTACGGCAGACTGAATCTCTAAACACGTCTACGGCGGCGAATCTCGAACACGTCTACGGCGGACGAATCAACACGGCTACGGCGACTGAATCTCTAAACACGTCTACGGCGGCGAATCTCGAACACGCTACGGCGGACGAATCCAACACGCACGGCAGACGAATCCTAAACACGTCTACGGCGGCGAATCTCAACACGCACGGCGGACAATCTCAACACGGCTACGGCAGACGAATCCAAACACGTCTACGGCGGCGAATCTCAACACGGCTACGGCGGACGAATCCAACAGGCACGGCGGACTG
Source organism: Lepas anatifera (assembly GCA_034440635.1). NCBI lineage: Eukaryota > Metazoa > Arthropoda > Thecostraca > Lepadidae > Lepas > Lepas anatifera. The sequence goes on along the minus strand of JAOTON010001030.1, from coordinate 1,368,351 downwards.
AATCTCTGAACATGGCTACGGCGACTGAATCTCTAAACACGTCTACGGCGGCTGAATCTCTGAACACGTCTACGGCGGACTGAATCTCTGAACACGGCTACGGCAGACTGAATCTCTAAACACGGCTACGGCGGCTGAATCTCTGAACACGGCTACGGCGGACTGAATCTCTGAACATGGCTACGGCAGACTGAATCTCTAAACACGTCTACGGCGGACTGAATCTTTGACCACGTCTACATTGGAGTGAATCTTTCAGCACGTCTACTGCGGCCTAAATTTTCGAACACCTCTACGGTGGGCTGAATCTCTGAACACATCTACGACGGCTTAATCTCTGAACACGTATAGATTGGGCTAAATCTCTTAACACTTCTCCATTGGAATGAACTTCCGAACACGTCGACGGCGGGCTAAGACTCTGAACACGTCTACGATGGACTAAACCTCTGAACACGTCTACGGTGGCTGAATCTCTGAACACGTCTACGGCGGTTTATTCTCTGAACACAAAATTCAGCAGCCGTAAACATGTTCACAGACTTCGCCCAGCATAAACGTTTCCAGGGATTTACCCTGCCGTGGATGTTTTGTTTAGGGATGTAGAGATGTTTAGAGATTTAGCCCGCCGTAGGCTGGTATCTCCGATTACGTCTGCGGCGGGCTACATCTCTGAACACTTCTACAGCGTTTCAATCTCTGCACACGTCTCCATTGCGGTGGTCTCTGCACACTTCTAGCTTTAGGTGAATGTCTAAACACGTTTCCGGGAGGCTACATCTCTTAACACTTCTACAGCGGTTGAATCTATGAACACATCTACGGTGGCTGAATCTCCAAACGCGGCTACGGCGGACTACATCTTTAAACACGTCTACGGCAGGAGAGTCTCTGAACACCTCTACGGCCGGATATGTCTCAGAACACGTTTACGGCGTCTGAATCTCGGAACACGTCTACAGGGGCGTAGGAACCGGAAGGCAGGGGGCAGCTGCCCCCCCCCAACTCTCATGATTCTTAACCATTAACCCTATGGCGTTGACTGGAAAGAAATGAGTTGAAAATTACCGCTGCCCCCCCAACTTTGAACATAGTTCCAACGCTCCTGCACGACTAAATTGGGCTGAACCTTAAAACACGTCGACGGTGTGCTAAATCTCTGAACATGTCTACAGTGGCTGGATCTCTGAACACATCTTCGGGGGCTGAATCTCTGAACATGTCTATGGCGGACTGAATCCTTAAACACGTCTACGGCGCCTGAATTTCTGAACACTTCTGCGGTGGGCTAAATATCCAAAGGCGTCTACGGCGGGCTGATTCTCTGAACACGTCTACGGCGGGCTAAATCTCTGCACACGGCTACATTGGGGTGAATCTCTGCACACGGCTACATTGGGGTGAATTTCTGGACACAGCTACATTGGGGTGAATCTCTGGACACGGCTACATTGGGGTGAATCTCTGCACACGGCTACATTAGGGTGAATCTCTGGAAACGGCTATATTGGAGTGAATCTCTGGACACGGCTACATTGGGGTGAATCTCTGGACACGGCTACATTGGGGTGAATCTCTGCACACGGCTACATTGGGGTGAATCTCTGGAAACGGCTATATTGGAGTGAATCTCTGCACACGGCTACATTGGGGTGAATCTCTGGACACAGCTACATTGGGGTGAATCTCTGGACACGGCTACATTGGGGTGAATCTCTGGACACGGCTAAATTGGGGTGAATCTCTGCACACGGCTACATTGGGGTGAATCTCTGGAAACGGCTATATTGGAGTGAATCTCTGGACACGGCTACATTGGGGTGAATCTCTGGACACGGCTACATTGGGGTGAATCTCTGCACACGGCTACATTGGGGTGAATCTCTGGACACGGCTACATTGGGGTGAATCTTTGCACACGGCTACATTGGGGTGAATCTCTGGACACGGCTACATTGGGGTGAATCTCTGGACACAGCTACATTGGGGTGAATCTCTGGAAACGGCTACATTGGGGTGAATCTCTGCACACGGCTACATTTGGGTGAATCTCTGGACACAGCTACATTGGGGTGAATCTCTGGACACGGCTAAATTGGGGTGAATCTCTGCACACGGCTACATTGGGGTGAATCTCTGGAAACGGCTATATTGGAGTGAATCTCTGGACACGGCTACATTGGGGTGAATCTCTGGAAACGGCTATATTGGGTGAATCTCTGGACACGGCTACATTGGGGTGAATCTCTGGACACACACATTGGGGATCGCGGACACGGCTACATGGGAACCACACCTACATGGGGTGAATCTCGGACACGGCTACATTGGGGTGAATCTCTGGACACGGCTACATTTGGGGAATCTCTGGACTCGGCTAAATTGGGGTGAATCTCTGGACACGGCTACATTGGGGTGAATCTCTGGAAACGGCTACATTGGGGTGAATCTCTGGACACGGCTACATTGGGGTGAATCTCTGGGCACGGCTAAATTGGGGTGAATCTCTGGAAACGGCTACATTGGGGTGAATGTCTGGACACGGCTTTATTGGGGTCAATCTCTGGAAACGGCTACATTGGGGTGAATCTCTGGAAACGGCTATATTGGAGGTGAATCTCTGGACACGGCTACATTGGGGTGAATGTCTGGACACGGCTACATTGGGGTGAATCTCTGGACACGGCTACATTGGGGTGAATGTCTGGACACGGCTACATTGGGGTGAATCTCTGCACACGGCTACATTGGGGTGAATCTCTGGACACAGCTACATTGGGGTGAATCTCTGGACACAGCTACATTGGGGTGAATCTCTGGACACAGCTACATTGGGGTGAATCTCTGCACACAGCTACATTGGGGTGAATCTCTGGACACGGCTACATTGGGGTGAATCTCTGGACACGGCTACATTGGGGTGAATCTCTGCACACGGCTACATTGGGGTGAATCTCTGGAAACGGCTATATTGGGGTGAATCTCTGGACACGGCTACATTGGGGTGAATCTCTGGACACGGCTAAATTGGGGTGAATCTCTGCACACGGCTACATTGGGGTGAATCTCTGGAAACGGCTATATTGGAGTGAATCTCTGGACACGGCTACATTGGGGTGAATCTCTGGACACAGCTACATTGGGGTGAATCTCTGGACACAGCTACATTGGGGTGAATCTCTAAACACGTCTACTGCGGGATAAATCTCTTAACATGTCTATGGCGGTCTAAATCCCTGAACAAGTCTACGGCGGGTCAATACTCTTAACACGTCTACGGTGGACTCAATCTCTGAACACATCTACGGCGGCTGAATCTCAGTGTTCAGAGATTGTGCCGCTGTAGACGTGTTCAGAGAATCAGCCCGGCGTAGACGTGTTCTGAGATTCAGCCCAGCGTAGACGTGTCAAGAAATTCAGCCCACCGTAGACGGGCTCAGAGATTGAGTCCGACGTGGACATTTTCGGGGATTTAGCACATAGTAGACTTGTTTACACACAGAAAGAAATTTTTACAAGGGAAAACCTTGTCAGACCCTTGTTTACATGGAAAATTACAAGGGTAAAACGCAAAGCTTGTACGTTCAAAATCCGTGCCACAAAAACAAGGGAAATACAAAGAAAAGCCTCGTAGAACAATGGTAGAACCATAGTATGGCAAGGGTTGCTAGAAGATGTTCTACAAACCATGTAACTTAACTATGGTTAAGCTACATGGCAAAGACAATGGTTGACAACGTCCCCACAAGCCCTCTACTAGGTTATGATTACCCCATAACAAAGGTAGAACAAAGCCTTGTGTCCGCCTTGTACGCAACCGTAGCCTTCCTACAAGAGCGTGACGAGATTAAAACCTTGCTTACACAACCGCTTTACCAGTGCGTAACGGGGAGGGAACAAGGGTGTTGCAAGGCTTCTTACAAGGGTAAAACGAGACTCGGATTACGTCTTCACAACAGCGGCAGATCCAGGACTTCATTTGGGGGGAAGCTTGGGCGCTCGCGCCTCCCCGCCATAGTGTCGGGGCAGCATCCGACTACGCATTTACTTTAGGCACTCTGACATTTCATGGTGTGGAAGGGGGCTTGAGCCCTCTTAGCCCCTCTCCTTGTACCTACCTCTGCTTCAAAAGGAACTTTTCAGTCTCTATGTGAAAGCTAAAGCGTTTTCTGGCCCCAAATGCAACCGGAAGACCATCGGTAGAAAAAGGGTAAGCATTGAGCCACCTCTCAAGCAAGAAAATAACCCGCACGTTGTCTTACCCATATCGGTAAAACACAGCATCACTCATCAGGCGCCGATCCAGCGGGTCGGTTGGGGCGACCGCCCCCACCCGTTGGGCCGAGTTTAAGCATTGCAAGGGGTTCCCTTGCATGGGAGCCTACCAGTGATGTCTGATGGAGTTTCCGGGGAACCCAAATGCCAACTGAATTTTGGCCCAAGGTGCTCAAGAATTGGTATCAGGGATCCTCAAGAGTTGGTCATGGGGTTCCTCAAGTGTTTGTATTGGGGGCTCCAAGTATCAAGAGCGTTTCCGATGTATTGGTCTCGGGGCCTGCCAATATATCGGGGGCTGCAAATATTTTTGCTCTACAGACCTAGGGTTAACACTTAAAACTTCTCCGGCCTTTAGGCGTGGGCCAAAGGATAGTTCCCCCTTCCAGCGTTTGGGGGGCCATGGCCGGATTGCCCCCCCCCCTGCGTCCGCCAATGATCACTCACCTGTCTTTGAGAATCTGAAGTATCTCCTGCATATCCTCGAGCTCAGCTACCTGGCGTCGTAAATCCTTGTACTTAACATAACCCTTTGTACTGGCCTGCGCACGGCTCCTTCCCCGTGCACTCCCTTCCCCTCCGAGCGCAATAATAATAATTGTTGGGGTTTAACAACGCACCAATTGCCAAGCTTATACGGCCTCGTGGAAAATCCTTCCAGGAGGGAAGGATTTTGGGGATCATATCAACTTATTCAGAGGCTCTGCCGGGACTTCAACCCGGGACCTATGGCCAGGGGCGTCGCCACGGAATTTTTATTGGGAACAATGGAACACTGACATTCGATGACCGGAAGGGGGCTGGGGGAAAATTCTGAGTATTTTCGCTGGATATGAAACAATTACGACGGTACAATTCACTAACATATCTATGGTGATTCACGCAGGTAATAGAAAATGCAAAAAAATTAAGCGGCGGTTCAATTTTCTTAACGGACATTCCCCCTCATTCACGAGTAGAGGACGCGTCCCTTCCCTTCCCGCTTTCGACGCTGATGCTCATGGTTCATAAGACAGGAACGCAAGCCACGGTGTCGCAATTCGTCCATGCCCTCAAGCGCTGGTTTCAGAGGCCCCGAGAACTTATCCTGGGAGAGCGAAATAATAATTATTTGGGTTTATCGACGCACCAGCTGCCAGGGTCATATGGCGTCACCAACTATTTCACTATTGGAAAGGTTTCTCGGGAGCCAGCTTGCTCCTTGTTCAGAGAAGCTGCCGGGTATCGAACCCGGGTAAGCTGCGTGGAAGCCAGCTGACCTGACCACTCCACTACCGCTCCACAATCCCGGATGTCAGTCTTAGGTGGACTCTAGAGAAATGGTATCAGGGGTACCGCCGAGTGTCAGTCTCAGTCCCCCAGCCCCACCCAGAGGGAAAATCTCGAAAACCCCAGAGATTTAGTTCCTGCGATACCCCCGACGTTTGGTCTAAACAATATCTTGGAAGTCAATTTCAGAGGTCTCAGGGGCCACCTGAGAGTCGGAATCAGAGGGTACCCGGGCGTCAGTCTCAGGGACCCTGAGAGTCAACTTCCGGGCGCCGTATATCTCAGAGGTACCCCAAGCATCAGTCTGGGGAGCCCCGAGAACCAGTATAAGAGGGTCCTCGGAGATCAGTCTCAGAGACCCCAAAGAGTCAGTCTCATGGGGCTTCGGAGAGCTAATTTGGGTGCACCATATTAGCTCTCAAGGGACTACTTCTCAGGGTCATGGGCCTGAGACGTAGACTTGGGCCTGAGTATCAGTCTTAGGTGCTCCCACAAGTAAGTCTCAGGCACGCCCCCGAGTGTGGGTTTAAGGAGGCCCGAGTCAGTCTGAGGAAACTGGCAATAGTTTTAGTCATGGTTTTTGCTGAGGGTTGGTCTTACCTCCCCCATCTCAGCCCTCTGAAAACGTATCTCAGGAGCCCCGAGAGTTGGTATCAGGGGGTTACGACTAAGATTGATTTCAAAGGGAACCGGGAGTAAGTCTCATCCCCCCCCCCCCACCAGAATCATCTCAGGTCCTTGAGAGCTAGTTTCAGGGAGCCTCTCGGGAGTGCTCTAAACTGTTGGTCTAAGGGGCTCCTGGAGTTTTCCCTTGAACAAATCCGAGAAACAAAACACTGAACACTACGTAGGAACTACGTAGAAAACACTACGTAGTAGACACTACGTACGTAAACACTACGTAGAAGATACTACTAAGTTCTACTGCCCAATAGAAAGCTAGAAAAAAACATTTCTGAGAGGAAATCTGAAATCTTCGCGCTATTCTGGGAGGGTGCTGGAGGAGGACGTGGACAAGACGCTGGAACACACCCTTTATCAGGAAAGGGAAAATTTGACCTCCCCATATTAGATAAAATTTGTTGCAATATGGTAAAATCACTCTGGGTGAACGCACGAGGCTAATGGAATGAGCGTGGTGTTACCAACGTCCTTAACGGTAACAATCCGGAGCCGACTATGACGTCACATAAAGCGAAAGAAGTTTACCAATAGGGTTCCATGTTAAAATTAACCAACTTCAAACGTCTACGACATATACAGTATGCCAATTTTCTTTCATCATGATCTCATGTTCAATTTAATTCCAAAATATTTTCACTCATGGGAATTCAATTCCACTTTATCAAAAATATGCACACCTTAAAGAGAATATGGCACCTTAATAACGTGATTTTAACTGAGATAGCCAAGTCGTAAAGCAAGTCGGAAAACCCGGTACTCAATATATAATTTGTCTTGGAACTCAAGATTTCCGTAGAAAAAGCTAAAACCTACCTGCAATGTGCCCCTCATGTACCCTTAGCAGCAGGCCACCGTTGTCATGGCTGTTGGTGTGACGACATTTGCTGACGTCACGGTGAGCATTAGCCAATCGAAGCCCTTGAAGCGTTTCAAGTATGGTATGGGTTGCCAGATCATGACATCATCCACAGGCAGATATTTATTTCTTTCCCTAGAGTAGTATTTTAAAAATCAAAATATTGAGCTTATTGTAAACTTTTTAGAGAAGTCATGAGTGGGTTCATTATTTCGGCTAAACGTATGCCTAATTACACTAAATTCCAGGATTTGACTAAGGTGCTACATTTCCTTTAAGTTAGCTCTGCAACCTCCACATGGCTCACACATTAGTTAGTGCAGTGCTCTAGCTGCCATATCACTGTATGACGTCACCCTGAGGACGGAATTCATTTCATGGGCCACGCCTTTTGTAAAGTAACCTTGGTGATGAGTTATGACCAAAGTGGAACTCAAGATTAGGCACTTCACATAGGGTATGTTCCAGACCCTCTTGCAAAAATCCAAGAGCTTTTGGTGCCAGACTTCTTGTCGGAAAATACCTACATGCTTTGAAAAATTCCCAAGCTAAACACTGAGCGAAATTTTCACTAAGTTACAACCTCGTAACGAGGGCTGCAGAACCCTAAAGTTTGTGTTCTAAATGTCTGCATCATTAGCAAGCATTTGCCAGTTTTTTACTCCAAAAACTAACATTGCGGGCCCAAAAGTTAGCAGGAGAACAAAGATTTGACCAGAGTTGAGATGGTATTAATCATCCGGCCATCGTATTGCAACGAAGTGTCTACAAAGCTTAAAATGCAATAACCAAGTCTGTACGAAGTCTTTACCATGGCCTACAGATGTGCTAGCATTTCTTACTCTAGTAACTTATCGCAAGAACGAGGCTTTGACCATGGTTTAGTTGGTGTTAAATCAGTCACCATCCTGTCGTAACTAGATGATTAGCATGCTTGGAATGCAGAGACCAGGTCTAGACAAAGTCTTCAGTCGGCCTCATTCTAGTGACTGAATTAGGAAATTACGATTTTGGGTGAATTATAAATCAGAGAATAGGTCTACAAAAAGTTCGAAGTATATTATTGATCACTATTTGAACCCCAATAAAACTCCCCTTTGTTCCTGCTGAAAAACACTGACCGCATCTGAGGTAACTCCCTTAAAACATGTTTCCTTTGTTGTTTTTCTTTTATTAAGAGCGATCAATTTATTAAAAGAAATCAAACACATGACTATCACAGATCGTAGTTGTTGCAAAATCTTTGCACGAATGAAAATAACAAACGAAAATCCTACTGCAATCATTTTGGCCATCTGAGCCACTCCAGCTCAATCACATGAGCCTCTCCAGCTCAGCCATCTCCCATCACCATCGCATCCCGAAATTCTTTGAGGATTCCAGAGGACGTTCACGTCCTTTGCAGCGAGGACATTGAAGGCCAAGAAGCGAGCTGTTGTTTTGGTCCCTTTATTTTCCAGACTGAAGACGAATTGGCATATGATCCACATAAGGAGAGCTTCAATTGGCCTATCCACCACCACCACCTCCAGGTCATTCCACATACTGTGTGCGCGCTCAGTATCGCACCCACAGCCTGGATGTTATCATATACTCGCCGAACACCCACTCCAGGGCCTTGGGAGCTCGGGCTGAAAATGAGACGCGAGGCGGTTAGGAGACGGTCATCGGAAAACCGGAGTGCAGATGTATTCTGTTTGCGTTCGAAAGCTCTTGACGAGACGAATAAGCATTATGCGAACTTCTTTTATTAAGTCAATATTGAGGTCACCAGAACTCAAAGAAGGTTTCAAACTGTGGCCAAATCAGGGGAGGGGGCGAAAAAGGCAGTTGATCCCCATAATGAAAAAGTTGAGTGAAGACCCATACTCCCCCAAAAGCTGTCGACTTTTAGTCATTTTTTTCCCCGGCTAGGTTTTGGTGCTTTAACTGAACCATTCAACTTCAAACAGAACCAGTCAACTTCAGTGCAAGCATTGGACCTAGGTCCTCTTAGATATCAAAAACCGCTTTTGAGTGTAAATCCTTGACTAGGAAAAGCAAACATCTTGTGGCCAAATCTCTTACCGGGTTATTTTTTTCTTTTTGACTTTGGTTGCCCCCCCCCTGAACTTACCGGCCAGATCCGTCACTGGTTCCATATGCCTGAGAATCCCTGGCTACACCCATAAAGCCATTTGTATGCAATGGAAGAAGTTTTGAAACACGTAGGTATGTACCTAATTGGACACTTCGCATTCCCATGCAGTTGCTTACCTTGCAAGTCCAATCCGTTTCCAAGTTCACACCACTTTAGCGACTGCCTGCTCCCAATGTCATAGGGCACTGACACTGAAAAAGATTGGTCTAGAATATGCCTAAATAGGCTATGCGCTAACCATAGAAACTTTTCCACCGCAATCCGCTAGCTGTACTAACACCGTCCCGCGCACACTCCCCGTGGCTTGCGTCCTTAAGACTGAGGCACGGTTTGTAGAGACACTAGGTTGCGCCACTTCAGAACAGAATGTTAAATTCCATTTGAATATCCTCCTCTATGCAATGTTAGGACTTAAAATACAATTTTGAACAGTCAAAATAATACTTTTAAGGGAAAACACTGTATTAATATAGATTTTTTCGGAAATTAAAGGGGTAATGAGGACTAAAACTATCAAAATCCAGCAAAGATTTATATCCTCACCCACCTTAAAACTATTTTTTTGAAATTTGAAGTTAAACAATAGCGTATATTAACTAAAATGTTGTATTAATATGGATATTTTCTTTAATAATTCTTCTCAAACTTTTTAAGGTCATTATTTTGCTCTTTGTTTACTTCTGAGCGCGGGAAGCTTCTGCATGTTAATTCGCCGCGTCCCAGAGTCGCAAATGCCGTGCGATGCGATACCATCATCATCATCATCATATTTTTATTGATACCGTGGATGCATTTACTCTCTCTATTGCTTTGGATGATTTCTATAATTTCTATAATGATTTCTATAATGTGGATGCATCGTGCCCTCATCTGTGTTGTTCTATTATATACTATTGTGTTGTTCTGCGATTTTCCAGTAGTGGTAGGAGCAAACGGTAAAACCACTTGAAATATCTGCGGCTGCCGCGCGTGTGAGCAGCCGTTACAGAATCACAGACTCCAGGATTGCAGGATCACAGGTAAGATAAGGCTCTTACACATAATTTTTGCTGATGTATCAGCTTACGCTTCCTACCAAATTCCCTACCTACATTTTTCTGTGGCTGAACTTTTTAGAGACTTAAAACTTGGTGTTTTGCTTAAAAGTACTTTTGTCCAACCAATTACCTAGTATTATTTGTCCCCTTTACCTTCAGCACCAGAACCACAAACACAGGCGATCACTTATTACAATTTCGTAATAACAACACAATAAAGATCACATGTGTAAAGTTATGCCTCTTTGAGGTGCCTATTTTATGTGCCGGGGATCTATTCAAAGTTATGATGCTTGTCGGAAGTTTGAATTCAATTTAAGCCCAACAAGCTCAGATTACATGTTAAACTATTTGCACGTCTGCAGAACTCGGCATGAAACTAGACAAGGTGATTTGGGCAGCTCAAATTCTGCCCAAAATTGAGAGGAAATTATGTGACTGGGGCAGCATTGCCTTCAATGGGGTTACCTACATTTCTATAATGTGGTTTTTCCTGCCTTATTTCTTTGTTTGAATTCAAATTCCAAGGAGTATTGTTAAATGAATTATCATTAATGCCATTATCAAAAACACTTGCATTTCCATAATATATCACACAGAAACAGGATTCAGTGGTACTTTTTATCTGTCTTACTTTTCTTAACTTTCTTTTTCTGTCAATAATAATGATGCTTTGTGATGTTTTCGATTTTCGGCACTGCTTCAGCCCTAAGCGTTGCCACCATAAAAAAGTGAGGGGACCAGTCAAACTTCAACCTGATGGGACCAAAACCTGTCCAATTTGGGCTCCTTGTTACCATCACAGGGGATGGGTATAGAAAGTCTGAAGTGTAACTGAGTCAGAAGTGAATAAAAAATGTAATGTGTCGCAAAACTATTCAAAGCAATCTTTGAAATTCTTTAATTTCTTTCCAAGAGCTCAGCTTCATTCTCCAGCAGCCACATCATCAACATCAGAGGTGGAATGATGTGGTACGACCCAGCTGGATGCCTAGTCCCACCTCTCAGTACTCGCCACACCAATGCCAGAGGCGGATCAGCGCTGTACACCCATGCTGGACGCCAAGTCCCACCTCCCAGCAGCAACCTCACCAACACCAGAGGCGGATCAGCGTTGTACACCCATGCTGGACGCCAAGTCCCACCTCCCAGCAGCAACCTCACCAACACCAGAGGCGGATCAGCGTTGTACACCCATGCTGGACGCCAAGTCCCACCTCCCAGCAGCAACCTCACCAACACCAGAGGCGGATCAGCGTTGTACACCCATGCTGGACGCCAAGTCCCACCTCCCAGCAACCACCTCACCAACACCAGAGGCAGATCATCAGAAGTGCCTAGAATAGCTCATCCCAAGGACAGAAGAAATTTGGATCGCAGGTAAGATCAGTCCTCTGTACCCGATAACTTTCCTTCTTGTGATGTATGCTTTAAGATATGATGACCTTCAAATTGTGTATAAGTCATGGTGCGGTCTGTGGTATCCAAACTCTCATGATTAGAGCCCTTGGGGTTAAGCTATTCTATTCTAGTCCAATCATTCTACAAATCAGTGTGTCATGAATGATTAGCCACAGCATATGAAATGGCAGTCACATGCTAAAATGTTTCCCCGCGGTTGAAGTGCCCCCTCTAAACGAAAATATTGTGGCTGCCCATAGGCGGATCCAGGATTTCCGATGGGGGGCACCTTCCCGGGGGGCGCCATCCAGGCCAGGGGCTCCAGTTTTGACCGGCAAAACCTATCAGGTGGGCGCCAAATCCTGTCGGTGGGCGCCGATTTTAGCATCCTGGGGAGAAACGACATTTCAAGGGGGCTCCCTCGACCTTTCAGGAGGGTGCTGTGACTATTTCAGGGGGCGCCAAAGGGTCGATGGAGGGCATGTGCCCCCTTCCCCCTGGATCCGCCTATGTGGCTGCCCATTTTTTATTTATCTTATTCTGTTGCGTGCTAACGTGCATCATCCCATGCTTTTGTATTATGTTCCCAGGTTTTCCGGCTCTCAAAAGGTGACGACACAATGGCAGCAAGCCGTGTGCAAACCTTGTCTCGAGCAGACGTCATCGAAGTCAACCTTTGTCATGGACACCTGATGGGCGTGAAGCAAAGTGGTGGAAATAGTAAGAAATATTTTCATAACATTCAAAGTGCTTTCCTAATTTTGGTCCTCACACCCCAAGACAAGACAGCTATAATATTTTGCTATTTGTGCTATACATTGCAGTTGAGAGTTGAACGATGGCTTTGGACGGTGGAAAACATGAAGCCATAGAGAAGCGCGAAGTGAACTTGATTAAATACCCTATTGGTATTGCATCCAGATTTTGTGCCAAGTGTTCAAGCTTTTCTAAAAGCCAAGACAGCACGAGTTTTGTCGGGTGCTCGCACTAGGAGACTTCTGTGAGGATTCCGGATGTGAAATTCTGCCGTTGTATTCTAGATCAATATTAGCACGCGCATTGACGGGGGTGTGGAGCCATCTTTGCTTTGACGGGGGTCTGAGCCACATTCGCTTTGATGGTGTGCGGGTACCCCCTCCCCCAAGATCTCGAGAATCACGCAAGATAGCAAAAACGGTAAACGGCGTTGGGTAGCCCATCCAATTCTCTATGGAAAATATTAGAGCAAAACAATTTATCCTATTGTAATCCTCGCGGCCAGCCGAATCGAATGATTTGTAATATGACCTTGCTAGGTCATATTAGATCAAATCAAGGATTTGACCTGATCTGAGGTCAGGTCAAAGTCAATTTAAGTCAAAATGCATATCATCAGAACCGCAGAGACAGGTTTAATGCTTTTAAAATAAATACTCTATCACCATCCATTACTAAGTTATTAGTTAAAACCACTTCCCATGTAAATCTAATGGAGAGGTCATGGCTCGTACCTGACCTTAGGTTATCGATGTAAAAAATACCGGAGCATATTTTAAAACACTCGGTGGGCTCGCTATCTGAATGAGTTTCAATCGGATAAGTTTATCCTGTTCTGACTTATGCTATTTTTAAACCTTTTTTGATATGGTCGCTTGACCTGTGCTGGTGACCCGACCTGAGATGACCTAATCTTGAAATGTTGACGAAGGTTTTGAAAATGATCAGAGAAAAGGTATGCCAAGTACGGCGGCGCTACGCGCCGCCGCTTTATGTTTCCTTCAAATACCCGAGGGGGTACCCGCCCCTCCCCGTCAATGCGCGTGTGAAGTTTAATGTCACTTGATCTCTGGTGGTCATGTCGTGTGAGAACCTGTCAGCGAAATTATAATTCGGATCAAGTCACGTTTTTTATGTTTGGTGTCTGTGCTGTTTTTTGTGTCTTACCAGTGACGTAATGCACGGTTTACATTGCAGTCTGGAAAGTATCGTAGGATATTTTACCAAAGCATGAACTGCTGCCGATTTTCTCATGCCTGAACCAACACCTATTGTTTTAAATGGTTTAGACATGGGCGCGGAATGTCCATTGCAGTCGATGCGTACTAAAATTCCAGGAATGTGATATCTATGTGAAGCTTAATCTACTCGATCTTTCACGAGCAAGGCATCCAACTCGGGTGGATTCAAACGAAGCGTTTACCTGAGTTGTTCATTGCAATATCCTGCAAGTGATTTGTGGTGAGATCTTAGTAGTATCGGTGACATGTAAATAATGCAGATCTGCATGAATTATTTAAATGATACAGGGGTTGCGTGTTCAATAAACGTGTATGACGCTTGTGTTACTGTACTGATTGTCGTATAGATACGTTTTAAAAGAGTCTAAAGAAACATTCTAATCATAGTTAAATTTTATTTTTCAGCGTGTCTGGGCTCTTCCAGTGTGTGTATAATTCGCTTATAGCCATTGGGATGCTGACTGGTATTTAAATGTGTTTTTACTAATACTTATATTAATTTTAAAGCTATCGACGATTTGGTGGTTTTCAACTTAAACTTCCGATAAATCGCGGACTGACCGTTTCTCCTAACTACACTACCACAGACAAAGTGATGGCTCACGGGCAATCTGCGCTAAGCTCAAATGTGTTAAATCTGGTGAGGAGGGCGAGTTGATTTGATTCCGTTTGTTCCGCACCCAGGGGCGTCGTCACTGAATTTTTACTGGGGGGGGCGTTTCTCGGGCTGACGATGACCAGAGCGGAAGGCATATTCTTAAAAATATGGATGCATATGTAACACCAACGAGATGCACCTCACCAAGATTTATGCAGATTTACGGACCAAGATATGAGAAACAAAATGAGGGGTTTCCGTGCAAGTAAGTCGATGTCTAGATATTCTCCCTAATTCTCTTTAAACAATAGCCCGTTTGCATACACATCGGAGGGAGGAGCAAGAGGCCTGTCTCCCCAGATTTTTCATTCAAACAATTTTCCACTTGAAGTCTAATTTGAGTAATTGAGATAGGGAACAAGGAGTCTAAATAAAAAGTTGTGTTTCCTCTGACTTGTTTCGCCTGCAAGAGTTTGAAGATTTCCCGAAACCATCACACTCAGTCCGGATGCTTATTTGTCTAGTTTTCTAACTTCTGACATCGGCTAACAATGGTGAGTTGAAAATCGTTCGTTGTGTACCCACGTACCAATGAGCAAGCGGGATTATCTCCACTGGTAGAGGGGTCTACTAGGTGGGGGATAGCGGCTCGTTTCTGGTGGTACCTCTCATCGGAGAGCGAGGAGAATCGCACTAGACTTTGGAGACAGTACTTCTGGGCCGATGGTTAGAAGTTAATTTCTACTTCCTGGATCTGCCCATGATTTGGGGGTCCAGGCATCGAAGAGGGAGGGCCCCCCACCACCACAACTCGCGAACCAGGAGGGAATCACCAAAATTTGAGGGCCTCAGTAAAGTTTTTTTTGCATTTCCCCCATTGTCTGCGTAAACCCACGAAAATGTCCCGGTACAGTGTACCGCAGCCAGCGTTTTCCGGACACAGCAAAAATATTAAAAAATATCGCCACTTCACCTATGCACGCCCAAGCCCCAGGTCACCACCTCCACCACCTATACATACATGTGATATTTTGCCACCCCCTCTCCCCGGATCCGCTTATCCGATCAAAAATGACCCACCAGCCATAGGCGGATCGAGTATGTCCAATCGGGGGGAGGGGACGCCATCCGGTGTTTGCATCGGGGTGGGGGGGCGGGAAGCGACATTTTAGGGGGGTGCTAACGAGCTTTTAGGGGCGCCGTGAGCATTTCAGGAGGTACCAAGGGTTGATGGGGGCACGTGCCCCTGGATCCGCCCATGTCGCCCGCACAAAATAAAAAAGGGCGGAGTTGTCACCGAATGGTTGCCTCTCGCGATATTTTTAAACTCTGTGAAATCTGGACAAGAAAATATTTAGGGTGGAGTGGGTGGTGTGTGTCCCCATTTCATTCTAAACAAAAAAACAACCTCGAATTTTCTAGTGCATCGGCATTACTTAATTGATTTATTTTTTAACGGTTTTGAAATAATGGGTAAAAATCATAATTTTAGATAGATTCGTCCGGCAACAATACGGCATAGACTTTGTTTTATATGAAAGACATTTTATTCAGCTCCCGCATGCCTTTTAGTGAGCATCTTCTAAGTGAAAGACCATTCATCAGCTGACGCACCGTTCTTTTGATGCGCCAAAGTGGCCGAAGTCTGGACTGAGGGAGGCGTTTGATCACGACATGAATGAAAAATACAGTAGCGCACGTGCATCTTACACTTCCGGTGTTAGCTAGTTAGTTAAAGGCTTTTTATAAGGCGTTCTGTGCAAAGCACCTTTGCCCGCCTCTAAAGTATACACTTCCGGTGCTTCCGCGACACAAGTAATACCAGGTCAAAATGTGTACGGCATTTGTAAGGATACGACCATCTTGCCAATGTATTAGCAAGGCTGTTCTACTGCCGGCTTTGATCATACGGGACAGCGTTGCTACCCTTGTACTGGCTTAGTTGCGTGTTCATATCATTATGACAGGACGACTAATGTTCGTTTTAAACCAATGCCTTAACTACTTTTTGCTTTGCACGAACTGGGTTTTGTCCTTCTTTAGCGTTGGTTGTGCTCTAGTAAACCCCAATATCAGGGATGTATTCGTATAGACATTGTGAAAATTTCTCTCAGTGAATGACGTAAAGGAAAGTAGCAAATGCGCTGTTATTTTGCAGTACCAAAGCAATAGAGACACTAGGTAAAACTTTGGCCGGATTTAAACAATGGACCAATAGGTGCACAGTTTGACAGATGTTGGGGGCGGGGCCTCTGGACCCGCTCGGGACCAAGCAAGTAAAGGACTGGACTAGCTTAAACTTATTAAAACATTGAATATGAAAAATCGTCTCGTTTTGGATTTTTTTAACTCAATTGATAAACAAATATGTTGTTCAAAAAATCTAAGACAAAGCAGTTTTCTTGCTGACTTGGTAACTGCGGTAAGGGGGTAAACGGTGCAAAGAAAGTGTCTTGCTGCTTATTAAACCCAACATTTTACCACAGAAAAATACATAATACTCATTATTTGGAGTTTGTTAAGCTATTTATGTATTTTCATTAATTTTTAAAATATTTTTTACACTTTCTTGTAGAATTTTATGTGAGTTTATTTTTAAAAATAACAGATCAAATGAAGCGACATCAAGTCTCTAAATTTGCATTTTTTCAAGATCAAGCAGGTGCGCGCAAGTCAGTCGCGCCATTTATTTGCCGCCACATGTGCCCACTAATGTTAATTTTTGCTGTTTATTGCCGCAGTTAATAATCTAATGTGCAAAAACGATGTATATTGCAGTGTGTGTGGTGTCTTCTATAGCAAGTTTGGGGAGTGATTGCCAATATTTGCATAGTAACTTGATTGTCCAGGTGCGTGCTCATGGCAATTAATCGGACAGGGAAGGGTGTGATTCTCGTCCCTAGAAAGAAGCGATGGGGTTGCCGAAGAAAAATATTCTGGAATGAAGGGGAGGCCTAGGGCCTAGGGCCTAGGGATAGGGAACCTATTTGCTATGCTGTGGATTTTTGAAAGCAAAATATAATTAAAATGCATTGATATAATGATAGAGTAAAATTATGAAAATATGTATCACATAAATGTTGTCTTTACTTGTGTCATTGTTGGGGAAATGGTGGCCAAAATTCCCAGTAATAAGTATGCTCTCAATTCTGGGCACTGTGACCTGTAATTGAAAATTTTCCCTCCAAAATTGACAATGTATGTGGCAGCACCTCTGTGCTGTGATGCTTTATATTGCTGTATTTCCTAGGGATCATGAATAAGAAATAGTATATGCTTCAAAATCTGGTCAAAGCGCAATCATTTCATTTTTCTTTAATCATTAAATAAGTTTTGTTAATATTTTATGCCTATTATTGAGCTGAAACCATGGGCATAGTATAATTTCCATGCAGGAAGTGACACTTTACTCTTGCCTAATTCACTGAAGAAGAAATCACACTGCTTGAAGGTAGAATCTTGTATTAATTGATAATGTTGCACTTGCCTAGCAAGGTAAAATATTGTAAACAACACAATTACTGCATTGGAACATTATACCAGCTGATAATCCAGAGAACAAAATTATTTGTCCGGGCATTACATTTTACATTTTTGAATATTACATTTTGGTGTATTCTGACTTTTGCAGAAAGATCTACACTTTCGTTGAAATCCTCACCTGCTGAAGCTGCTGAGGAACCACATCTTGGGCCAGGGTCATAGGCTTCAAGGTCCAGAAGTACCGATACTGGACAAGGACATCTTCCAGCAATTTTTGGCAAAGGACAACGCCGAGCGACAGCCTTGCCATGCTCTTCAGTGGGAGCACATACAGGTGCGGGGTAGCAAGTGTGTGTATCAAATTCCCATTCGCTTTCGTTTTTGTCTCTGTTTAATGTGAAGTTTAACTGATACATGCAGGAGCGGACGCAGGAGCATCGTTGGGGAGGACGCGGGAGAAATCTTAGTTTTTGTTTCAGAAAATAAGCTCAAATTTTCGCCATTTGGGGGACTGATGTGGACTGATGTGGACTGATTCAGAACGCGGGAGCACACTTTTCCATCTGGTTTAAACATGTGTATGATTGTTATGTCCTATTCAACTTGCAGTAACACAATTCATCGTAAGACTATCTAGTGAAAGTTCAAACTTAACTCAAAGATTAGCATAGGTGGATCCAGGATTGCCGATCGGGGGCACCTTCCCGTGGGGGTGCCATCCGGCCCGGGGGGCGCCACTTTTGACCGGCAAGCCTATCAGATGGGCGCAAAATTCTATCGGTGGGCGCCGATTTTCGCATCCTGGGGGGGTGGGAAGTGACATTTCGGGGGGCGCCATCGACGTTTCGGGGGCGCCGACTTGCCCCCCCTGGATACGCCTATGAAGATTAGTAATTCACTGGAGCATCGTTAAGTGCGTGCCTAAGCTCAGGTCACTCATTCGAATAAACATATATTTTATTACTCTCGGGCATCGGGAACGTGGCATTTGCTTATAAACGAGTGTTTTTTATCTCAGGTGAAGGTGCGGAAAAAATAGTAGGCGTGACTACCGTTGGTACTTGGCGGACCGTGGATTAATTGCTGGGATCGCTGGACTGGGGATGACTGGTGTGGAAACATCTGAATTCAGAAAGGCCCGTTGTTTCCTAGTGAATAAAAAGAGATAATGAACCTTGCAGTGGGTAGGTCAAAATAGATTTTGTCAGTTTTAAGTAATGACCAAAGTGTGAAAACTGGATGTATTTTGTCTCAGGTTTTTAAGTTGAGAAACTATAAATCACCGACTTGTGAATATTTTACAGAAGTGTCTGCTAATTGCTCGATATATGCGATATCTGCGATAAAACTGTTCGCGTATGACATTTGCTCATCAGTCGATAGTTGTGATGGTGATTAATAACAAATCTCTCCCGTCAGGTGACTGGCCTGGAGCCACAGCGAGTACGCCCCGCAGCCCAAATGCTCAACGGGCGTGTCGGAAAGCGTCTGCTCCACCTATTTGGTCAGCGTTTCGCCAAGCAGGCTTAGTTCATCATCACCTGCGATAAGGTGTTCGACATCTGTAGCTCTCGGTGCATCCTTGACGGCAGGGCTCATCGGTCGGCGTTCGCCTTCGAGTACACCATCGTTGCTCAGCCACCTCTCTGATTTAGTTAGCGCGACTAAATCGGGACTCTTGGCGCGATGAAAGCCAGAGCAGGCTGCCCTTCCAGAACGGGTTCATCATATCCTTAACTGCTCTGCGAGGTCCCCACAGCATTATTAAGAACATCTACGGCGTCAAGTACTTTCTGACGTCACGGGTGAACCAGGACGTGGTGGAGAACTTCTCACAGGTCAGGGTCTTGGGAGCAGCCAACACCCACCCAACGGCGGTCGAAGCCAAGACTCGTATGATACTCTTGTTGATGGGGCCTCACCGTCCGAGGCCGTTGGTTCTCATGCCAGACCATGGCCCGCTGGAGTCCCAGTCAGTCCTGCTTGATGAAAAAGAACCAACTCACCTGGGTGCGGCTACCCTGCAGCTGGACCCTCTGACAGTCAGTACTGAAGAGCTTGACGTCGCTGCTGTGTTATGAGGTGGAGAGGTTGCAGCCTTACCCCGCTCCACATGTACAAAGAACAGGCCTGACGGGATGAAGATGACCAGGACGCCGCCGCGGAACCAGCTGCTCCGACAGAAAGGGGCATAGACCAAACAAATTTAGGCAGGTGCTGGCTTAGATGGCAGGCTTTATTGTTATGTAAAGTGTAGAGCTGTACAGCTCTCTCGAACATATCCCATCGATCGTGCTTGTAGTAGATAATAGTGGGGATCTGGAGTGGTTGCCACGTTTTAGTCGGAGTGTTCTCACAGTACCAAATGAAAAGTGGCTTAGACAATTAAGGGAGCTAAATGTTTTGTTTTGTGTTATCCGTGAACCTAGCAGCGTGGGTAGAAAATCAGGAGTTATCCTGTGTTTTGCTTTTGGTATGCTAGTTAAATTCCCGGACCTTAATCAAAAGATAGCGCGAAAGTACGCGGTGACGAGGACCCACATGCGCGTTAGGTGTGCAAACTATGTAAGAATATGTATGGAAATGACATCAGCACTACATAATTTGTGTTTACGGCGTTGTGATTTCGTTCAGTCTGTGTAAACCCTCCATTCTTTGTTCACACCCATCATGAATAGATATATGGGCATGGACTGCGAGACTATTTCAAAATGTATGCTGAGATGGTCCTGGTTTAAATTGTTTTTCCTGAGGAACTAGCACACTATATGATATCGAAGCCTCATCGTTACCCCCATGAACATAAACACACTGCACTGGTGCATAGATCTTGTTTCATGATATTTACAAAATCTTTAAAAAGAAAGTCGCATTCTGGAAAATTCCTTGCCAGCATTTTTGAACGGAAGTGCCTCCCCGCTCTGTTGTGCTGTGGCCGGAGATAACTTCAGTGTAATAAAATTCCCTGAAAATAAGACCTTTAGAAAAGTTCCTTCTCAGTATATGGCTGATAGTTAATACTAAATTTCGAGACAATAACTTTGGATTGAAACATGTCTGTAAGAAAGAATTTCCTAAATACGCGTTCTTTCCTATCTAACTTTTTGGGATTGTAGAGAAAAAGAAAATCGGAAAAATTAAAAATAGAAGGCCAGATTCCCGCTCCCAAGAAAAAATTTGCTGCCACCTCGGATCTCGTTGATCAAGCATGATTCCCCACCGATTGCCTTCGTATTCCCATGAAATGTCGCGGGGTCCAATGCCGAGTTCTAATTTGTTTGCTCGCCCAGCGCATTCTTGCAATTCCCCGAGATGAGGGGCATACATAATCTTCAGGAGCAAGTGTGGCTTGGGCTCATTATGACAAATTGCTTCCCAAGAATTTCCCAGGGAATTCAGGGGGCAAGGCGTTCCAACGATAGAACGCTTAAATCCATGAAGCCGCCACGGCAACAGAAATGTCTCCTCACCCTCCTCCCCCCCTGGTATGCGAGAATTGGTGTCTTGTGGTAAGAAACCCATCCCCCACCCCCTACCCCAAATATTATCGGAACAATTTTGGTGACCATCCATGCCTGACACCTGGCCCATTGTCAGAACCAGGGTATGTCCGGGCCGAATGCTACCAGCAGCGAATGCAAGATGTCTATGAGGCTGAAATTCCGCAATATATCTGGATGCCGATAGAAAGCGGTTATTCGGAGGTGTGCAGAGGGTTGAGTACCCCTGGCCCCCTCCCGAAACAAAAGTATACAAAGCCGTCACTGAACCTCCCCTCCTCGATCAAGGCCAGGTGAACCCGGAAACGTCTATTGCTAACCCCATTCCAAGGGTGCGAGCATGGGTATCTCGGTGGCTGCGCTGCCCGGATTCGATAAACTACATTCCCTTAAAACTACATTCGCATTTTGTTCCTTCCCAATTCCCATACACTACAACTCTGTAGTAAAACCCTGGCTACTCACGGCACCCATCATAGATTCTGGTCTAAATGCCACCTTCTTCCCCTACAAAGAGAAAACCTGGATCCGACATTACAAGTTCCTGTTAATAACACCATGGTCTCCACACTTGAAATACTAAAACCGAACCTAATTCACCAAAACGAGCTCATTACGGCCTTCGGGGTACTGCCAGATAGATTTTCATCTCTAGTTGGGTTTTTAAGTGAGCCAACAGCAATTTGCATCAATCAGTATCAGCTGACTGCGCCTGCCCAGCTTCGCAGCCGACGGTCCCGGCCTGTGCAGTACCTGATTTTGACAATTATGGCTTACTTGATAAATCATTCTGCGCCTTTTATCTTTGGTAATCTTTAAAAATGCACCTAGCACCAAATGCTCTCGGATTTTCGCAAGAGGGCCTGGAACATACCCATATTCACACTGACTTTGTTTCCATGACCAAAATACAATCCGCATCGGATCACCGATCAGTATACATCGTGGAGTCGTGGAGGTCGTCAAGTGCGATCTTCCCAGCACTTGAGCACGGACCCTGTCATATTACTCGGGAAATAGCACTTGATATACTCCATCGGTAGTCCGATCCGGATCGCAATTTGGTCACGGAGACTAGGTCCCTAGCTGATGATTTTCACGAATGACTCTTAGTCCGACTCATAAAACTTTTAGCGTGCAAGGTGGGGACCATTCTGATCCCTAGCCTGTCCCACCAGCTCATTAGCTTTTCATGGTTTTCTTCATTGTGGACCGGCGGCATTTTAGTCCCTGAATTCCAGCGCACCAGCTCTTCTGCCGATTACTATTGTGACCTTTGCCCATGGATTTTATGGTCCCCTAAATCAGTGCAAAAAATGTTCACCCGAAGAAACTCAGGGAGCAGAAGTGACATTTTTATTTTTGATTTGTCCCTTTTGAGTGCCCTTCTCTCCCTTCTCCTTTGAGTGCCCTTCTCTTCTCTTACTGTTCCTTGTCACGGCTTGAACTTAGTATAAAATCCATTGATCCAAATGGGATCCTATCAGTGTTGGTTTCATTCCCTCTGCGTAGCTCACCTCCAATCCAGACAGATTTTACAAAATCTATAATAAAATAATGAAAAAGTGTCTGATTTCACATGCTGACCAATGGATAATGTTATTAAATGGGCTAACAAACTCGTACAAGGTATATGAAAATAGACCGACTTACTTATGAAGAAGCATGTTTTGATTCAATAGGCTCAAAATTTTGTTCGAGTAACTTCTTGGAAGAAATAAAAAATCCTCTCAAATAAAAACTAGAACATTAGTTCATGGGTCCATGTATCATTTTGTACAATGTTAGTACAACAGTAGTTTTTTATTTGCAGTCTTGCACTTTATTTGGAACAATGAGGCTGTTCCAGACACTCTTTTGAAAGCAGATGTTTAGGTGCCAGAAGTTTTTCCAAACATATCCAAGCTAAATGGCACAGACTAATGTAAAAAAATATCTGCCATAAATCTCTCGTCACAGATATGGTCAATTATGAAACATTCAAAACAACCTTTTGGATCATTCACCTTAGGTATATTTCCTCAAAATATATGGTTCCAAGACCCCTCACCTGTCCCAAGAGGGTCTGGAATGACCAAATATCTAAATGTGAATGGTAATTTCATTTTTCATTCTGGCTGACATTTCACAGACAGAACCAATAAGCTTTTTTAAGAATGTCAAGGGTTTCGGCATCTGGTCTGAAATTTAATCTTAATCAAATGGGAGGAAGGTAGAGCTGTAGTCAGAATTAAAAAAAATATTTTGTAGGTAGGTATACTCAATGATAGGAATGCTGACTCATAATTGGGCACGTTTCACCCCAAATAGGAAAGCTTATTCTCAAAATATGGAATGTTTGGGTTCTTTCTTAAGAAAGTCCAACAGGCCCAAAACAAATTTGAGAATGCTAACAACAGTCTCCAACACTGAATAGCCTTCAATGTTTTTAAGGGCAAGTAAGGAATTATTATGGCTGTGCTAGGGAAACACATTTAGGCTTCAAATTTTCCAAGCTGTATCACAAAATATACTTTGAGAACAGAAACATATCTTAGTGTACTTTGCTTGATAACTTTTATGTGAAGGGCAGGTTATTTCTAAAATGAAATGCTCATAGCGACAGCATTTCCAAAAAAATTTTAGAAGACGAGCCAGATATTTTAATGTGACCAGAAAATTTTTGTACGTATACTGCAAATTTCAACCCTTACAATAAGTTGCAAAGTCTGCCCCAAATTGGGAAGGAATTTTGTTGATTAAACATTCTTCAATTAATCGATACTGTTCTCTTGGCTAGAATTTTTCAATCCTAGCCATTAAAAAGGTTTAACAGCATTAAAAAAAGGAATTAGCATTAAAAAGGATTAGCAGCATTATATTTACTAGCGATGCTTCCCTCTCACATTTTGATGTTGTTTTAGCTTCTGTGCTTGTCCCAGTCCTTCTATCCCTGCCCTAAATTATAAGCAAACTTCGTTAAACCAGAGAAAATCCATCCGAAGACACCAACAAGATCATATTGGAACTCACCCTATTTTTCAAACGGGCCCATAGGGCAAACACATTTAAGCGCTAGCAGTGGCGGATCTATCCGGTTGGTTTGGGAGGGGCAAACCAAGGTCGAAAAGCAAAAAAAAACGTCGCGCAGTGAAAAATTGCGCTACGATATGCCTTTTCGCTAGGATTTTGGGAATTGGAGACGAAAAGCAAAAAAACGTCACGGGTGAAAAATATGGGCTCAAGATACATTTTTTTCCTATCCAAGCCCCAATATTTACACTGAACTTCTCTAATTCTGTTTGAAGTTGAGAGTTGAAGCCCCAAAATTTTGCTTACAAGCTAAAAAGGAGTCGGGGGAAAAAGGAGGTACGGCAATCGCTTTGGGGGGCAAACACATAGTTTTGCCCCGAGTTTTTCCGTTTGGGGGGGAAATTGCCTCTTTTGCCCCCCCCTGGATCCGCCACTGAGCGCTACCCACTGCAAGTACCTAAGCACTATGATCAATTAGTCTGTGCTTGTTTGACACGAAAATATGAGCCTTAATACCAATATGGTTTACATGCCTGAAGTAACCACAGACCTCAACTTACCTGGGCCTGGATTGACCATTCCAAAATGCCTCACTTTTAAACTATTGGAACAGAGAACAATACTTTCCACTCACAGATCACTGACAAATATTCCAGACAGCTTCCAAAGTTCCACGATTTATTAAAATAAGTCACATTTATTCTAACCTACGCGGTATGCGTGCCAGGCCACTGCGTATTGCCATGGTTAAACAGAAAGCAAGATGGCGACCGTAACCCGAGCCAGGTATTTGAAACCATAGTCAAACGACAATGGCCGAGCAAGGGTGCAACAACGCCCAAGCTTTACCTGCCAGCTATTTACAATGCCACTACAACGCCTAGTATTCAGTTAGTACAGCGCTGGTGCGCAAGCAAGGTATGAACCAGGTATGAACGAAGCGCGCACTATTGTGGCACAAGGCAAGGTTGTCATTCTCTAGTAATTGCATTGCTTTTTGCTAGTGACGTAACCAGGGTTGTTTCACTTCGGTAATTGAACTACGGTGCAACTATTGTTCTGCAATGTTAAAACTTGTAGAAACACAATTTTAAGCTTGTACCTTGTAAAAAAAATTATGAGCAGATTCACCTCAATGTACAAGTGTGCATAGCTCAGCCGACGAAGACGTGTTCAGAGATGTAGCCCTTCGTAGACGTGTTCAGAGATGTAGCCCTTCGTAGACGTGTTCAGAGATGTAGCCCTTCGTAGACGTGTTCAGAGATGTAGCCCTTCGTAGACGTGTTCAGAGATGTAGCCCTTCGTAGACGTGTTGGGGGATTCAGCCGGCGTACACGTGTTCAAAGACTCGGCCCATCGTAAACGTGTTCAGAGATTTAGCCCCCGTAGACGTGTTAACAGATTCAGCTGCTTCAGACATGTTCAGAGATTTAGCCCACAGTAGACGAGTATAGAGATTAGAAATTCGCCCCAATGTAGAAGTATGCATAGATTCAGCCGACGGAGACGTGTTCAGAGATTCTGCCCAGGGTAATGTGTGCAAAGATTCAGCCGCCGTAGACGTGTTCAGAGCTGTAGCCTGCCGTAGACGTGTTCACAGATTTAGCCCACCATAAACGTGTTCAGAGATTTAGCCGCTGTAGAAGTGTTCGGAGATTCAGCCCAATGGAGTATTGTTCAGAGATTCAGCCCAATTTAGACGTGTTCAGAGAGTAAGCCGCTGTAGACGTGTTCAGAGACCCATCTGCCGTAGACCTGTTTAGAGATTTAGCCCATCGTTGACGTGCTCCGAGGTTCAGCCCAATGGAGACGCGTTCAGAGACTCAGCCGCCGTAGACCTGTTTAGAGATTTAGTCCACCGTTGACGTGCTCCGAGGTTCAGCCCAATGGAGACGTGTTCAGAGACCCATCTGCCGTAGACCTGTTTAGAGATTTAGCCCACCGTTGACGTGCTCCGAGGTTCAGCCCAATGGAGACGTGTTCAGAGACTCAGCCGCCGTAGAGGTTTTCAGATATGCAGCCCGCCGTAGACATGTTCGGGAACTCAGCCACTGTAGACATGTTTAGAGATTCACTCCAATTGAGGCATGTGCAGAGATTCAGGATGCCCTAGACGTGTTTAGAGATTTCGCGAACCGTAAACGTGTTCATAGACTAAGCCCACCCTAGACGTGTTTAGAGATTTCGCGAACCGTAAACGTGTTCGTAGACTAAGCCCACCTTAGACGTGTTTAGAGATTTTGCGAACCGTAAACGTGTTCGTAGACTAAGCCCACCATAGACGTGTTTAGAGATTTCGCGAACCGTAAACGTGTTCGTAGACTAAGCCCACCATAGACGTCTTCGAAGATTTAGCCAGCAGTAGACGTGCTTAGAGATTCTTCCCAATGTAGAAATGTGCATAGAATCAGCCCCAGTAGACGTGTTTAGAGATTCACCCCAATATACTCGTGTCCTGAGATTCAGCCCATTGTTGATGTGTGCAGAGATTCAGCCGCCGAATACGTTTTTAGATGTTTAATCCCGATATAGACGTGAGCAGAGATTTAGCCCCCAAAGACATGTTCAGAGACTCGGCCTGCCGTAGACGTGTTCATATATTTAGCCCACCGTAAACGTGTTCAGAGATTTAGCCGCTGTATACATGTTCAGAGACTTAGCCCAATGGAGTATTGTTTAGAGATTTAGCCCAATTTAGACGTGCTCAGAGACTCAGCCGCCGTAAACGTGTTCAGATATGTAGCCCACCGTAGACGTGTTCCGAAATTCAGCTGCCGTAGTAGACAAGTTTGGAGACTCATCTCACCGTACACGTGTTCAGAAATTAACCCCATTGGAGACGTGTTCAGAGACTTAACCCGCCGTAGACGTGTTCAGAAATTTAACGTGCAGTAGACGTGTTTAGACATTTACCCCAATGCAGGTGCGTTCAGAGATTGAGCCGCCGTATACATGTTCAAAGATTTAGCCCTCCGTAAACGTGTTCGGAGATTCAGCCCGATGTAGACAGGTTCGAAGATTCAGCCCAATGTAGACAGGTTCGGAGATTCAGCCCAATGTAGACAGGTTCGGAGATTCAGCCCAATGTAGACAGGTTCGGAGATTCAGCCCAATGTAGACAGGTTCGGAGATTCAGCCCAATGTAGACAGGTTCGGAGATTCAGCCCAATGTAGACAGGTTCGGAGATTCAGCCCAATGTAGACAGGTTCGGAGATTCAGCCCAATGCAGACAGGTTCGGAGATTCAGCCCAATGTAGACAGGTTCGGAGATTCAGCCCAGTGTAGACAGGTTCGGAGATTCAGCCCAATTTAGACAGGTTCGGAGATTCAGCCCAATGTAGACAGGTTCGGAGATTCAGCCCAATGCAGACAGGTTCGGAGATTCAGCCCAATGTAGACAGGTTCGGAGATTCAGCCCAATGTAGACAGGTTCGGAGATTCAGCCCAATTTAGACAGGTTCGGAGATTCAGCCCAATGTAGACAGGTTCGGAGATTCAGCCCAATGTAGACAGGTTCGGAGATTCAGCCCAATGTAGACAGGTTCGGAGATTCAGCCCAATGTAGACAGGTTCGGAGATTCAGCCCAATGTAGACAGGTTCGGAGATTCAGCCCAATGTAGACAGGTTCGGAGATTCAGCCCAATGTAGACAGGTTCGGAGATTCAGCCCAATGTAGACAGGTTCGGAGATTCAGCCCAATGTAGACAGGTTCGGAGATTCAGCCCAATGTAGACAGGTTCGGAGATTCAGCCCAATGTAGACAGGTTCGGAGATTCAGCCCAATGTAGACAGGTTCGGAGATTCAGCCCAATGTAGACAGGTTCGGAGATTCAGCCCAATGCAGACAGGTTCGGAGATTCAGCCCAATGTAGACAGGTTCGGAGATTCAGCCCAGTGTAGACAGGTTCGGAGATTCAGCCCAATTTAGACAGGTTCGGAGATTCAGCCCAATGTAGACAGGTTCGGAGATTCAGCCCAATGCAGACAGGTTCGGAGATTCAACCCAATGTAGACAGGTTCGGAGATTCAGCCCAGTGTAGACAGGTTCGGAGATTCAGCCCAATTTAGACAGGTTCGGAGATTCAGCCCAATGTAGACAGGTTCGGAGATTCAGCCCAGTGTAGACAGGTTCGGAGATTCAGCCCAATTTAGACAGGTTCGGAGATTCAGCCCAATGTAGACAGGTTCGGAGATTCAGCCCAATGCAGACAGGTTCGGAGATTCAGCCCAATGTAGACAGGTTCGGAGATTCAGCCCAATGTAGACAGGTTCGGAGATTCAGCCCAATGTAGACAGGTTCGGAGATTCAGCCCAATGTAGACAGGTTCGGAGATTCAGCCCAGTGTAGACAGGTTCGGAGATTCAGCCCAATGTAGACAGGTTCGGAGATTCAGCCCAATGTAGACAGGTTCGAAGATTCAGCCCAATGTAGACAGGTTCGGAGATTCAGCCCAATGCAGACAGGTTCGGAGATTCAGCCCAATGTAGACAGGTTCGGAGATTCAGCCCAGTGTAGACAGGTTCGGAGATTCAGCCCAATTTAGACAGGTTCGGAGATTCAGCCCAATGTAGACAGGTTCGGAGATTCAGCCCAGTGTAGACAGGTTCGGAGATTCAGCCCAATGTAGACAGGTTCGGAGATTCAGCCCAATGTAGACAGGTTCGGAGATTCAGCCCAATGTAGACAGGTTCGGAGATTCAGCCCAATGCAGACAGGTTCGGAGATTCAGCCCAATGTAGACAGGTTCGGAGATTCAGCCCAGTGTAGACAGGTTCGGAGATTCAGCCCAATTTAGACAGGTTCGGAGATTCAGCCCAATGTAGACAGGTTCGGAGATTCAGCCCAGTGTAGACAGGTTCGGAGATTCAGCCCAATGTAGACAGGTTCGGAGATTCAGCCCAATTTAGACAGGTTCGGAGATTCAGCCCAATGTAGACAGGTTCGGAGATTCAGCCCAATGTAGACAGGTTCGGAGATTCAGCCCAATGCAGACAGGTTCGGAGATTCAGCCCAATGTAGACAGGTTCGGAGATTCAGCCCAGTGTAGACAGGTTCGGAGATTCAGCCCAATGTAGACAGGTTCGGAGATTCAGCCCAGTGTAGACAGGTTCGGAGATTCAGCCCAATTTAGACAGGTTCGGATACTCAGCCTCTAGACGTGTCAAGAGATTGAGCCGCTGTAGCCGTGTTCAGAGACCCAGCTGCTGGAGACGTGTTCAGGGATTTAGCCAGCCGTGGACGTCGTCAGAGGTTTAGCCCACCGTAGACGTGTTCAAATATTTAGCCAGCCGAAAAATGGAATCTCCGATTAGGTCTACGTCGGGTACATCTCTGGTCATATGTACAGTCTGTTGCGAAAGTATCGTTCCGCTGCCGACCCACTAGTCTGGAGGTCACTGTACGCTGTAGCGCTGAGCCGGGCGAGTGGGCGGGAATTGGGCGGGGACAGCTGAGGAGGGGTGGAACGCACGCCTCACACATGTTGTTTGGTCAAGTTGGGGTTATACATGGGTGCTACAACTGCAGATTCGAGCTAAAATGGACGAAATGTCCGCATCACGTGCCATCTGACGGGGTTTCTTTATGCCTCTCTTGAGATCTATAGAATTGGGATATTGCCAGGCGTGCGTGCACCCAGGATTTTCGTTTGGGGGTCCGGCTGACGAAGGGGGGCTGATAGGAGGTGGCATGTTTGACAGGGCGTGACAGGCTACTGCAGAGGAAAAATTGGCCAGAGAGGGTACTTATCAGGTAAAAAGCAATACATATTTGTCGTATGGTGTAAAACGCAAGTGAAGGGGACGTAAGCGTCGCCATCGCGCAAAAAAGTGGAGGGGGAGGAGCCAGACTCCAACCTGATGTCGACAAAAAACTTTCCACGTCAGGACCAAAAACTGCCTGAATTTTGGCTCCTCGCTGCCTTCCGCAGCGGCTAGTTATAAGCATGTCCTGTTTTCCCCCATTTTGACTGAGATCAGGAAATTTGTGGCCAAAAAGTGGGGATCAAGCCCCTCCTGGCCCCCTTTTCCAACGCTTATGGAAGGGGGTACAATTATTATAAACCTGGCCTGTGGTTGAATCACATATTGAGCGAATAATTCACCGGAGGGGCTACACACTGTGAGCAGGGGCGGTAAGGTGAGAGGAGAACTATTACTAAAAGCCAGATCAAGCCTCATTTCTGCCCTCGATGGGTGCCTGCAGCGGTCAATTATTACCAGAACCCACGTCGAGTGCCACGCCAGACATGGCCGAGGGCCGGCACTTTGGAGTCGAAGCGTTTGGGGGAAGGGGGCCCGGGCCCGCTGGCCCTCTCCTTGGGTGCGCTACTGGGTATTGCAGAGCATGGCGGATCGAGGGGGTTAATCAAGGGTGACATTGGCCGATCCCATTTCCACGGTTTTCTCTTATTTTTTTGCA
This sequence comes from Lepas anatifera, assembly GCA_034440635.1. Classification (NCBI taxonomy): domain Eukaryota; kingdom Metazoa; phylum Arthropoda; class Thecostraca; family Lepadidae; genus Lepas; species Lepas anatifera. The sequence goes on along the minus strand of JAOTON010001030.1, from coordinate 1,337,676 downwards.
GACTTGTTTTACGATTCTTAGGTCTGTTGTCCCCCAGACCACCAGTTCAAACCCGCAGGTAATTGTAAATTTCTTTGGATTAAAATCTCCCAACATTGTTGATTTTTCCAGTTCGGGGATCAACCTAGAAAGAAATATTTAGGGAAAATTGATGCTACCTTGGTATGTTAAAAAGCCGCTATACGAATTTAGACCTAGATATGTATAGGTATGCGTAATTACCGAAAGCAAGACATCATCATCAAAAGCATCATTTACGATGTCTAGTTTAAGTGGACATCACTGTTAGAGTTTGTCCATGGCGTATAGGGGGCATTCCATGACAGATCGACAACTCGATAACACCCTCATATCTCAGATTTTGGTGTTTGTTTTTGTGAGGGGGCTATTGATGAAGCTGATGACCATTTTTCTATTCATTTTGCCCCCTGACTTACGGTTTGAAAATTTTAGCCTCAAACATTTTGATCATATTCACTTACATGTCTTTTTAAAGACGAAATTTTACCTGTACGCTTATAGAAATACCATGAAGGCTTGATCTAGGTCTCTTAAGGACGAATTACGAATTTGGCTCATGAAAAATATAATTGAAAAAAGAAAATTTGAAATATATTATACATTCTTGATTTTTTCAAAATCTATGAACAATTATTTTCTTATGCCTTATTTTAAACTTGTTGAGGCTCATATTACTCTTTATGCTTTTCTCTATAAGATTCAGCAATAAAAAGAATAGAGTCTTTAACCGATAGCGAGTTCTGAGTTCCCAAATGTCCCGATCCTCACTTTTGTGCGGTTCGTGCGCCAGCGCGGCCCGCCGCCGCTGCGACTATCAAAGGTCTCTGGTCACGAAAAAGACCTTTACCACGAATCCCACCATTGACACTTGTGTCAATGGTGGGATTCGTGGGGCATGAGGGTAAGGATGTATTGAAAACAATAAATTGTAATCAATGTCCCATTCCTTAACACCCGCACTGGAGAGGGATCTGACACGCGCACTGGTGGGCCCCCTGAGCTCTCGGAAATTAAGAGACGTAGAAAAACTCCGGCTGGAGGCTGGGTGGGAGCTATTGAAATCTATACTATGACCGATTTCAATTGGCCTAGGTAAGTACCGTCAAGTTAAAACGAGGTCAAAATGGTCATGTATGAGCCGTGCTGGGGATTTTCTGGAAATGCTGTGATTAAGCGCCAAAAAGTTAAGAATGCACTAAAAACGGACCAAGGTCATAATGAGAACGTTCCAAAAATGTAAACTTAATTTTTGGGGTTAAGTCATTCAAGTTCATTGACCTATAACGTCACAATATTACATATTCCCTATAATTACACCATGGCTAGCACCATAGCAACTGTTGGACGGGAAGTGAGGATTGACCTTTACCCATGACATTTTACTTTGACCTGTGCCTTGACCTTTACATTGAGTTATCTTAACTTTGACGTCGTAACATGATATACGTCATACTGGGTAACACCACGCGATCGCAAGCACCGGACAAATGACTTTGAGAATACTGGTATGGCGTTGAACTGAGGCCTTGGTCTTCATGTTGGGTGAACTTGACATATAATCTCATTTTATATACCGCTATAACTTTGCCAGTCGGTCTCTGATGCACGCGAACTGGCACAACCGTGCGATTGCAGCGATCTCAAAATAAAGGGTTTAACTTTGAAAGTCTTAATTACAAAATTGGGGCCGATTTTCAAAATTACTTGACCAATTGACGTGCCATTGGACATTCTCAAAAGTAGCTATATAGCGTTTTTGGCCAGAAAGGGTACTCCGACCACCTAGAAAAAGTAAGTGAGGGCTTCCGAGGCTCCCCTCCAGTGTGCTTGTTATCACGCGCTGGTATGAGGTCCTGGACCACCTTTACTAGCATGGGGGTACCCATCCCCCTACGATCTCTGCAACCATGCTTGGAAGGGAAAAGGAAAACAGTGTTCCATTGCTTGCCTCGATCTCTATCCAAAAATGCTTATACGACTTTTAGGTTAGGTCATTTTTGTGGTCTCGAGAGGCCAATGTATGCTTCCATAAGAATACAACGGAAGCTTAAATCTTGTATCGTAATGGCTAACAAACTATAACAAGAGGAAAGTTATTGCCATCGTTGAAATGTATGTGCAGAAACAAAAAGTACTCAAATTAGCTACTGAGCTCAGAAAATGCTTCAATAAGGCAATCACGAGAAAAAGAACATTGAATATTCACAAGTTCGTGCTGGTTAATTCGAAGACCATTATTGTGCATGAGTTCTCGAACAATGAGGTACAGAAGGTTCAAGTTTCACATTTAATATGTGAACTTCAATTGCGCCACGGGATGGAGTCGTTCTTTCGATCCGTGGGTCAGATCTTAAACCTCGCCCGGTGGGGGGTTTTTGAACACCCCTCGAGTTTTTCCGGCGGTAAGAAAAACGGCAGCGCGAAGCGCCGCCGTACTTGGCACAGCTTATCAGTGATCAATTCCGCAACTTCCCGCAAAATTTTAAGGTTAAGTCATCTTAGGTCAGGTCACCAGTGCAGGTCAAGTGACCTCATCTCAAAAATGTTTAAGGTGGCATAAGTAAGAAATAGGGGAATCTATCGAATTGAAGCTTATACCACATAATGGACCCACTAAGCGCTAAAACATATATTCTGGGATTTTCATATCAATGACCTAAGGTCAAGTACAGACCATGACCTCCCCATTGGAAATGCATGGAAGAAAATATATTGGGTTGTATATTAGGTAGAGTTGAAAATAACAAACGCGCGATTTTCTCCATTGCTTAATGTGTTTCGTTTGCCTCTAAGTGTGCAGAAACTTGGAGTAAAATTGTTTTTTCCCAAAAAAATAATTTCGATTGGTGGAGTTTCAGTTGAAAAGTTGGTGTATTCCGCGTTTTTCTCTGTTTCGGCCGCCTGGTGCCAAAAAATACTACATATTCAACCGCTCGTAAAGGTAGTTATAAATTTCACTGGTTTAAAGATAATGCCAGTTTTGAAAACTACAGAGCAAGAGCTTTCTAAACATGGTTTTACTTTGTCAATACGGATTCGTTTAGATGGGTGGAATCCCGATGAAACATGATAATTTTTGGTATAATTTCCCAGTGTCGGCCGCCACCTCTGTTAAAATATACTACCTCCACCCAAATATAAAAACTGTTCAATGTTTTATTGATGTAAAATTAAGTACTTTTTAAATATGCATTAGAACATTTGTAAACCTGACCTTATACTCTCCTCTTTATACTTTCCTCCCTTCAGCAGCATCCTAGCCGCTGGTATGTCTGGTGGTCCTAGGACCATGTCAGCCGCTGACACTCACCTGGCAAATCTTGTGGGTAGTTCTGAGGAGCTTCTTATTGCCGTCCACCCCACTAGTATGAGTGTCCTCCAGAAAATGCTGCTGGAAAGGATTAGGGATTCTAGGTAGGCACTGCAGGCACATCCCCAACATGGAGGTGTCGAAGAAGGTAGAAAAGGCAGTCCCCTCAGCGTGGAAGAAGGTCAACAGTAATATGGTGGGGGCGCTGGTGAAGAGAAGGGAGGTAGTGGGATAGTGTTAATGCTGTGGACCAGAATTAAGGGAGTAGCCAGTGGAGGATAGAAGCCAAAAGGTAAGAGGAAGAAATATGGGAAAGCATGAGGGGAGAGGGAAAGCGTCCTGGAAGATTTGGACAAGCTATTTGACATATCCAGTTGCCACTGCCCCAACATCCTCTACGATGAGCTCGGCTGCCCCATCAGCTGCAAGTCCATGGCTCACATCCGGTGCAGGTGCCCCAAGGAATCCAAAATATGTGAATTAGAGCTGGATTTCATGTACGACCAGCGGAGTAAGGTTCGTTTCAAGGGCAAGGTGGTGATTGCTGGAATGGATGCAATGAAGACGGCAAGACAAGAGAAGGCTCTGCAAAGGGAGTTGCTGGATAAGCAGAAGAGGGAGGAAAGGGAGCACAAGGAAGCCACAAGAGAGAAGGAGCTCTTCACCAGGCACAGGGAGCATGAGCAGGAGCAGGAGAAGCTACTCCAGGAGTGGGAGGACACCATGCATGAGCTTCCCACCAGCAGTGATGATACCAATGCTTCTAGAAACTAGAGCGGCCTGCAGAACCGGGAGCATTTCCCTGAGACGGTGATGGTGGTCACGAGGGACGGCGTGTCCCAGATGACGCTGGCCATCATCCTCCCCTCCTATACCGTGGACATGGAGCTGGTCAGCACGAAGGACCCCGGTCTGCTGGTGGACCAGGCCAAGGTGGTCAGGGAGCGGAGAGGGAAATGGTGAGGGTGACGATAAAGGCGGAGGAATGAACGAGGACCGCTGGGATCAGTTTCATACAGTTTGATGGAAAGGGAGAGACGGCGAAGGCTTGGGTCATTCTGGAGTGCGGCACTAGGGTCATCAGGTATGTCAAGGAAGAGCATGTCACGCTCACAGACGGCCAGGGTGAGTTCTTGATGCACTTCACCAGGGAAAAGGTGAAAGAAGTGAGGCCATGTCAGGCGATCGCCCTGAGGACCACCAGCTTCCTCACACCTGATCACCAACCTGGACTGACCTACCGGATCGGGCAACACGCTGACAGGGTCCGCCAGCTGCCTCCTCCCGCACACCCAGCCCCTACCCTACAACAGTGACTTCCCATCGATATCTTGTGGTGAACCACTCGTCACCCTTCCTCCTAGGGTGTTAGCAGACCTGAGCTGGGACCAGCAGTGCGGGTACAAGATGATGCGGGCCCTGGAGTCAGGCACCGATCCCCAATCCCTCCAGATCATTGTGAACGGCCCCCTGGATCAGAGCCGTTGGCTTACGACCGCAAACCGGTTACTAGACCTTTGGACCAGAGAGAACGGGTTAGTGGGGCAGAACCTGGCGGACCTTAGGTATCTCTCGTTGTTCATCAACGGGGTGTACTAAAAGCAGTGATTTGCTATAAAGAAGGACCGCAAGCTGGTGGTCTGTTTCCGACACATGCTCAGACAATTTCAGATAGCGCAAAAGTGCTGCTCCGATGAAGTTAGGCCGTGGTGGAGCCCTACATCGTCAGGGAGCTGCTGATCACATCCACCATCGCCACGGAGCAGCTGGTGAAGGTTCTAGGAAGATACTGAAGAGGCCAGGGAGCAAAGCTGACTACAAGGCTCTGTTCGATTTCTCTCTGGACTGAGACAATGCAATGCTCCTGATCATACCGTCATGAAATACATTGAGACAATTTTTTAAAGTGAAATTTAACTTTTGAAGGTAAAAGCAGCAAAGACAATTTCATCCCAGCGAATTGAGCATTATAATTAGATCAAGTATGTGATTAGTTCAAGGTGGTGTATTTTATCAGAAGTGGCGGCCGACTTGGAAAATTATACCAAAAATTATCATGTTTCATCGGGATTCCACCCATCAAAATGAATCCGTATTGACAAAGTAAAACCATATTTAGAAAGCTCTTGCTCTGCAGTTTTCAAAACTGGCATTACCTTTAAACCAGTGAAATTTATAACTACCTTTATGAGCGATTAAATATGTAGTATTTTTTAGCACCAGGCGGCCGAAACAGAGAAAAACGCGGAAAACACCAACTTTTCAAATGAAATTCCACCAATCGAAATTATTTTTTTGGGAAAAAACAATTTTACTCCCAGTTTCTACACACTTAGAGGTAAACGAAAAACATTAGGCAATGGAGAAACTCGCATGTTTGTTATTTTCAACTCTACCTATTGTATATGTGTAGATACAGCTGAGAATACCTTCATATTCTCAAAATCCTAGTATCCTGTGCCCCTTTCCAGGTTCATTTTGAAATTTTTGACCCATGACCTCTGAGAGGTCATCTGGGGGTATTTAAGCAGTTTTCAGACTTAGATAAAAAATTTCATGCAATGATGAAACAGCTTTTATTTTGATGTCATTGCGTTCAGATTGCTATTGCGAGTCGATTGATATGCATATCGACTATGCTAGGTTAAATGACCTCGACCTGACCTGAGGTCAGGTCATTTTTGTGTTTTGACCTAGTATGGTCATATTCTACATCACTTGATTCGCCGTGACGAGAGAAAGCGAATGGTACCCAAAAAATGGTCCTAACTCAGCTCTCAGACGCTAGAGCCCCAAAAAATTACTCAAAATGCCACTTGCTTTGACCTGTCATGACCTCAATATTGAAATGAGCCAAAAGGTGACTAATATAGTTTTTAATTAATTTGTATGAGCTATCCACCAGCATTCACGTTTTTTCGTTATCCCGCATAGGGGCCGAGCTCGAAGGGGTGTTTAAACTCCCCACCTACCGGGGCGAGGGTCAATAATAGAATATGACATCTTTATTTCAAAAGGTACTCCTTGTGTTTCAGTGTTAGTTACGTGTACTAAAAAAGCACGGTTATCATCACAACTAACTGTATGCAGCTAACGACATCATGATTGAATTTCCAGTGGTTTCAAAGACCATTCAGAAGAACACGTTCTAACGTGTAATTCTGAACGAAAATAAAGTAAAGGACTTCGCTCTGCAGCCGCAGCTAACGCCGTTCGGGCCCTGGAGGATCACATGTGATATGGTACTAGCAGACTAATGGTACCAAGCGGAATGGGTCTGTAACTTTGAGCCAGAGGGAGAACCTTTTTTTAATTGGCTGGATCGTGGCTTGTTTCCACAATTATGACAATTTCTCCTCATTTAGGTTTTTGTTGAAAAGAGCGGTAAGTGGTTTGCATATCAGTATCGCCGTTAGCTTCAAAATACGAGGGGAAATTTCGTCGGGACCTAGGGATTTATTAAAATTGAGTGAGTTTAGTTGGTTCAACACTTCTCGCTCGGTGATAACGATGTTGTTTAACCCTATTTCCGGCAGGGGGGCTAATATTACCTCCCCCCTTCAGCTTTTTCGGGAATATCTCCGAAGCGGCTTGCGATAGAACTTTGAAACTTCCTGAATTTTCCTAAAACTAGCACAGGCAGGTTTTCTGAAATTTTCAAGATTATATATTTACCAGGGGGCGGAGCTATGGCTGTGTATTTCGGGAGGTTCTATCCACAAACCAAACATTATCGTATGCGGTTAGTTCTTTGTAAAAGGAAGCCGTCTCTGCTGATCCTGATAGCAGTTATATGGTTTTATTATAATATTTGATATGTGAGATGATAGTAAATTCACAATTGTCACTATTTGTATTCATCAGGGGTGGTTACAGCAGTTCAAAATGGGGGGAATGTAATCAAGAAGGACTAAACGTTAGTAAGTGAAAAGACTGCTTACAGCCGTGCCAGGGCGAATACAATTGGGTATATGAAAATGCGTTAGTTTTACGTAACTTTGTTTTATCATTTTACGTGGAAACATGAAAGAACGTATTTCTGAATAATACTTAAATGATAACCAATGAAGCTAAGAACTACAAAAAAGCTGCTTCATCAACGATATACCAAAATGGGGTAAGATGCCCAGGGGTGGGGCATCTTACCAATCCCCCAGGGGCGTCTTACCCACCCGATGGGGTAAGACGCCCGTTTGCAAGCCTCTAGTAAAATCATAATAGTTAGAACATATGATAATTATCAGCAATTTCATCGACTCTATAAGGAAGATAAATGATCATGCTACGACTTGGTATCTAAAGCAGCGCTGTTGGTACCGCGGTTATTCTATAATCCGGATTTCCCTAAACCCTGGGCATCTTACCCCACTCTCCCTACTCATGCATACCACTTGCATTTTGCTGGTATGCATTTTATCCCACTATTTTACCTTACTCCATCCGCCCCTGATGAGTTTTTCGTTTTTTCATTCATTTATGTGCCAACGATGCCAAGCAGTATATGACGGCTTCTACTCCGCGTAACAAAAACTTTTTAGGTTGCATATATTTCCGCTAATAGTCTTGGTCCTAGAACTGCCATTGAATTTCGAATTTTTGGGTAACTCGAGTATATGACAATTTTGAGACAATTATTTGTAAATCCAAACTAGTTTTGTGAAAATCGTACAACAGAGACAAGGGTTATGGACAATCTAAAAAACACAAAAATTGTATATTTTGCACGGCCTTCCCATTAAAAATCAAAATTTTGATTTTTTCAAAATAAAGTTTAGCCTCAGGGGAATCTGTAGCACTTTGAATTTTAAAAATCGGCCGGATAGATTACGAGATTTTAGGGGGGCCGATATTGCCCCTTCCTTGCTGGAAATAGGGGTAGCCGGGAGCCTGAGGGAAATAGGGTTAATGGAGGGCTGATTTCTCTGTTTGTGTCCATGTGAGGCTGGGATTCATCATCGATGTGCCTGAACAACGAAGCACAATATTTGTTTAGCAAGCTTGCTTTCTCTGTGTCCTCGGAGACTAAATCGCCGGAGTCATAGACCAAATGGGTTGTGCTGGAAAGTTTCTGTCGTCCTATAAGTGTTTTCAATGTATTGTGATATTGATAGGTGTTGGAGTGCTGCGGCGAGGAGCATGATCATAAGTAGATATGGTGTTGGCTGGCCTGTCTCCTCGAATCCGAATCCTGGAATAATCTAAGTGTTTTTTACATCCGGATTCGAGGAGACAGGCCAGCCGACACCTATCTTTTGTGATATTGAGATGAATTTTGCTGGACATGCGTCGCTAAATTTCTTTGCACCCTCCATCTTTCCCAGCCTTCCCCCTGTCACGCTTCTTAGCCAATTTGAATTGCGATTACATTTGCGAATGCTTCTTAAAACCTCCGATGTCACCCATGGGTTTCTCCCGCTGTTAATTTTTAATTGCTTTTTCATCTACTATCCCCACTGATCACCACGCTGATCGATCTTTATCCGTCTCTATTAATCTCGACCTCTTCTGTATGGACGCAACAAACCCAGCAGCATGCACCTGTCCGAGTTAGTCAAGGGCACGCCCAGTACGGCTCATCGCGCAGGCAAACCACAGCACAAAGGGGCAGCAGTTTGAAAAAAACAATAGAGCACACCCCGTGTTGAGGAATTAACGTGCCTTACATTGGCGCGGCCCCAGCTATACAATGGTGCAGTTACTGTGCAATTGGCTCTCCTATCACCCCTAAACGGCGCGCTTCCTAGCACCTGTCACCTCTTCGCCGGGTCACAAGGTCACATTCTCCGCAATCCGATGCTGGCTCAGCTCGCGCTGGCACCACCAGCTCAGGTCACGCGATAGCGAGGGTCGTCTCCGCAGACCACTCAGCTCCGTGCTCAGGTCACGTGACAGCGAGGGTCGTCTCCGCAGACCAATCAGCTCCGTGGCAGCAGGGGCGGCAGCATACAGAGACAATGGTAGGCAAACATGCAATATAAAAGAATGAAAGACAGGTGTCCCCCAGTTTGATATAACGCGGCACATACGCTAATGATGATAATGGCGGAAAGGCCAGGCCTTCCGCTGATCTTAGCCTGCACGCGGCGCTGCATATGGCGCCGGGGTGACTTAATGCTCGCCCGAAATACGTCGCTTGAATGTGCAAAATGGAGCTCGGATAATTCAGCACCAAGGTTTCACAAACGTGCTAAATTTGGCATCAAATATTTTAAAGTCACGCATCCCTAAACGTTTACAAAGGCGCTATCACAATGCAATCGGGTCTCAACTATCGCCCTTAACGATGCGCTGCGTGACATTTGCTACCCCTTCGTTGGGTCACAAGGTTACATTGCCCGCATTCCGATGCCGGCCCAGCTCCACCCCCTCAGGCCACGTAACGGAGAGGGTCGTCTCCGACATGACAATGTGTGAAAAGCTGAACATGCTTGCTCCTATAAGCATCATTTGCTAGGTTGGCATCAGTATTCAGTTTTGGAAAAAACTGCCAAGCTATGCACCGCCAACCCGGGTTCGAACCAGCATGCTCTGTAAGAGAGCGGAACATCCTACCTACTACACCACGGCTCCGCACGCTGCCGCCACCCCACTAGTCCGGACAGGCGACCCGTTTTGAGGTCACGTGACTCTGCCTCCGACTGATCAAGGACACTGGCGGTGACGAATCTGGCGTTGAACGCTGGAGTGGACCAGAAATTAATTTCAAGAGAAGCGCTGGCATCCCAAAATGTTATTGAAATCAATGTTTCGGAAGAGTTAAGGGTGCGTTATCAATGTTAACCCTATGGGAGCATATTTCGTGAAATATCTCGTAAAGTAAGGTGGCCATCGTCGGGATTTTTTCACCAAAAGTAGACAATATGTGTATCTTTACGGCAGTTGATATTTCAAGCGTGACGCATTTCCAGTTTTTGTACAATTTGACTTTCTTTTTCAAATTTCTCACACTTAAAGTTTGAATAACTTTTTACATAATATAATCATTGAAACAGTGTGAGTGGGCCTATGTTCTAGGAGCCAGTCTCCACAACTCTGTTGTTGTACTTTTTTTAATTTTTGCTTTATAAGAAAGATATTAGAAGCTGAAATTTGAAAGCGTTTTCCAAAAATTCAGGGTAAAAATCGGAAAAACGGAAACAACAGAGTTTTGCGGCTATCTCCTCTATACAATTTCCATACAGAATCAAAACCAAAAAAGGCTCGGCGAAAAAGTTATTTCAAGTTTTATAAAACTTTCCCAATAGATGGCGCTGGCAGTACCAGATTCGCATGAGTCGCCGCTGAGCCAGGTCTGTTCATTCATGATTTAGTGAATGGGACAGGAGCAGTGGCATTACAAGAAATACGTCAAGGTGGTTGATAGCAGAGAAACTGCAGTTAGAAGCCAAAATAAATATATTCAAAAATTTGGATAGGAAATATTGAACAAAAGGAGAGCCTATAGCCTGATCACCCGCGTGTTTACCGGCGTGACCAGTTCCTCTGCGCCTCGGGCGCGCGCCAGTCACGTGGCAGCCGACTGAGGACGGGATCCGGCTGCTGAGGCCCTGCTGAGTGGATAAGGACGTCTCCATTGGGCAGTGCCGGATCTAGCCGGTCGGTTGGAGGGGGGGGGAAGGCAAAGTCGCAACAAATAAAAAACGTCACACAGTGAAAAATGTTGCCGCAATATAATTTGACCGTAGTTTTTGGGGATGCCCAAGACGAAAGGCAAAAAACCATCACGGGGTGAAAAATATGCGCACAAGATGCTTGTTTTTGCTATCCACGGCCCAATGCTAACACTGAAGTTGACTGGTTCTGTTTGAAGTTTAGAGTTAAGGGAACACAAATCTCGGTTATGAACTCAAGCGGAGTGGAGGCAAAAAGGAGGTCGATGACTTTGTGGGGGAGGGGAAGGCACAACATAGTTCTGCCCCGAGCTTGTCCGTTTAGGGGGTAAATATTTTTTGCCCTCCCCTCTGGATCCGCCACAGCCATAGAGTTTGCATGAACTTTGACTACCGTGTTGTCGAATCAAATATTTGAAATGAGGATATGAAGGAATTGTAAAAAAACAATGGGATTCACCCTAATTAATATTACATCATCCCGGTCATCAAAACTGGTTCAGTTTTTACCACCCCAACATTCAGTCATCTCCGCAAGGTGTTTTCTTATTGGATCGATGGTCTAGACGAGCGAGAGGTGAGCTACAATGATGTGTCCAGGGTAAAGATCGAGAAAACGAAAACAACAAAGTTTTGTGGCTATCTCTTCCATACCATTCCCATACAAAATAAAAATTAAAAAGGCTCGGCGAAGAAGTTTAAGTTCTATAAAACAGTTTTCAAGTTTTATAATAAAATCTACACTTCTGTCTTTGAAAAACTTCCAAGAATCTAAAACGGTGCATCGCACCTGCTCGTACCAAGAAGTGAAATCTAGCTGCTGATGTTTTATCATTTTAAGTCCGCCTAACAATTTATTGTCTCTCAAAAACCATGATCAGTGCTCTTACAATTTCCAAACTGAGACGAAAGCATCAGACTTCATCCGACCGATTGTCCAATCATGATTGATGATATTTCGGTAGCTTCTGTATTCCATTAACAAGAGAAATAGCTACTTGTCTTGTGAAATAATATCGTGGTAATTAGACGAAAATAGCTAAATCGGGCTTGCAAACGTCCCCCCAGAAAAAATGCTCGGGAATTTTAGAATGACTAACCGACCGAGGAGACAGAGAGGGGGACAAAAGGTCCGACGGGAGCGTTTATCTCTACAGGGGAGCATCGCTCAGGGGGTGATGTTTTCATCGAAAGCAGCCGAAGTGTAGCCCATAACAAAATTCAAATATTTTAGTGGGACTGATGTTTTAAATCCAAGCAACCATGTATTATTGTTGTGTTATAAAACACAAAATGAATAAAATAAAGCAATTTGAAATAAGGCAGGAGGAAAAAATTGGAGCAACACTTCTCAGTTATCACACATTCGTATTTACTAAGAGGCAGGGGCGTAGCCAGGATTTCGCTCGATTTCCCTGCGACAGCGCCAAAAGAGCCCTGATGGGTAAAAAGGGCCTTGCTTGTTACAGAATAGAGTGCTGAAGAGGGCTTGAGAGTGCGCTGTCTGGTATGAAATTTCAAATTTGGCCACAGATCATAGTGGAGGCGAGCCGCGCTTCGCGCGGTCCGTATCCTCAGGGGGCCCTTCGGGCCCTAAGGGGGGCGGCTGTCCCTGCCGCCCCTCCTTAGCTACGCCCCTGCTAAGAGGTCTCATTAAACATCAATAGGGCTTTGCGAATTCTACCTATATTTTTATATTACGATTGCTGTAATATCCCAATTCTATGATTGACTAATAAAGCATACACAGCATGATCAGGGGTACTGAGCATCATACTAAGCCGATGGCTACCACATGTTTTGGACCAAAAAACAGTCAATTATGTGCAGACCCTACATTGTCACAATCATGGATGCAGTTTTTTGCCTATGCAACAATACCGGAAATCATGGATCTGCCGATGTGATCCTTGCTCCAATTGGTCCCATAGATCCGACGGAGTGGAGATAAATCTTCATGACATACAAAGAAGATTCAACACAAGTTCGTCATTTGGGAAATGCAGTCCTGCGTTCACTTCCTTGCTATCGCTCGCTAGCTCACTCCGTCTCATGACCGCATTTCAAGCACGTCCTTTCTTTCAAGTCTTACCTCCTCTTGTGGACCAGTGAGGGTAACTAACAGGCTGTTTTCACAAAATGAGCCTCAGGTGAGACCAGGCCATTTCACTTCCAGCAAAAATGTTTATTTCGTTTTTAATGGATTTGTGGGCACAGTAAATTTTTTAGTGTGATTAACTGGCAGCAAAAATAGGCCAAAATCTGGTTAGCTTTCAGTTTTGCAGTTAAAAATGTAGTGCCAGAGTTGGAGGCTGAAGGTCTATGGTTCCCTCACTTTCTGGCCAGTTTCGGCCTGCCTGGCCGAAGCTGGATAGCGCACATTGTTCTGCAACTGGACAATATGAGCCTTCATGAGTCTACTAACATATGAAATGTTGCTGCATTGGTGTTTTTTTAATCGATGTGGCTTCATATTTTGCCTATGTTTGTTTAAAAATGAGCGCCCCGCAAATTTTCCATGATATGGTTTATTTTGGACATCCGATCAAAATTTGGTCTTAATCAGATCACTGTCCGCGTTCGAGAAATCAGCATGAAATAAATTTTGCATAGTTACAGCTAAAAAAATCGTACCAGAAAGATACGGGGTGTATTTTCGAAATAATATTGACAGAATGGACCATTCTTAACACATTTAAAGTACACATGAAGAATAGGCTGAGCTACTTTGTACCTGATTTGGGTCAAATGGCCTAGTTGACCCAAGACGGTGTTTTTACCGATGTGAGCTGTGTGCAATAGCAAGGAGAGGCGGGTGACAGGGAACGATCCTGAGGGAGGTTTATGCCGAATTGACCCGCCCAAATCCTTTTCGTACCTTTTAGGTACCCAAATAATCGATTTTAGGGGACACCTAGAAATTGATTGGTCTATGATCACCAGAAGCAAAAGCTGCCGCGAGAGATCTGTTCCAACGAGTGAAAACCCCAAAAATTATCCTCCGGGGTCAGCTAAGATCTATGGAAGCCTTCTTCATTTGTTGCTCATCATCCTCCCTCAGCAGGGCAAAACTTCCGACAGCGAGAGAGGTCTAAAATACAACCTTACCAGCAGCCGGAAGATCCGGACTTTTATGGAGATGCCACTGTTACCAGCGCAAGTTTAAATGTGAATAGATTTTGATCCATGGCGTCCACGGAATACACTACAATTGGAACTTCCGACGACTGCTTGATGGAATACTTTTGCTGACAAAGAGCAGAGTGGGAAGGTGACACTCAGAAAAAAGACGCGTTCAATAAGTGGATAATCTTTCGGATTTCGCACCACTCCATTCCGCAGTGTCTCAAAACTGGTTTTGCATTGGGATAGTGAGTGTAAAATTCACGCTTGAAAATATGGAAGGCGAGTAGAAAGTCCAAACGCTATAATATTGTGGGAGTTAGTTGAAACTCGGTTACAGCCCTTACTAGCCCTTACTCGCGCATTTTTCATCAAATTTGTCTTTCCTTCCACACTAGATGGTTTTATATATACTAGGATTATTGAATTATGCTAAAAAAATCCCCAGGAAAAGTGTTTGGAAAAGTGAGTTAGAAAAAAATGAAGGGGAAAAAGTGAAGGGGAAATTCAGGGCGCCTGGGTGTCACACTCTACTAAGCATTCCAGGATTTAGATCATTGTGCCTCCATCGCCATTATCAAGGATGACACTTTCCGTTCAGCGGGATACAAACGGCAGAACACCAGGCTCTACCAATATCAGTAAGACCCATTTCTGGCCACCACGGGCTGGAGTGACAAGATCTTTCTGGGGAAAAGAAAGCAGCGATTGTACTGTGAGCAGAGTGCTAGCGACGACGACTTCAGGGCAGCGATTAACTCAACTAGTGTGTCCCCGTAGTACACTTCTCATACGGAAAGGCAAGCAATTGTGCGAGTCAGACTTCTGTATCATATTCTGCCAGCACCTGTTATCACCGAGGCTGGTGACTAGGGTATCCTCCCCCGTAGGCGGCTCCAGGATTGCCGATCGGGGGGGGGGCGGGCAGCTTCCCGAGGGGCGCCATTTGGACCAGGGGGTTGCCACTTTTGACCGGCAAAACCCATCAGCTGGGCGCAAAATCCTATCGGTTGGCACCGATTTTTGCATCCTGGGGGGATGGAAAGCGACATTTCAGGGGGAGTCTTGTTAAAGACGTCACGTTTTTCTTGAAATGAAAATGGAAGGACTGAGGGCAGTTTTGATTCAATTGTCGAGTTTGCCGCACTTGTTTTAGATTTGTCTCTGCGATTAATTTTTTATGATCGGAAAAATATCGGAAGAATATTCTTTATGATACTCCCGTCATGGAACCTCCCTGAAGCTGGTTTCTAAAGATATTGTTATTTTTGGTATTTGTGCATAGATCGTGCATAGCGGGTGGAGATAATTTATTCATCGCACAATACGTAGAAAAATGTCGCACTACAATATCATAAGAATATAATGATAGCCACTAATTCGTACCCGAAATATCTAGTTACTTGTATAAAAACAGGACCGATAGACTCACGAATGCATCTCCACTCAGTCGACCAAACCGACTACCGAAAAGACTGGGCTGACGGCCAACGCCTATGCCTTGGATCACCCAAGCTGATCGAGGTTGCAATGCAGGTATCCAAGCCCGGGAAATCATCACAAAAACGGTCCCGAAGACAGCCTACTCCGGTCCCGAGAGGCGGCCGGGTGGGATCTGGACGGTGGGGACGGCGCAACGGCGCGGGTCCTCGCCACAAATCGGCTGTCATCCAAACCGGAATCGCCAGAGCTTCCTTCGGCGATTGGGGCGACTTTAACGAAGCGCCCCCCATATGGATATCTTTATTCGACGGCCGGAACAATCATCATCATCACATTTCAGGGGCGCCATCAACCTTTCAGGGGGCGCCATGGCCATTTCAGGGGGCTCCGAGGGTCGATAGAGGGGGACGTGCCCCTCTTTGCTCCCCTGGATCTGCGTATGATCCTCCCACTTTGGGGCAGCTATGTGATGACTTGAGTGTCTCGTTCCTTAGTCCATCAGCTTTATCGCATTCAATGTTCCGAATTTTCGACCGGTAAACCCTCTTCACTCCGGGGCGTGAAGTTCAAGCCCGATGCAATTATTTGCTGCTGATGTTGCCACTTTGCAGTTTGTTAGCAAAATATCTGTTTATTCTGCTTTTTGCTGTGATGAAAACATATATTTTCGTCCCCTGACACAGTAACATGTTTTTTGTATCCTTTAGACTCCATAAAAGTCATTTTTGGACCTGTAAATTTCCAGAAAGAGGGTACTTTCTCGCCCAATTGAACTACGGCTTTCCCTGAAATGATTACGATACTCCTTGAAATGGCTAATGACACCCCCACTGAAATTTTGCAGGGGAGGTGGTGTTGCATCACCCACTAATACTTGCCGAATATTTCAGGATCGTCGTTCAGGTCTTGAAAATCTATACGGACTATGGAACATTTATTGCGCGTGTTTTGCACAAACCTTTAGCTCCTAACATCAGGGAACTACTGACTCATGACTGGAGGCATGTGAGGGTTATTTGGACGTCAGCACACGTATTCACACGAATCTCTCATGGTTCCTCTCCTCATAAAAAAGGTCACACAAGCAATTCCGAAATTCAATGGTGATGATGTGTGGACTCCATT
This sequence comes from Lepas anatifera, assembly GCA_034440635.1. NCBI lineage: Eukaryota > Metazoa > Arthropoda > Thecostraca > Lepadidae > Lepas > Lepas anatifera. Next base: position 1,321,044 of record JAOTON010001030.1, on the reverse strand, counting down.
GAATCACATCAGTCTTAACACGCGCATTGACGGGGGCGGGTACCCGCCCCCCTCGGGTTTTACGGAGACAGTAGAAAAACGGCGGCGCGTAGCGCCGCCGTACTTGGTATACCTTTTTCCTCATCATTTTTACAACTTCTGTGAAAATTTTAAGGTTAGGTCATCTCAGGTCAGGTCACCAGTACAGGTCAAGTGACCCGACCTCAAAAAAAGTTTAAGATAGCATAAGTCGGAGCAGGGTGAACTTATCCAATTGAAACTCATATCACATAATGGCCCTACTGAGTTCTCTAAAATATGTTCCGGAATTTTTGATATCGATGACGTAAGGTCAGGTACGACGCATGACCTCTCCATTGGAAATACATGGGAAAAATGGTTTTTACGGAATAACTCAGTAACGGATGGTGATAGAGCATTTATTTTAGCTGTATTAGACTCGCCTGGGCTTTGCGGTTCTAATGATATGCATTTTATATGATTTGACCCTGACCTGACCTAAGGTCAGGTCAAATCCTTGATTTGACCTAGCAAGGTCAAATTATATATCATTCGATTCGACTTGCTAAGAGGATTCATATAGTTCAAGTCGTTTTGCTCTATCTTTACTTGTTCAGATGTAATGCCCGAAAAACTGAATTTTACATGTTATCCCTATGACGGGCATGTTTTGACCTCTCGTGACCTTAAATGTGACCTGACAAAAAAATGGTTCAAATGTTTTCGATGGAGAAGTGGATGGGCAGCCCAACGCCGTTTACCGTTTTTCGCTACCTACCGTGGTTCTCGAGATCTTAGGGGGCGGGTACCCGCCCCCCCGTCAATGCGAAGGTGGCTCAGACCCCCGTCAATGCGCGTGTTAATTCTAAGTCAGAGCTGAGGGCCTATCCATAAATTACGTTACATGTATTCTTATAATTCTAACCCCCCCCTCATGGTAATACTTGCTTACACCCTGTTGTAACGTCTAACAAAACGGTTGCTGACTTCCCGCTCCCCCTTGTTTTTCCTTCTGTACTTTATGGACGGTCTCATATGTTTCGGAGACTATCTTTCGATACTGTCCTAGGTCAGGGCCTATACCTAAAGAAACTGCTTCTAATACATTACAAAGGCTTTGGTTTATATCGAACTGATGTGTTCAGAAAGCGTCTGGACGGGATTGAGACAGAACACGTGTTTTGTCGATTACAACACAAACTACCCTATGATCAGAAACACTTCTCGATCACAGTGAGGAAAACTCCGCACATGATCGAGGGATACCACGCCCCCCCCCCATCTCCGAGCATCAGAACAATGTTCCATAATAAATACTTTGGTAAACACATGGAGCTGCGCGCCTCAGGGTTCGGTGGGTGAGCAAGTCAGTGAGTCCCGTACGAACGCACGCCCCTTTCCGTGACCGCCACGGGGCGGGGAATCTCTAAGAAAACCCCAAGGCGATCACAAATGCGGGCACCCGGCCCATGTGTCATGTGTATGTGCGTGTGTGTGTTTACACACGCACGGAAAATGACGCACCACCGACGCAAGGCGGCCCGAGCAATAATGCTGAAAAACGATAGCTTTCAAAAGAAGACACTATATGTTTACAAAGTTAGGACCCTCCGCATAAAGAGGGGATGTTATGTGACTGGGTGGACGACGTTTTTTATATTTTTTCGGGATGGAAGAAGTCGTTAAATTTCCCTGAGGTTCTTACGGAAAACAGTAAACAAGGATATTACGGAAATATTTCTGATATATTTACCAGGATGGAAAAGGACTAGCTTAGTTTGGGAGGAAGAAAGTGGGTCCACAAGGTTTGGTCACGAAAGTGGACAAAGTAGTCGAGGATCCTACAACTAACTAGCTGCTAACTGACGCAAAGAGCGTAGCCAATCCACAGCCATGCTTGAAATGTCATTTGGCTAGCTTTGGTCCATCCCAGGTGACAGTTGTGCGAGCTGCAACTGCTTTCTTATTTAGAGAAATCAAGACAAAGGCTTTAGCAGTCTGCTCTCGGACAAATACTGGGCCCGCCCCTGCGAGAGCACCTGTTACTGCGACCCGTCTGACCTTGCCCGCAGCGGTTCTTGTTTACCTGAAGGGTCGTAAAGCGTGGAATGCGGAAGCGTAGTACGGTTTACAACCAACGTGTCACGTGGGCGGTCTGTGTATCGAAATGAATGAACGAATGACCTGACATCTGTTGTTGGGGAAACAGGGTATTAGTTCTGACGGGTCACGTCGTGTGGTGCATGTGTCGAGGGTAACGCACCCTTAAGATACAACAATCCGCTGGAACCACTGTGACGCCCCTATCATAGGTAAGATGGTATGGTGCTGCAAAGTGTCAAGAGACCAATCATTTTTGAGGGGCTGGCTCATCAGTCATTAGTTTGAGTTCTGCATCCCTTGCACTTCATGGGTGAATTCAGGGAAGGTAAGTGATGGCAATTGCTCCCTTCCCTAAATTGAGCCTCAACGCCCCTGAAATGGTCGCGGCTTCCCCTAAAATGTCAGTGGCGCCATGACAAACTTTCGTTTGCCACCCGTTTACTCTTCCCCTCAGGATGCAAATGAGCACCCCCACGATAGGTTTTGGTTCATCACCCCTCCCCCTTCTGGCTCGGATGGTGACCCGCTTTCAACCATGTGTCCCCCATAAGAAATCCTGTATTTGCCCATTCTGCACCCTCGACAACCATGTTATCCCCCCTCCTGCCAACTTTCTGGCAATAATGTGACCTCTGCTCCCCCTCCGCCTCCTGGCTGTAATACTACCCTTATACACACTGTCCTGCCTCCAATGGTATTTGGCGTTCAGCTCTCAGTAGTGGGGAGGAATACTTGGTGGCCCACCGCAGCGGAACCGAAAAATTACCATTATGGTGCTTCGCCTCTCTGTCGGGGAGGCTCAAATACAGGAGTTTCCACAACTGAAAATGAAAGCACTGGGTCGCCCCACCCTCCCCGGCTGACCCCAGCCTCATCGGTCCGACCCGCTAACCGCTGGGGAGGTCGACCAGCCGAACAGGCCACGCCCTCAGACATGTGGTTCCCAAACTTCATATTCCCGCCTGGTCGGATACCCCTGGAACGGAACGATACTTTCGCAAGTGACTGTACGGCGTGGGAATCTCAGCGTTCAGAGATTCAACCGCTGTAGACGTGTTCAGAGTTTTCGCTGCCGTATACGCGTTCAGATATGCATCCACCCTAGACGTTTTCATAGATTTTGCTGGCAGTAGACGTGTTCACAGATTCAGCCCAATGTAGACGTGTTCAGATGTTGAGGTGAGTTGACGTGTTCAGAGATTCAGCCAGCGTATACGTGATCCGAGATTTGCACTCGGTAAATGTGTTCGGAGATTCAGCCTAATGTAAACAGGTTCAGGATTCAGCTCGCCGTAGACGTGTTCAGAGATTCAGCCCCCGTAGACGTGTTCAGAGATTGAGCTTCCGTAGACGTGTTCAGAGATTCAGCTCCCGTAGATGTATTCAGAAATTCAGCCGCTGTAGACATGTCCAGAGCTTTAGCCCACCGTAGACGTAATTAAAAATTTAGCCTCCCGTAGACGTAGGTAGACACTTAGCCCACCGTAGATGTGTTCGAAAATTTAGCCCCCGTAGACATGTTTAGAGATTCACTCCAATGGACACGTGTGTAGAAATTCAGGCTGCCTTAGACGTGTTCAGAGATTTAGCCCACTGTAGACGTGTCAGAAATTTAGCACAGCGTAAGCTGGGGTGAATCTCTGAACACATCTAAGGGGGGGCTAAATCTCTCAACGTGTCTAGGGCTGGCTAAATCTCTGAACACGTCTATGGTTTGGTAAGCCTCTAAACACGTCTACGGTGGCCAGTGACGGATCTAGGATTTCGTTAAGGGGGGCCAGGCTCGGAGGGCGCCGAACCTGGGGGCGCCGAACCTGAGGGGCGCCAATTTCAGTGGCGGATCTAGCCGGTCGGTTTGGGAGGAGCAAACCAAAGTCGAAAAGCAAAAAAAAAAAAAACGCCACGCAATAAAAAGCTGCGCTACCAATATCACTTGCCCGTGAAATTTTGGGTATTTGAGGCGAAAAGCCAAAAAACTTCACGGGGTGAAAATATGGGCTCGAGATACTTCTTCCTATCCAAGGCTGGCTATACTATGACTTGCTATACTATGGAGGTCTGGCTATACTATAACTGAGAATTATTGATATTTACTCCATGATTCTGATGAAGGGCTGTGCCTAAATATATAATCTTGAGTGTTTTTTTACATTTCCGGATTCGAGGGGCAGGCCAGGGAACATCTTATCAACTTATGTTTTGTTTGAAGTTGAGAGTTGGAACACCAAAATCTTGCTTATAAACTAAGAAGGAGTAGGGAAAAAGGAGGTCGATCGCTTTGGGGGGCGAAAACGCAGTTTTGCCCCGAGCTTTTTCGTTTGGGGGAATGCCTTTTTGCCCTCCCCCTTGGATCCGTCACTGGCCAATTTAACACCCAAAAGGCGGCCAGTGTCAATGAAGAACGCGTTTAAAAAAGGATTTGTAAATGCTTATTTTCATGAAAGCTTCCTCTCAGTGAGGACAGGTTCACGTTTACCATCAAGCATATTTAGGGCCAGCTAACGACTGGTACCATGGTAGAAAATGCTGAAAGCACCCACTGACACTAACTGAAGCACGATGAGCAAATAATACAGTTATATTCGGTCATGGTAAAAACTGAAGTGTCGTATCCACCACCTCCACTTATCACAGTTGTCCTGGCTAACGGCTCCATACTGAAATAGCCGATTGACGCTAACCTGAGCCTCATAGGCCGCAGAACCTCTGCGGGCCTGGGCCCCTGAGTTTTCGGTGACTTCCCTGAGTTTATATCGAGTCCCCTCAGCTGATCTGGGACCGCTTTAGTTAACCAGGCTCTCACACTGAACTTGAAAGCTATATGTCGCTGCTGAAGCCTATTAAGCTTTTTGGGCCCTTTTATTGATATAGGGCCCCCTCAATCGGTCCTGGGCCCTCTGAGCTAAAAGCTGGAGCTCTGAGCTCTGAGCCCCAAGCTGGATTAGTGTTCCTTAAGCTGGTCAGGGTCCCCTGGGTTGGTATTGTTTTTGTTTAACTGATATAGATCCCTTCAGCTTGTTTGGGGCCCGTTGTGCGTATCTGGGCACTAGTTCGTCGAGGCACCCAGCTAGTCTGGCCCTATTAGTTTTATGGGCCTTCTGAGCTTCTGCAGGTTCCCCTCAGAGTGTCTGGGCCCCATGAGTTGAAAATTGGACCCCTGGGTTAGTTTTGGGTTCCTGAGCTTATTTAGAAACCGTTTAAATAGGTAGGCACCCCACGCTGGTCTTGAGAATCCTGTGTTGGCGCTGAGGTCAAATGAGCTCGTCGGGGGCCCTTATCTGGGGCCCCCTTAACTGGCACGGACCCCTCAGCTGATTTTGGAGACCCAAAATCCCTCCTACCGGATTCCATCCACGCCAGATTTCCTGACTCCCTGAGGGCCCCTGGGGGCCATTGGGGATTTTTCCCGCGATCAGCGCTAGGGCCCCTCCCCGAGACAAAGCTTACAACATGTCTCTGTGTATATACTCTAGCATCTGCCAGAGTTGAGCTAGAATCATTTTTAGGCACACTTCGCTTCCTCTCGTTCTGGCGAATCATCAAATAATGCATAATATGACTATACTAGGTCAAAACATAAAAATGACCTGACCTAAGGCTTGGTCAAGGTCACCATTTAGCCTAGCATAGTCAGTATGCATATGAATCAACTCACAATAGCAATAAAAATGGTATCAAAATACGGGTTTTATCAATATTTCCTGCAAAGCAATTAACCCAAGTCTTAAAACCTGCTTAGGAAGCCCCAGATGAACTCTCAGAGGTAACATGTCTAAACTTGCAACATGAACCGATAAAGAGGCCTAGGATACCATGATTTGGGGTATCCGAAGGTATTCCAAGCGGCGTCTGCAGACATAGAGCAATTTTTCGGCAAATTTCCGTTTTACCCCATGCATTTTCAATGGAGAGGTCATGATTCGTACCTGTCCCTAGGCCATCGATGGGAAAAATCCCGCAATAAATGTATTAGTACTTTTTGGGCCCATTATATGGTACAAGTTTGAATTCGATAGATTCACCCTTTTCTTACTTACGCCAACTTAAACATTTTTTGGGGTGAGGTCACTTGACCTGCACTGGTGACCTGACCTGAGATGACGCAACCTTAAATTTTGAGGGAAAGTTGCGGAATTGATCAATGATAAGGTGTGACAAGTACTGTGTCGCTTCGCGCCGACGTTTTTTCGTGCCACTGGGAGACCTCGAGGGGGTGTTCAAGCACCCCCCCCCAACGGGCCGGAACGGGGCTCGAATACTCTAGAACAGGGCTGAGGCCAAAAGGGAAGGCTCTAAACAATGTCTGCAATTTTTGGGGTCACGGTCCTTCAAGGTCATTGACCTATTACGACACAACCCAACATATTATGCCTAATTTACGCTATAACTAGCGCTGTGCCCAAGCTTACCAATGACCTTTGATCAAGCCTTGATCATCAAGGCCAGTGACCTTTAAAATTGACCTGTAACCTTGATCTAAACACTGAATAACCTTTACTTTGATATAATAGCATACGTCATAATAGGAATCGTAACATTATGCAACGTCATTTAGTGACTGTCCAGGAGTACCTGTGGTCATCAGGGACACCTATGCTCTCTGGGGGGCCTTTGCTTCGATGAGGCACCTGTGCCACCCAGGGGCACCTTCGCTCCCCAATGGGCGCAACCTAGCTATCCAGGGGCATCTTTGCTGTTCCGGGGGTGCCTTTGATACCCAGTGCCCAAGGGGAGCTTTTTCTTGTCCAGGTTCACCATGGTATTGAGGGTCGTATTTTTATTCAAGGTAACCTATACAACCCAGTGGCGCCTACCCTATGCAAGGGGCGCTTAGGCTATCCAGAGGGCGGCAATTTGCTATGCATAAGGCGCCCTTATGCTCTCCGTGGACACCTCATTCAGAGGGTGCCTCTGATATTCAGGGGCGCTTTTCCTATCAACAGGGTACCTGTGCCATCTTGGGGCTATTCTTATCAAGGGACGCTGCTGTTATTCAGGAATACCTACACCACTGTCGAGGATCGCCTTTGCTACCCAGAGGCGCCTTTACTTCGTAGGAAATTTGGCGCCCGTGCTTTAAGGAGTGCTTCGGCATCGATTGATTGCTCTATTATTGGGCTTAGGTGCACGTGAACCTTGAGATCATGTAGCGCCCATATTGTTGCTAAGGAACGCTTATGCTATCAAAGGGCGCCTTTACTATCCAGGGCCGGTTTTATTCAAGGCAGTCTGTTCTATCCACTGGCATCTGATAATTCGGGGGCGGTGCCTAGGTTATTCAGGAGGCGGTTTTTTTTCTCCACAGGGGCGCACTATTGCTTTCCAGGGGCGCCGTTACTGCCCAGGGGTGTCTTTCTATCCAGGGGCGCATATGCTGTCTAGGTGTATTTTTCAATCACAGACATGATTGAAAAACATGCCCCTACGTTATCCTGGGGTGCTTTTTGTCTCCGGTGAGGCGCTATTTTTCTCTTCCGGGCACCAGTTTATCCAAGGGCACCTATGCTGTCCAGAGAACCTTTATTATCTAGGGCTGCCTTCGCTGTTAAGGAAGGCAAAGGGAGCATTTTACTTTCCTGGAGTGCCTATTTCCATCTAAGGGGAACATATGCTATCTTGGAGCGCCTTTGCAAACATGGGGCGCACTTTTCTATCCAGGTGCGCCTTTGCACTTGAGGGAGCGCCTCTGCAATCCAGGAGGAGCCCAAAATAGATGGAGAATAAGAATTCTGAAATAAGGCGCTCAAACACTGAAATAAAGTGCCTAGTTATCAGAAAGAGGCGCTCATCTGCTGAGCGGGGAGGACTGCTGGTTGGTGAGGGCAGCGTTCTCGGAAACGGGGCGCACATACTGAATTGACACCCGTTTGCAGCGATAGAGCACTAAGCCTTCAGTTATAGGTTAATGAAATGTGGTTAAAGGCAGTCCATGCTCAAATTGAGCGCTCGAGCCCTGTAACAGAGCGCGCGACTGTCAGACAGGTGTGCCAAACCATAGACAGTAGGGCAGCTGAAGATGGAAAGGGACACCTATGATATCCTGGGGGCGCCTGTACTCTCAGGTGAGGCGCTTGTTTTCTTTCTCAGGTGCCTTGTTTATCCATGGCCGCCTATGCTGTCCAGATTATCTATTTCAAGAAGGGTTACTTTTGCTGTCCAGGGGCGTCTTTGCTATCCAAGGGCGCATATGATATCTGTAGGGCGCTTTATGCAGAGGGCGCCTAGGCTGTCCAAGGGCGCCGCCTAACCAAAGGCCGCCTTTCACTTCCCTGAATTGCCTATTTCTATGTAAGGAGTGCATATGTTATCTAGGAGTGCCCTTGATATACGGAGACGCCTTTTTGTCCAGCAGCGCCTTTGCTCTTGAGGGGCGCTGCTCCAATCCAGGGTAGCTGAAGATGGATAAGGGACATCTATGTTATACAGGGGGAGCCTGTACTTTCCAATGGGGCGCTCATTTTCCTTCTCAGGCACCTAGTTTATCTAGGGAGCGCATAGGCTATCCAAAGGCGCCTTTGCTTTCGAAGGGGTGCCTTCCTAGGGGCGCCTTTGCTATCCAGGGGCGCCTTTGCTGTCCAAAGCACTTGTGTTATCCAGGATTGTCTTTGCTGTCCAGTGGCGCCTTTGCTATCTAAAAGTGCACATGATATCCGTCGGCGCTTTATCCAGTGGGCGCCTGGACTATCAAAGGGCACTTTTTCTATCCAAGGGTTGCATTTATTTTCCTGAAGTGCCTATTTCTATCTAAGGGGCTCCTGTTCTGTCCAGGGCACCTATGTTTCCCAGATTTGCCTTTGCTGTCCAGGGACGCCTTTGCTATCCAAGGGCACCTTTCTTAACCAAGGGGCGCATTTTGCTTTCCTGGAGCGCCTATTCCTATCTAAGGGGCGCATATGCTATCTAGGAGCGCCTTTGATACCAGGAGGCGGCTTTTTGTCCAGGGGCGCCTTTGCTCTTGGAGGGCGCTGCTCCAATGCAGGGCAGCTGAAAGTGGATAAGGGACATCTATGTTATACAGAGGGCGCCTGTACTTCCCAGTGGGGCGCTCGTTTTCCTTCTCGGGCTCCTAGTTTATCCAGGGCGCGTCTAGGCTATCCAAAGACGGCTTTTCTATCGAAGGGGTGCCTTCCTAGGGGCGCCTTTGCTACCCAGGGGCGCCTTTGCTGTCCACGGCACTTGTGTTATCCAGGGTTGTATTTGCTGTCCAGGGGCGCCTTAGCTATCCAAGGGTGCATATGACATCCGTAGGTGCTTTTTCCAGTGGGCGCCTAGGCTATCAAAGGGCGCCTTTTTCTACCGAAGGTGAGCATTTTATTTTCCTAAAGCGCCTATTTCTATCTAAAGGGCGCTTATGCTGTCCAGTTCACCTATGTTACCAATATTTGCCTTTGCTGCCCAGGGGCGCCTTTCCTAGCCAAGGGCGCATATAGTATCCGTAGGGCGCTTCATCCAGGGGGCGCCTAGGCTATCTAAAGGCGATTTTTCTATCGAAGGGGTGCCTTCCTAGGGGCGCCTTTGCTACCCAGGGGCGCCTTTGCTGTCCACAGCACTTAGGGTTGTCTTTGCTGTCCAGGGGCGCCTTTGCTATCCAAGGGTGCATATGACATCCGTAGGCGTTTTTTCCAGTGGGCGCCTAGGCTATCAAAGGGCGCCTTTTCTACCCAAGGTGAGCATTTTATTTTCCTAAAGCGCCCATTTCTACCTAAGGGGCGCTTATGCTGTCCAGGGCACCTATGTTACCAAGATTTGCCTTTGCAGCCCAGGGGCGCCTTTCCTAGCCAAGGGCGCATATGATATCCGTAGGGCGCTTCATCCAGGGGGCGCCTAGGCTATACAAAGGCGGTTTTTCTATCTAAGGGCTGCCGTCCTAGGGGCGCCTTTGCTGTCCACAGCACTTGTGTTATCCAGGGTTGTCTTTGCTGTCCAGGGGCGCCTTTGCTATCCAAGGGTGCATATGACAAATGCCATCCGTAGGGCGCCTTTTCCAGTGGGCGCCTAGGCTATCAAAGGGCGCCTTTTTCTACCGAAGGTGAGCATTTTATTTTCCTAAAGCGCCTATTTCTATCTAAAGGGCGCTTATGCTGTCCAGTTCACCTATGTTACCAATATTTGCCTTTGCTGCCCAGGGGCGCCTTTCCTAGCCAAGGGCGCATATGGTATCCGTAGGGCACTTCATCCAGGGGGCGCCTAGGCTACCCAGGGGCGCTTCATCCAGGGGGCACCTAGGCTACTCAGGGGTGCATTAGTTCCCCATGGCGCAATCTTGCTATCTAGTGGCGCCTTTTCTTTGCCGGGGCGCTTTTGTTAGCTTTCTAAATTTCATCTTCAACATTTTACTGGGGCGCAAAAGACCAGTAAAGGCGTCTAGTGTTTGGGCAGGGGCGCTTTGCCATGGTTTTAAGGAGTATGTGTTCATTCAAGTGGAATAAGTGGTATCTACCACCTTGGCGCACGAAATGGGTACAGGCGCGCCGCTCATATCGGGCGCCGAAGGCGCCCGATATGAGCTGAGCTTTACTGGGGCGCTTCGGAGCTAAGGGGGGGGCCGGGCCCCTGGGCCCCCCTTGGATTCGTCACTGACGGTGGCTGAATCTCTGAACACATCTACGGCAACTGAATTTCTGCACACGGCTAGATTGAGGTACACGATTGATTGCACGCGGCTAGATTGAGGATCTCTGCACACGGCCCCTGAATCTCTGAACACGTCTAAATTGGGCTAAATATCGGAGAACATTTAGGGCCGGCTAAAACTCGGAACACGTATACGGTGGCTGAATCTTTGAACATGTTTATGAAGGTCTGAATATCTGACATCTATGACGTCTATGACAACGTCTACGGCGGCTGAAAATCTGAACACATCTACATCGGGGGAAGCCTCTGAACACATCTACGATGCACAATCTTGGAACACGTCCAGGCAGCTGAATCTCTGAACACGTCTACATGAGGGTGAATTTCTGAGCGTGTCTACGGCCGCTGAATCGCAAAACACGTCTACGGTAAACTATATCTCTGAACACGTCTACGACGCCTGGATCTCTGCAAACGTCTACATTGGGCTAAACCTCTGAACGCGTCTATAGCGGCTGAATCTCTGCACACGTCTACATTGCGGTTAGTTTCTGCACACGTCTAAATTCAGGTGAATGTCTAAAACTTTTCCGGCGGGCTAAATCTCTTAACACTCCTACGGCGGCTGAATCTCTAAACACGTCTACGGTGGGCTAAATCATAGATCTCTTAATCTGAATCTTACTCTTAGTCTCTGAACATTATATTCAGCCGCCGTAGACGTGTTCAGAGATTCTGTGCAATGTAGGCGTGTGCAGAGATTCAACCGTTATAGATTTGTTCAGCGATTTAGCCCGTTGTTGACATTTTCGAAGATTCTGCAAATGTAGATTTGTGCAGAGATTCAGCTGCCGTATCCGTGTTCAGAGATGTAGCCCGCTCTAGACGTGTTCAGAGATTTACCCCCTCGTAGATGTGTCCAGACTTGTTGATGACTCACAAATGTCCAGGCTTGGGATCGGTTCCCCTGAGACGCTCCGGTGCTCAATAGTTTACCCGACGTACAGGTCGGCTGGCAACTGACTGGTGAGAGGGTGACCTGAGCGGGGCGGCCGTCCCTGTGCTTTGTGGGACGTTAAACTTTGGCTTCTGAATCAACCCTTCATTGTGGGAGCTGCTCGTTCGGGTGGTGGGGTCGGGGTCTCCGTGACAAGTCTATTGATTAATTTAGTGAGACTCCAACTCCAAAAGTCGAAATGAGAACAACTTGGACAAAATTTATTTTAAAAAAGCTAACCCGAGATAACACAGGCTAAAAGTTTGGGAAAGGTTATGCAACTGATCATGGATCAGGTGCACGAAGAGTGGGGTTTTCTGGCACTGCTGCAAAATCTTAATGAGTGCACCGTGCGGCGAGGCGGGACAAAAGTAGCATGCTGACCAACATTTGACTTTGATGTAACTGGTAAAAGTGGCCATTTCTGATAACTGCAATACCCCTGGCATGCATAATAGCTACTTTTGATGTATTTTCGATATTTATTTTTTATTTATTGCACTTTGAATCAGTCTCTGCCTATGACCGTGTTTTCTTCCAAGTGAAATGAAGATAAAACATTTGTTTATAATAGCGACGTCATTGGACGACACAAAAGATTTCAACAGTGTCGATGATTCACTTGGACCAGGAAAGCGTTTGATAAATTTTGGGAAACCTGTCTCTTATTTCCGTGGTAAGGGGGGCAATTCGTTATAGACGTACACAGAAACAGATGGGAACCCGAAAAAATAGGATTCCAATTTAATTTTTGGACAAGATTCAATGCAATTCAAAAGCTGGGTAGCATGGTGTTTATAGCATGACCTCTCTGCTATCCTGCGGTGTCAAAATATTCTGCGTCCAGCTGCGCTTTTTTCCTATATTCTATACTTATTCCGAATCTTATGGTTCACCTTTTTCCGAGACCTTCACCCACCTTGACCTCTTGGATGGCCACCTAAACACCTCTCATTACAAGAGTATTCGAACCGTGAGCCCGGAAGATGTCTTAAAAATATTTCTCTGGCTTCAGAGAAATATTTTCAAAGCGTCAGGCGCTTTGGTGTCATTTCATGCTGGCCTTGCTGGTAGTCATTTTGCAGCAAATAGATTATTTGAGCCATTATTTGAGTTCTATTGAGGTTTTGGTGGCTGTGTAGGTTGGCTGAAATTGAGTCGTTTTGTAAAAGCTTTCCGGTCTGCCGTTCACGGGGCGCACCGGTTCCTGCTCCCCAATCTTCTCTTGGCGAGCTGTCGGCATCCAAGCCTCTTGATGTTGTCGGCTTGGATATCTTGTCGTCGTTACCGGTGACACCCAGTGGTCACAAACCCCTTCTGATTGTAGTTGACCATTTCCCTCGCTGGGTAGAGGCGTATCCTCTCAAAACTTAGGAGGCGAATGAGGTTGCCAGTGTTTTTGTCCGGGCCTTCATCTCACGATTCGGTTGCCCCAGGCGCTTCCATTCTGACAGAAGAGGAAACTTCATCGGGGAAGTTATGAAAACTACCTGTAAGCTGCTCGGAGTAGATCAGTCAAAGACAACCGCATTTTACCCGATGTCCAATCAATAGTGGAGCGCACGAACCGAGCGTTGCAGAACAGGTTGGTAAGGTTTCTGGACACCCATCAGCTTACAGAGAGGGACAGAAATCTCCCCCTCTTGCTGCTGGGCTAAGGCCGCAGACGCAAAGGCCTCTCGGAGTATATCTAGCATTACATGAACTACTGGTAAACAAGTAGCCATTGTTAACATCTTAGCTGCAGTAGCAACAAAACAAAAATAATGTACAAATAACCGATTATGATAATGAAGCGAATTTGTTATTATTGAAAATACATAGAGTTAAGCTGAAATAAATGAAAAGTCTGCCACCACTACTGATCTAGTTTTGCTGCAATGTGGATATAATCCTTAAAGCGAGTGTCCCACCTTTGCATCCATACATAGATTCGAGATGCACAAATACAGACGGGTTAAAAATACGAGCACAGGATGAGGTAAAAAACACGCAGATGATGAGGCTTAAGGACGCAGGTGGTGACACCGGTGCCGCAGGGTCCGGCCAGCCTGGGACCGCACACAGCCGCAGGCGAGTCAGCGCGAAGCGATCTATAATGGGTTTTAAGCTTTGAACTGAGATAGCAGTTTTGAAGAGCGTGGGGGGAACCACTATTGACATATTTAATCTCACCCAAGGCCCTCGGTATAATATTTCCGCCAGCCTTAAAGTTCAAAGTAAAGGGGCTTGTTGCCTTATTTCAAACCCTGAAGGAATATTTTCCATGTAGTTGCGGTAATCTGATTGGTCGTAAGCCCTAAGCCTTACCCACTCGCTGAAAATACCATGGTAGTGAGTGAACCAGCATGCATCCGCCTGTTGACCAAAAACCTCGGTCGAGTTAACGTCCATTGCAGAGCGCGATTGGGCCGAAATGCGCCCAATGACCGCAACGCACATCCCAGCCTCCCTTCCCCGTATTTGATGATAATGTAATAAAAAATTAACTGGCAATCGCTCATAGTGTAATGAAATTGAAAATGCCAGATAGTATATTTATATATTCCCCGTATTTGCCAAAACAAGTGCCTAATTTTTTCTTCGAAATCCATCCCTGAAATTGATTCTCTACATTAGGCATATGCATGATCTTTCCACCACTAAATAAACACGGCTGCCGTAACGACATCTGTCGTTCAGTGTTTGCACCAATGAACCAGTGTTCTTTTTTATTGTACTGCACGCGATTTTTGCCATGCAGAAACGCTGTGAATGGGCCTTTACAGCATGTCTAAGATCAAGGCTTGGGATTTCACTGATTATTAAAACTATTTTTGTGATGACGTCACTTATTGTGAGAAAAGGGAAAGATTTCTGTTTTTAGCGAATTAAAGTAGGGAAAAAGTTTTTTCCTGATTCTCAGACCTCCCTTGTTCTTACGTTGTTATTTTTTTAATTTTGACGAAGCGTTCCATTCCATTTAAGCTAGAGGTACCCAGGTTTTTATTTTCACATCTAATTTTTAACACGTTTTAAAAGGCATTCGTATGAAGCTCAATTCGAGATCTGGCTACACGATGACTGAGAACATGTGACTTGTCCCAGCCCCCGTTCAAGTTTCTATAAATAGTATACTAGGCGGCTGAAGCCTCCCCATGTCTGGGTGTCTAGTAGGTAAACGCATAGGCGGAGATTGATCTGAGGCAATGGAGGGGAGGCTCGAACCCCTAGAACCCTCCCCAAATAAAGTCCTTTACTCGCCACTGTCCCCCGCCATAGCCTCCGAACGACCTTTGCTTATACAGATACTAATAGGCATTCTGACATCTCGGAGGGGCCCCTCGAAATTTAGGGGCTCACGAGCTCCCTATCACCTTTATATCCGCGTGCGGTACCATAGGCGGATCCAGGGGGAAAAGGAGGCTGTTGTCTCCCGACCGACCCTCGAGCCGCCCCCTGAAATGGCCACCGTGCCCCCGCAAAGGTGGATGCCGCCCCCTGAAATGGCCACCGTGCCCCCGCAAAGGTTGAGGCCGCCCCCTGAAATGTCGCTTCCAATATTTTGATCGATTATTAAAGGACATGTTTCTGGAAAATTGCATGGGCTACCAAACTCAAAGGCTTCGGGGTGGGGTAGCCCTTGTTTTTTGAATACGAGGCCCTCCCCCTTGACAGTACCACCCCTAGGCAGAAGTTCGGTGTAAAATGGGAAGTGCCAATAAGCATCCGTTTTCTACCGATGAGTTTTCCATCTTTTCGTAACTGGGGTTTGATGGGACAGGAATGATAAATTGTAAGGAGAGGTTGGGCAGGATGAAGCACCAACTTGGCAATGTTTAGGCTCCAATCCGTTCCTGAAAAAATCACCACACAGAAAATGGAAAAAACACAGGAACATAGGAATCAGCCCCCTTCCAACAGCAAGCGCAGATCACTGGATGTGATATCACACCTCGTAGCATATAACACGGGAAAATCAAATGATTAAACATATTTTTTGCAAAAAGAGGCCCAGAAACGAAGATGAAATGCTTATTTATTACATTTGGGATAAACTTGACTACCGTGTATTCTCACAAAATCGTAAGCGGCAATGACATTAGCAGCAGTTTGACACACGGCCCAAAGGCAAAGGAATTCCTCCACGCCAGTGTGATGTCACTCGGGCGTGAAGGAATCCCTCTTGCTGCTGCTGTTTTAGGGCGCACCGACATCTATGGTCATACGGCTGGAATCCCTCTTGAACGTACCTTTAAGTTAAGATATCTTGCATAGGGATCACTGAACTAAATTACCTACACATTTCAGACGGCGTCTTCTGAGTCAGACGAGCGTGCCCAGTCACACATACTATAGTCACAAACACACACAGTCACACATACCATAGTCACACGCACAGTCACGCATACCATAATCCCATACACAGTCACAAACTACAGTC
The DNA here is from genome assembly GCA_034440635.1 of Lepas anatifera. Classification (NCBI taxonomy): domain Eukaryota; kingdom Metazoa; phylum Arthropoda; class Thecostraca; family Lepadidae; genus Lepas; species Lepas anatifera. The sequence goes on along the minus strand of JAOTON010001030.1, from coordinate 1,304,944 downwards.
ACACATACCGCGGTCACGTACTCAGGCACATATACCGCAGTCACATGCACAGTCACACATACTGCAGTCATATACACAGTCACACATACTGCAGTCATATACACAGTCACACATACCGTAGTCATATACACAGTCACACATAATGCAGTCATATACACAGTCACACATACCGCAGTCACGTACTCAGTCACACATACTGCAGTCATATATACAGTCACACATACCGCAGTCATATACACAGTCACACATAATGCAGTCATATACACAGTCACACATACCGCAGTCACGTACTCAGTCACACATACCGCAGTCACGTACTCAGTCACACATACTGCAGTCATATACACAGTCACACATACCGCAGTCACGTACTCAGTCACACATACCGCAGTCATATACACAGTCACACATACCGCAGTCACATGCACAGTCACACATACCGCAGTCATATACACAGTCACACATACTGCAGTTATATACACAGTCACACATAATGCAGTCATATACACAGGCACACATACCGCAGTCATATACACAGTCACACATACTGCAGTCATATACACAGTCACACATACTGCAGTCATATGCACAGTCACACATACTGCAGTCATATACACAGTCACACATACCGCAGTCACGTACTCAGTCACACATGCTACAGTCATATACACAGTCACACATACTGCAGTCATATACACAGGCACACATACCGCAGTCATATACACAGTCAGACATGCGGCAGTCATATACACAGTCACACATACCGCAATCATATACACAGTCACACATACTGCAGTCATATACACAGTCACACATACTGCAGTCATATACACAGTCACACATACTGCAGTCATATACACAGTCACACATACTGCAGTCACATACACAGTCGCACATACCGCAGTCACGTACTCAGTCACACATACCGCAGTCATATACACAGTCACACATACCGCAGTCATATGCACAGTCACACATACTGCAGTCACGTACACAGTCACACATACTGCAGTCATATACACAGTCACACATACCGCAGTCATATACACAGTCACACATACTGCAGTCATATACACAGTCACACATACTGCAGTCATATACACAGTCACACATACTGCAGTCATATACACAGTCACACATACTGCAGTCACATGCACAGTCACACATACCGCAGTCATATACACAATCACACATACCGCAGTCACATGCACAGTCACACATACTGCAGTCATATACACAGTCACACATACTGCAGTCATATACACAGTCACACATACCGTAGTCATATACACAGTCACACATAATGCAGTCATATACACAGTCACACATACCGCAGTCACGTACTCAGTCACACATACTGCAGTCATATATACAGTCACACATACCGCAGTCATATACACAGTCACACATACTGCAGTCATATACACAGTCACACATTCTGCAGTCATAAACACAGTCACACATACTGCAGTCATATACACAGTCACACATACTGCAGTCATATACACAGTCACACATACCGCAGTCACGTACACAGTCACACACACACCACCGTCATATACACATTGACACGTACCACAGTCACATATACCGCAGTCACACATACCGCAGTCACACATACCGCAGTCACACATACCGCAGTCACACATACCGCAGTCACGTACACAGTCACACACACCACCGTCATATACTCAGTCACACATACTGCAGTCACGTACTCCTTCCTACACTGTAGCTATAGGTCACCAGCTGTTGCCTAGGCTGTGTAAGAGACAATCGCACTCAATGGATATAAGATAGACCACAAAATACACCCCTTCCATTCATCTCCCTCTTGAAAGTTTACTGCGATCAATCAGCACGCCTTGTGCACCGCCATGACGGAAAAGAGGTGGTAGGAAAATAGGTGAGTAGCAGAAATGCTAGAATCTGCCACCCTGATAATCTGGATGGCCGGACGGCCTCAGGGTGAGAGCACGGTCTCACAGCAGGCGTTGGGTACGACGGCTCCGTCGACAGTCAGCTGTACAGCGGCGGCCAGCAGCAGCGCTCCGGCGCCGCCGCTGACGATGGTGTAGGAGGGCAGCTGGGCTGAGAAGGAGGCGGCGCCGGCGCTGCTGGCGGCGGGGGTGGACAGCAGGTTGGCACCGGCGCCAGCCGTGCTGGCCGTGATGAGGCTGCAGGGCACGTCGTAGGGCCTCAGCTGCGCCGCGCCGGCTACCACTGTGGCCACACCAGGGTCACCGCTGTCAGTTACGCCACGCCACCAGCGCATCACCTCTCACCCTTTCCCTCGGCAACGAGAGAGGAAAAAATACTCTAACCGCCCCAAGCACTACATCTGGGCAGTCTAGAGTGCAGTTTTATTTTCCCTAGCTCCGCATTACCGGTAGCGTATCCACCTCAACCTAGATCAATGCAGACTTCACTTTAACACGGTGGGGACTGTATTAATTTGTTAGTGCAATGGTTCACTGAGAAAAAAATCACTCCCGATGTAGTATTCCAACACCTTTTTGGTCATAACGCCTCATTAGAGAGCAGTGGCGTAGCCAAGGGGGGTCCTTGGGGTCCGCGGACCCCCCTTGGGCTGACCTTATGCACTGGAAAACACGAGCCTTGGTCTCGGGGCCCCTGAGCTTGGTCTCAGGGGGCCCTCCGAGCTCGGTCTCAGGGGCCCTGAGCTCGGTCTCAGAGCCCCCCCGAGGCTGGTCTCACGGGCCCCCTGAGCTTGGTCTCAGGGGGCCGCCCGAGCTCGGTCTCAGGGGGCCCTCGAGCTTGGTCTCAGGAAGCCCCCAAGCTTGGTCTCAAGGGACCTCCGAACTTGGTATCAAGGGCCCCCAAGCTTGGTCTCAGGGGCCCCCGAGCTTTTTCTCAGTGGCCCCCCAGCTTGGTCTCACGGGTTTTCCGAGCCTGGTCTCAGGGGGCCCCCGGTCATCGGTATCGAGGGCTCCAGAGTACCGAACATGGATCTCGGGGGACCCCTGAGCTCGGTCTCAGGGGGCCCCCAAGCTTAATCTCACGGGCCTTTCGAGCTTGGTCTCAGGGGCCCCCGAGCTTGGTCTCAGGGAGCCCCTGAGCTCGGTCTCAGCCCCCCCCACCCGAAGTTGGTCTCAGGGGACCCCCGAATTTGGTCTCAGGGGGCCCTTGATCATCGGTATCGAGACTCCAGGGAACCGAACATTTATCTCGGTGGCCCCTAAGCTCAGTCTCAGGGGCCCCGAGCTTGGTATCGGTGCGCCCAAGCTTTAGTCTCACGAGCCTTTCGATCTTGGTCTCAGGGGCCCCCTGGCTTCGTCTCAGGGACCCCCGAGCTTAGTCTCAGGAGCCTTTCTATTTTGGTCTCAGGGGGCCCTCCGAGTTTGGTCTCAGGGTGCCTCCGAGCTCGGTCTCAGGGGCCCCCGAGCTTGGTCTCAGGGGACCCCCGAACTTAGTCTCAGGGGCCCCCTGAGCTTGGTCTCACGGACCTTCCGAGCTTGGTCTCAGGGGGCCCCTGATCATCGGTATTGAGGGCTCCATAGTACCAAACATTGAGCTCAGGGGCCCCTGAGCTCGGTCTCAAGGGCCCCCGAGCTTGGTCCCAGGGGCCCCCGAGCTTTAGTCTCACGAGCCTTTCGATCTTGGTCTCAGGGGGCCCCGAGCTTGGTCTCAGGGGCTCCTCGAGCTTGGTCTCAGGGGCTCCTCGAGCTTGGTCTCAGGCCTCCAAGATTGTTCTCAGGGGTCCTGAGCTTGGTCTCAGGGGCCCCCAAGCCTGGCATCAGGGGCCCTGAGCTTGATCTCCGGGCCTTCCGAGCTTGGTCTCAGGGGCTCCCCGAACATCGTTGTCGAGTTACTCCGGAGAAAAGCGCAAGCATGGGCCTAAGGGTGTCCCCGAACCTGATCCAAGTGGAACCCCGGGCTTGGTCTTAGGAGCCCCGCGCATCAGTATCCAGGGCTCCGGAGTATTGGTATCGGGGGGGATGATTTCAGGAGCCTCCAAATTCTGATCTCGGCGGGCTCCCGAATGTGTGGATGCAGTGGCGTAGACAAGGGGTTCTAGGAGTCTGAGGACCCCCTTTGGGCCAATCTGAACCACTGCAAAGGATTCTCTGATCGCGGGGCCCCAGAATTAGTCTCAGAAGCCCCTGAAGATTCGTTCTCAGGGCGTCCCGAGTCGGCCTCAGGGCCCTGCCCTGAGAGTCGGTCCCAAGACCCCCGAAAGTAGATGTCAGGGGGCCCCTGAGAGTTAGTTTCAGGGACCCCGAAAGTCGGTATCATGGGCCCCGAGAGTTGGTCTCAGAGGAGCCGAGCTCATCCTAGGGGCCACCACAGAGTGGTTCTCAGGGCCCCGCGACAGTCTATTTCAGGGGGCTCCATGAGAGTTAGTCTCAGAGAACCCCAAGACTTGTTTAAGGGGACCCCGAGAGTCAGTCTTAGAGGACCCCCGATATTCGGTCCGATAGTCTTATGGGCGTCTCAGGAGTCAATATTTACTTCAGGTGGCCTCGAGAGTTAATCTAGGGGTCCGAGAGTTAGTCTCATTTGATCCGCAGAATGGTGGTCTCAGGAGGCTCCCGAGGGGTAATATTGGGAACCCTTGAGATTTAGTCTCAGACTGTGCCCCCCCGCCTAGTTTTTGCATAAGGGGCCCCGAGAGTCAATCTCAGGAAGCACCTACAAGTTAGTTTCAGAGTGCTCCCGGGAGCTAGTCTCCGGTTTGTCTGAGAGCTAATTTTGGGGCTTTGGGAGTAATTCCCAGAGGTGCTCCCGAATTTTGGTCTCACGGGCCCCGAGTTAGCCTTAGGCCTCTGAGGGCTAATCTGGGCTTCCGAGACGCAGTCTCAGGAATGCCGTGCCAAAGACTCAGTATCAGAGGTGCTTCCACACCTCCCCCGCGAGTGTTAGTCTCAGGGGGTGGCCCAGGGTTAGTCTCAGAGGGCTGCCGGAAGTCATTCCCAGCCCCCCCCCCACCCCACCCCAGAGACAGCCTCAGGGTTCCCCAAGAGCTAATCTGGATGGCCCCGAGAGTCAGTCTCAGCCCCCCTCCCCCAGAGAATATCTGGGGGGCCCGATAAATAGACCCAGAAGTGCTGCCGATAATCAATCTCAGGAGCCCCGAGAGATTCTCAGGGCCCCTAATTGTGGTCAAGAGGCGCTGTGGATTGGTCTAAGAGACCCCCTGAGATCTAATCGGGAGAGGGGCCGGATATTAATCTTGTGAGTAGCGCCAAGTGTTGGTCTTAGGCGACCCCAGAGCTAGTCTCAGGTCCCCCCAAAACTGAGCTCGGAAGCCCGAGTTATTTTCAGGGGACCTTTCAGTTCTAGTGTAAGGAGGGCCGGAGAGCTAATCTCAGAGATCCGACAATTAGTCTCACGAGGTCAGCAAGAGTTAGTCTCAGGGGTCCCCTGAAGCTGACCTCAGGTGTCCCTGAGAGCTAGTCTCAGCGAGCATTCCTCTCCTTCCTCCCCCTCCCCTCAAAGTTATCCTCAGGGCCCCACGAGGGTAAGTTCCAGGGGGTCCCAGTAGGTAGTCTCATGGTACCCCCAAAATGCTGGTTTTGGGGGACGTTAGTACTGATTTGAGGGAAAGGTGTTGTTTTCGGGGGTCCCCAGATACTGGTTTCGGCGCCGTGTCAAGTGCTAGGCCCCTGGAGATCTCTGCTCGACCCAGGGCTCAGGGGGGTGGGGGCGGTGGGTGATGGTCCTGGATGGCTTAACACTGGCATAGTAATACAAGCCCTGTACAAAGCCTATCAGAGACCTAAAGTCCAAGGAAGTACTCACCTCCCCAAGCCCCCGGGATCTCCAACCAATGGCTAGGGAGGAGTAAGAGAGCGGTTTATCAGTAGGACCGTCCATGGAATGGGTTTTATATAGTATCTGGGGCACTCTCCTCACAGAAAGAATTTTTTTACAGGGCAAACCTTGTCAGACCCTTGTTTACAGGAAAAATTACTGGGGTAAAACGCAAAGCTTGTACGTTCAAAATCCGTGCCACGAAAACAAGGGCAATACAAGGAAAAACCTTGTAGAACAATGGTAGAACCATAGTACGGCAAGGGTTGCTAGAAGACGTTGTACAAACCTTGTAACTTAACTATGGTTAAGCTACATGGCAAAGACAAAGGCTGACAACGTCCCCACAAGCCCTCTACTAGGTCATGAGTACCCCATAACAGGGGTAGAACAAAGCCTTGTGTCTGCCTTGTACGCAACCGCAGCCTTCCTACAAAAGCGTGACGAGATAAGAACCTTGCTTACACAACCGCTTTACCAGTCCGTAACGGGGAGGGAACAAGGGTGTTGCAAGGCTTCTTACAAGGGTAAAACGAGACTCGGATTACGTCTTCACAACAGCGGCAGATCCAGGACTTCATTTCGGGGGAGGGGGAAGCTTGAGCGCTCGTGCCTCCCTCGCCGTAGTGTCGGGACAGCATCCGACTACGGATTTACTTTAGGCACTCTGAAATTTCAGGGTGTGGAAGGGGGCTTGAGCTCTCTTAGCCCCTCCCCTTGTACCCACCACTGCTTCAAAGGGTAACTTTTCAGTCTCTATGCGAAAGCTAAAGCGTTTTCTGGCCCCAAATGCAACCGGAGAACCATCGGTAGAAAAAGGTAAGCATTGAGCCACCTCTCAAGCAAGAAAATAACTCCCACGTTGTCTTACCCATATCGGTAAAACACAGCATCACTCATCAGGTGCCGATCCAGGGGTCGGTTGGAGCGACCGCCCCCACCCGTTGGGCTGACTTTAAGCATTGCAAGGGGTGCCCTTGCATGGGAACCCACCAGTGATGTCTGATGGGTTGTTCGGGGGAACCCAAATTTTAACTGAATTTTTGGCCCAGGGTGCTCAAGAATTGGCATCAGGGATCCTCAAGAGTTGGTCATGGGGTCCCCAAGTGCTTGTATTGGGGGCTCCACGTATCAAGAGTGTTTCCGGTGTATTGGTCTCGGGCCCCTAAGAGTTGGTCTCGGGGCCTGCTAATATATCGGGGGATACAAATATTTTTGCTCTACAGACCTAGTGTAAATACTTAAAAAAAACTTCTCCGGCCTTTGGGGTGGGCCAAAGGATAGTTTGCCCCCTTCCAGCGTTTGGGGGCCATGGCCGGATTGCCCCCCCTGCGTCCGCCAATGATCACTCACCTGTCTTTGAGAATCTGAAGTATCTCCTGCATACATAGGCGTAGGAACCGGGGGGCCAGGGGGCCACTGGCCCCCCCCCACTTTTCTGGGATGGGCCCCCGCAACGGAGATAAGAATATCAACAACTGTAATATCAAGCAAGAACTCAAACTGTCCCGATAGCTTGCCCCGGAACCCCGTTAAACTTACCTGTGCCCCTAAACTAAGTTGAGGTCCTATGAGTTGATTTTAAGTTCCCCTAAGCTTCTCGGGGCCCCTGAACTGGCCTCTGATGCCATACGAGCTAATCTGGGCCCTTTGAGCTGAGCTGAGCGCCCCTGAGGTGGTTTGGGCAGCATGAACTGTTCTAGGATGCCTAAACTGAGCTAGGAGCCGTAACCTTAAACAGGGCCCCGTGAGTTGGCCAGAACCTATATCCACCGACCTGGGGGCCCCTGAGCTGAGCTGGGACCGTAAAGTTAATATTGCCCCTTGAGCTAATCTGGATCCCCTGTGATGCACAGAAGACCCTAAAATTATCTGAGGCCCCTGCACAGGAATAGGGCCACTGCTCTGAAATTTGGTTATAAGCTTTAATTGAAACCCTGAACTGTTCTGAAGCCCCAAATATACCGACAAGGGGCCCTGGATGAGCCGGACCCTTAAGTTTATCTGGTCATCAGAGCTAATATGGGCCTCTGTGTTGAACTGAGGGCCCCTGAGATGGTCTGGGGACCCCTATAAGGCTTTACAGCCACTGACCGGGCGGCCGAGAGCTTGAATGGGCTCCTTGAGATGTTCTGACAGTGGTGTAACCAGGGGAGGGGGTCTCAGGGGTTCGCGGACCCCCTTAGGCTGACCTTATGCACTAAAAACACAAAAATTGATTTCGGGGGCCCCTGAGCTTGGTCTCGGGGGCTCCCGAGCTTGGTCTCAGGAGGCCCCCGATAATCGGTATCGAGGGCTCCAGAGTACCGAATATTGATCTTGGGGACACCTGTGCTCAGTCTCAGGGGGTCCCGAGCTTGGCCTCAGGGCCCCCGAGCTTGGTCTCAGGGCCCCTCCCCCGAGCTCGGTCTCACGGGCCTTTCGATCTTGGTCTCACGGGCCTTTCGATTTTGGTCTCAGGGGCCCCGAGCTTGGTCTCAGAGGCCCTGAGCTTGGTGTCTGGGGGCCCTCCGAGCATGGTCTCAGGGAGCTCCCGAGCTTAGTCTCAGGGGGCCCTTCGAGTTTGGAATCAGGGCCCCTGAGCTTGGTCTCAGGGGCCCCCTGAGCTTGGTGTCAGGGAACCCTCCGAGCTTGGTCTCAGATAACCCCGAGCTTGGTCTCAGGACCCCCAAGCTTGGTCTCAGGGGACCCCTGAGCTTGGTGTCAGGGAGCCCTCCGAGCTTGGTCTCAGGGCCCCTGAGCTTGGTCTCAGGGGACCCCCGAGCTTGGTCTCAGGGATGCTCCCAAGCTTAGTCTCAGGCCCCCCTCTCCCCGAGCTTAGTGTCAGGGGCCCTCGAGCTTGGTCTCAGGGAGGCATCCGAGGGCATCTGATGCATAAGGGTGACCGTATGCACTGGAAAACACGAGCATTAGTCTCGGGGGCCCTGATCTTGGTCTCAGGGGGCCACCGAGCTTGGTCTCAGCGCCCCCCCCAGAGCTTTGTCTCAGGGGCCCGAGCTCGGTGTCAGGGGCCCTCCGAGCTCGGTGTCAGGGGCCCTCCGAGCCTGGTCTCAGGGAACGCCCGAGCTTGGTCTCAGGGGACCCCCGAGCTTGGTCTCAGGGGCCCTGATCATCGGTATCGAGGGTTCCAGAGTACCGAACATTGATCTCGGGGGCCCCTGAGTTCGGAGGGGACCCCTGATCATTGGTATCGAGGGCTTTGGAATACCGAATATTGATCTCGGGGGCCCGTGAGCCTGGTCTCAGGGGCCCTCGAGCTTGGTCTCAGGAGACAACCGAGCTTGGTCTTAGGGGGGCAACCTTGGTCTCATGGGCCTTTCGATGTTTGGTCTCATGGGCCTTTCGATCTTGGTCTCACGGGGTTTCGAGCTTGGTCTCAGGGAACCCCCTGAGCTTGGTGTCAGGGGCCCTCGAGCTTGGTCTCAGGAAGCATCCGAGCTTGGTTTCAGGGTCCCCTCGAGCTTGGTCTCAGGGGCCCTGAGCTTGGTCTCAGGGGTTCAGGGCCCCCCTCGGGGTGCCCCCGACTATTGATATCGAGGGACTCATGAGTGAGGCACGAGCATTGACCTCATGAGACCCAGAGTTTGATCCCAGGGGCCCCCAGGCCCGGGTTCAGGACTCCCGAGCATCGGCATCGAGGGGCTCCAGAGCACCGAGCATTAGTCTTGGGGGGGGGGCTCGAAATATTGATCATGAGGGCCCCGGAACATCGGTGTCGAGTTACTCCTGAGAAAAGTGCGAGCATGGGTCTAAGGGTGCCCCTGAGCCTGATCTAAGTGGGACCCCGAGTTTAGTCTTAGGACCCCCCGGGCATCAGCATCAAGGGGCCCCGGAGTATTGGTCTAGGGGAGCAATTATTTAAGGGGCCTCCAAATGGTGATTTCAGAGGGCCCCCGAAAGTTTGGATGCAGTGGTGTAGCCAAGGGGGCCCTAGGCGTCCGCAGACCCCCACACCTTGGGCCAAACTGAACCACTGCAAAGGATTCTCTGATCACGGGGCCCCCAGAGTCAGTCTCAGGGGCCCCTGAAGATTCGTTCTCAGGGCGTCCCGAGTCGGCCTCACGGCCCCCGCCCTGAGAGTCGGTCTCAAGGCCCCCCGAAAGTAGGTTTTCGGGGTCCCAGAGGGTTGGTCTCAGGGGCCCCAAAATTCGGTATAGGGGCCCCGGGAGTCTGTCTCAGGGGAGGGGGGCCGAGCTAGTCTCAGGGGCCCCCCAGAGAGTGGTTCTCAGGGCCCTGCAACATAGTCTATTTCAGGGGAGCCCCTGAGAGTCAGGCTCAGAGAACCCCAAGAGTCGGTCAAGGGGACCCCAAGAGTCTGTCTTAGGGGAACCCGAGATTCGGTCTCGGGGTCCCCCTGAGAGTCTGTCTCAGAGAACTCCAAGAGTCAGTCTCAGAGCACCCCAAGAGTCGGTCTCAGGGGGCCCTCATAGTCTCACGGGCTTCTCTCTCAGGAGTCAATATTTAGTTTCAGGTGGCCCCGAGAGTTAATCCGGGGGTCCGAGAGTTAGTCTAATTTGATCCGCAGAGTTCTGGTTTCAGGGGGCCCCAGAGGGGTAATTTTGGGAGCCCTCGAGATTTAGCCTCAGGCTGTGCCCCCCCCGAGTTTTGGTATAAGCGGCCCCGAGAGTCAATCTCAGGGAGCACCCAAAAGTTAGTCTCAGAGGGCTCCTGGTTGTCAGTCTCAGAGACATCCGAGAGTTAATCTCGGGGTTCTGAGAGTAATTTCCAGAGGTGCTCCCGAGTTTTGGTCTCACGGGCCCGGAGTTAGCCTTAGGCCCGCGAGAGCTAATCTGTAGCCTCCGAGTCAGTCTCAGGAACGCCAAAGACTCAGTCTCAGAGGTGATTCCACCCTCCCCCCGCAGTGTTTGTCTCAGGGGCGCCCTAGAGTAAGTCTCAGAGGGCTGTCGGAAGTCATTCCCAGCCCCCTCCCCACCCCAAAGACAGCCTCAGGGGACCCCAATAGCTAATCTGGATGACCACGATACTCAGTCTCAGCCCCCCCCTCCAGAGCAAATCTGGGGGGCCCAATAATTAGTCTCAGAGGTGCTGCCGATAACTAATCTCAGGAGCCCCGAGAGATTCTCAGGGGCCCCCAGTTTTAATCAAGAGGCGCCGTGAATCGGTCTCCGAGACCCACTGAGATCTAATCGGGAGAGCGGCCGAAAATTAGCTTTGTGAGCGCCGCCAAGTGTTGGTCTGAGGTGGCCCCACAGCTCAAATAAAAAATTTCAAAATCATATGCCTCGGAAAAATGTACCTACCCCTATTGCGTACTAAAAAGCACAAATTGAAACATGTCGATCAGGCACCATTATCAAAGGAAAGGCAAAAATTAATCTAATTTTACCATAAGAGCAAATCGAACAGGGAATTGGGCACTTTAGTCAATTTTTAATATATTAGCTTAACACCAATAACTACATTCCTAAATATTCTGAAATAAACAACTTTCCAATATTTTCGTAGGAAACCAGACAGACAAGGGGTAATGACAGAAATTGATGAGCATAATCCCAAAAAGAAAAATAGGTATGAAAGGTTGAAAATAACAATAACAGAGTGAGCCAAGGCGATAGGTATCTTGGGCGCCTTTTGTCTTGGTAATTTACTCGTTTACAAGATAGCAAGGGTAAGAAAGTAACTGGATCTCGACAGGATCTGTCGACGGAATAGAGGTTATGTAACGTTCGGGACACACTACCATATCCCTTGTATCTTTATTCGTTTTTTTCATTTCTTTGGAAATTTCCTGATTAAGAGTCCATGGATTCAACACCGGGATATAATTGCTAATCATTTCCCGTAGAAGATCATTTCTTCGTACTCAAAACGACTGACCTCCAATAACTTCATGTCTGATTACTCGAGTGAATTGAAGTAGACTCAGGTTTAACATCATGCGTGCATCAACATTGAACTTCCCGAAATATGGCTCAAAGCTGTTATTATAGCCACGCTACCATTTAAGGTATGGGTCATCCTTAATATTTGGTGACCTTAGTTTACCAACACTTGGTCGGATCGAGAAAAACCAAGCTATAAACAAAATAGGAAAGAATGCTTAAAAAGGCACAACAAAATTTCCTTCGTGTGAATGTTATAATGTTAAAATACTATACAAAAGATATAGGAGATGGGCCCGGTTACTAAGGGGACCCCCCGGCCTGGGGCCCCCGACGGTAGTCGGACCCCTCCTTGGCTGAATCCTGGCTACACCACTGTGTTCTGTGACTCTATATCAGCCACCCTGGGACCCCCTAAGCCTAGCTGGGGCCCTGAGCTAATCTGGGTACCGCTGTGCTTAACTGGGGCCTCTGATCTGGTATGGGGGCCCTGAACTGTTCTAGCATCATTGAGCTAATCTGGGCTCCGTGAGCTTGAACAAGTCCCTTGAGCTGTTTTGAGACCCTACATAAGTCGACCTGGGGACCTCCGACCTGAACCGGGCCCCTAAGCTAATCTGGCACCCTGTGCGAATCTGGAACTCCCCTGTGATGGGCTTCTAGGGGTCCTGTGCTTATGTAGGGTCCCTTGATAAGCTGGTCCCGAGGCTAATGCACTGGTCTAGGCCCTTGAGCTGACTGATCTGGGTTCCTGAGCCATGGTCTGGACCTTGGGGCCCTCCCGAGATAATTTAGCTGTCCCTGGGTGGCATAGGAATAGGAACCGGGGGTCAGGGAGATACTGACCCCCCTTTGAGGTGGGCCCCCGCAACGAATATACAACTATCAGCAACTGTAATATAGAACAAGAAACCCAAACGGGCCCGATAGCTTGTCAGGGAACGTTCTAGTTCGGTAGTACGCTGCCTGCAAGCCCCTGGAGGAGGAGCGCTTCGTAAAAAGCCAAGGCACCTACTACCCGAGTGTTGCCAAATGAGTCCCGAGAACTGGGCCCAATCAAACTCCATCCCAATCCCAACACAAAATATGAATCGGACACAGACCCCGCACCAAATGCTGAGCAACAGTCGTCCCTGGGCCATCGAAAGGCGCGACGTCTTTCGATGCCAGGGTTATATGGCGTCGCCAACTCTTTCCCTGTTGGAGGGGTTTCTTGGGAGTCAAATCGCTCCTTGCACAAGGAATCTGCCGTGCCTTAAACCCGAGTTGGTCGCGTGGAAAGCAAGGCTGCTAACCACTATAACACCACGCCGACACCTCCTCGGCATCACAAAGCTGGCCATCAAGTACCTACATTGCACTTGCAGTCATGCTGGAACTCTGCATTTTAGGCATCGAAATATAGCTAGGCGTATTTATTGTGATCAGGCTTCACCTAAATCAATCTCTAATGATGGCAAGAAGAGATCTGTAATAACATATATAAATGTTCCCATTTTCGTCATCGAATAAGAAAATACAAGTTGATTAGGCATAGCGAAGTGAGGCTATTTGGTATCAAAGCATTGTCTGTAGTTTTCTAAACAGTTCCTAATTTTGTAAATGTGATGAAAAGTTTTGTAGATGTGATGTGTACTTAGCCGCGCCAATTTGTTTCAGTAACAAAATTGTCCAATTTTTTGCTCAATGGCTAAGTATCCTTGGACACCATGCAAACGTCACAAGCTTGCTTATGGTCTTGCGTGATGTCCAAGGAGATACCTGATTTAATGCTGAAGGTAGGAGGATGCCCTTTGTTCATAAGCGTATTTAAATTAAAAAAAGGGCCTAAACATCTGTAAATATAAGAAACGTGTTCACGGTAAAAAAATGATTGAAATCCTCCAAAAAAGCTTAAAAATGTATTTCGTATTTGAAATGGGTCTTGGTAAAAAACAAAAAATGTTTTTTTGGCGTTTTACTATGATTTGGTATCAAATAGGTACAACTCGAAATCATAGGGCAAAATTTAATTTCTCAATTTTCCATATATTGACATCCTTGTGTGCATGCGTGCCTTATTGACACCAAACGAGCAAACTATTTTCTTATAATTATGGGCCCCCGTGGACTGGGGCCCCCCTTGAGGTGGGCCCCCTCTAAGGTTGGCCCCCCACTTTTCAAACCGTTCTTACGCCCCTGCCTGCATATCCCCGAGCTCAGCTACCTGGCGTCGTAAATCCTTGTACTTAACATAACCCTTTGTACTGGCCTGCGCACGACTCCTTCCCCGTGCACTCCCTTCCCCCTCCGAGCGCAATAATAATAATTGATCGGGTTTAACAACGTACCAGTTGCCAAGGTAATACGGCGTCGTGGAAAATCCCTCCAGGAGGCAAGGATTTTGGGAATCAGATTAACTTATTCAGAGGCTCTGCCGGGACTTCAACCCGGGACCAATGGCCAGGGCGCCGCCACGGAATTTTTATTGGGGGAAACGGAACACTGACTGGCGATGACCGGAAGGGGGCTGGGGAAAATTCTGAGCATTTTCGCTTGATATGAAACAATTACGATGGTACAAGTCACCAACACATCTATGGTGATTCACGCAGGTAATAGAAAATGGAAACAAATTAAATGGCGGTTTAATTTTCTTAACGGACATTCCCCCTCATTCACGAGTAGACAGGACGCGTCCCTCCCCTTCCCGCTTTCGACGCTGATGCCCATAGTTCATAAAACAGGAGCGCAAGCCACGGTGTCGCACTTCGTCCATGTCCTCGTGCTGGTTTCAGGGGCCCCGAGAACTTATCCTGGGAGAGCGAAATAATAATTATTTGGGTTTATGGACGCACCAGCTGCCAGGGTCATATGGCGTCACCAACTATTTCACTATTGGAAAGGTTTCTCGGGAGCCAGCTTGCTCCTTGTTCAGAGAAGCTGCCGGGTATTGAACACGGGTAAGCTGCGTGGAAGCCAGCGGTGCTGACCACTCCACTACCGCTCCACAATCCCGGATGTCAGTCTTAGGTGGCCTCCAGAGAAATGGTATCAGGGGTACCGCCGAGTGTCAGTCCCAGTCCCCCAGCCCCACCCAGAGGGATAATCTCGAAAGCCTCAGAATTAGGCCCAGCGATACCCCCGACGTTTGGTCTAAACAATATCTCGGGAGTCAATTGCAGAGGTCTCAGGGGTCCCCTGAGAGTCGGAATCAGAGGGTACCCAGGCGTCAGTCTCAGGGATCCTGAGAGTCAACTTCCGGGCGCCGTATATCTCAGAGGTACCCCAAGCATCAGTCTGGGGGAACCCCGAGAACCTGTATAAGAGGGTCCTCGGAGATCAGTCTCAGAGACCTCAAAGAGTCAGTCTCATGGGGCTTCGGAGAGCTAATTTGGGTGCACCATATCAGCTCTCAAGGGACTACTTCTCAGGGTCATGGGCCTGAGACGTAGACTCGGGCCTGAGTATCAGTCTTAGGTGCTCCCCAAGTTAGTCTCAGGCACGCTCCCGAGTGTGGGTTTAAGGAGGCCCGAGTCAGTCTAAGGAAACTGGCAATAGTTTTTGTCATGGGTTTCGCTGAGAGTTGGTCTTACCTCCCCCCCCATCTCAGCCCTTTGAAAACGTATCTCAGGAGCCCCGAGAGTTGGTATCAGGGGGTTACGACTAACATTGATTTCAAAGGGAACCGGGAGTAAGTATCATCCCCCCTCCCACCAGGATCAGTCTCAGGCCCTTAAGAGTTAGTTTCAGGGGGCCTCTCGGGAGTGCTCTTAACTGTTGGTCTAAGGGGCTCCTGGAGTTTTCCCTTGAACAAATCCGAGAAACAAAAACACTGAACACTACGTAGGCACTACGTAGAAAACACTACGTAGTAGACACTACGTACGTAAACACTACGTAGAAGATACTACTAAGTTCTACTGCCCAATAGAAAGCTAGATAAGAGCATTTCTGAGAGGAAATCTGAAATCTTCGCACTATTCTGGGAGGATGCTGGAGGAGGAGGAGGACGAGACGCTGGAACACACCCTTTATCAGGAAAGGGGAAATTTGACCTGCCCATCTCAGATAAAATTTGGTTCAATATTGTAAAATCACTCTGGGTGAACGCACGACGCTATTTCAAATGGAATGAGTGTGGTGTTACCAAGGTCCTTAAGGGTGCGTTACCCTCGACACATGCGCCACACGACATGACCCAGCAGAACTAATACCCTGTTTCCCCAACAACAGATGTCAGGTCATTCGTTCATTCATCTTGATACACAGATCGCCCACGTGACACGTTGGTTGTAAACTGTAGTACGCTGCGCATTCCACGCATTACGACCCTTCAGGTGACCAAGAACCGCTGCGGGCAAGGTCAGACGCGTCGCAGTAACAGGTGCTCTCGCAGAGGCGTGCCCAGTATTTTTCCGAGGGCAGCCTGCTATTGGGCAAATGTCTTGATTTCTCTAAATGAGAAAGCGGTTGCAGCTCGCACCATTGTCACCTGGGATGGACCAAAGCTAGACAAATGGCAGTTCAAGCATGGCTGTGGATTGGCTACGCTATTTGCGCTAGTTAGCAGCTACTCAGCGGTAGGATCCGCGCCCATCTCCTACTTCCCACTTCGGCCACTGTCGTGACGAAATGTTATGTTCTTGGCCCGCCTTGCGTCGGTGGGTCGTCATTCTCCGCGCGTACACACACATGCACATACACATGACACATGGACCGGGTGCCCGCATTTGTGACCGCCTTGGCGTATCTTAGGGATCCCCCGCCTCGTAGCGGTCATGGAAAGGGGTTCACTGACTCACTCGCCCACCAAACTCTGAGGCACGCAGCTCCATGTGTTTACCCAAGTATTTATTGTGGAACATTTTTCTGGTGCTCGGAGAAGGGGTAGCGTTCTACCCCTGATCATGTGCGGAGTTGTCCTCACTGTGATCGAGAGGTGTTTCTGATTATAGGATAGTTTGTGTTGTAATCGACAATACACGTGTACGATCTCAATCCCGTCCAGACCCTTTCTGACCACATCAGTTTGACATAAACCAAAGCTCTTTTAATGTATTTCAAGCAGTTTCCCAAGGTATAGGCCCCGACCTAGGGCATTATCAAAAGATGATCTAAACAAGAGGCCGTCCATAAAGTACCTAAGGAAAAACAAGGGGTGGGAAGGCAGCGACCATTTTGTTAGACGTTACAACAGGGCGTAAGAAAGTATTACCATGAGGGAGGGGGGTTAAAATTATAAGAACACATGTTACGTAATTTATGGATAGGCCCTCAGATCTGACTTATAATTAACACTGATATGATTCAATGGATTCCACACATCATTATCATTGAATTTTCGAATTTTTGTGAAAGTTGTATAGTCCGTACCGATTTTCAAGAACTGAACGACGTTTCTGCAATATTCGGCAAGCATTATGGGGTGATGCAACACGACTTCCCCGTACCGGAAATCATGAATGTCCCGATGTGATACTTGTTCCAATTGGTCCCATAGATCCGACGGGACGGGTGGAGTTTATTCTTCATGGCATCCAAAATAGATTCAGCACAAAGTCGTAATTTGTAAAATGCATTCCTGCGTTCAATTCCTTGCTGTCGCTCGGAAGCTCATTCCGTCTGGTGACCACATTTCAATCACGTTCTTTCTTTCAAGTCTTACGTTCTCTTGTGGACCAGTGAGGGTAGCTAAAAGGCTGAAATCACAAAAAGAGCCTCTGCTGAGGCTAGGCCACTTCACTTCCAGCAAACATTTATATTTCGTTTTTAACACGCGCCCCGCTGGGTCCCTTGCATGACGCGCCCCGCTGGGGGGTTTCGCCCCCTCCGTATCTCGTTCCCCACGAAAGCTAAAGGAAAATTACAGGCGACGTTCGAAAGCTCTTGACAAGACGAAGAGATTTATGGGAATAATTTTAATGCCAGGTCAATATTGAGGTCAGCATAGGTCAAAGAAGGCTCCATAGGCTTACCACAGAGCAGTGTATGTACGTTTCCCTCTCTAGATCTACCCTCAGGGGTGCTAGAGCAAATATTTATGCATCATTGGATTCCTCTCATCGCGGCAAATCCAATGATGCATAATATGACCCTGCTAAGTCAAATAATCAAAATGACCTGACCTCGACCTAGGTCAGGGTCACGGAGTGACCTGATATGGTCATGTTGCATATCAATCGACTCCCCGTGACAATATAAGCACAATGCAAGCAAAATGGGAGCTTTATCTCAATTCAGTGAGAAGTTATTGGCAAAACAATCTCTCTCTCTTCTCCCGTGACCTGATATGACCTTTGAGAGGTCAGATGCTCAAAAACTCAACTTTATGATCAAGATCGTGGTAAGAATGAACGTTTTGAGGATTTTCAGCTTTATCTATCCAGAATTTACGGTAAACGAGCCCATTTTATTTTCACCTTAGACTTATAATGGGGTGACCAAAAATTGACCCCACCTTAAGTCAACAAAATCACAATTCCGAGATAGCAGGTTTGTAGACCCTAATAGCCTTACCATATTGTGGAAGTTTCAAACTGATCAGTTTGCTAATGTTCCCTGGGCGCTGCTTCAAACTCGTAATTTTAGGTTTTGAGGTCGGGTCACTTGACCCTGAATAGCTCCTTGACCTGACATGACCTTAACTAAAAAATTTGGTCAGATGTGTAAAATTGATCAGGGATAAGCTACTGTAAGTTTTGTTGTTCTGCGTCTCTTAATGTTGGAGATATCTGGGAAAACCAGGAGGGGTGAATTTCGCCCCCCAGCGGGGTGCGTGTTAACGGATTTGGGGGCACAGGGAATATTCTAGTGTTCTTAACTGGTAGCAAAAATGGGTCAGAATCTGGTTAGCTTTCCGTTTTGCTGTGGAAAATGTATTGTCAGAGTTTGAAGCTAAAATTGTATGGTCCTTCTTACTTTCTGGCCAGTTGCGACCTGCCTGGCCGACGCTGGATGGCGCACACCGTTCTGCAACTGGACAATGTGAGCCTTCATGAATCTTCTTACATATGGAATGTTGCTGAGTTGGTGTTTTGATAAGCAATATGACTTTATAGTGTGCACACTTTTTGTTTAAAAATGCCCCCGAAAATTGTTCATTATTTGGTTAATTTTGGGCATCCGTTCAAAATTTCGTCGCAATCAGGTCACCGTCTGCGGTCTAAAATCAGCCTGAAGTAAATTTTTCATATTCGCAGCTCATCAAAATCTTACCGGAAAGTTACGTGGGTGTATTTTTCAAATAATATTGACGTAATAGAGCGTTCCAAGTATAATTAACCCTCCCCCCACCGGGGCCATCGATGGCCCCCTAAGGTTTTTCCAGGATAGCAGAAAAACGACGAGGCGTAGCACTGCGGTTGAGGGCTTTTTTCTCACTGCATCATTTTTTCACCATCCCTGAAATTTTTTACCCCGGGCCACCCAAGTTCATGCCACCAGACGCGGTCAACCAAGGTCACCTCACTTCAACTTTAGAGCTCTGTAAGAGCTACATTTCGAAGTCGATCGATTTGAAACTTCCTAAACTTCATGACCCCTCCAGGGTCTACAAGGTGTATATCCGGGATTTTTCTATTTCGTGACCTGAGGTCAGGTCACGAGGTGACCTCTCCTATTGAAAAAGCATGGGGAAAAGCTGTCTTATGATCTAAAAGTCGCAAAAACTATTTAAATTGCTCAGCTTGATCAGAGAAGCGTTCTTGGACACCCTTTCACGGATTCCAGGGGGCTATATTTGCCCTTTGACCTCTCCAAGTTCATCGAAGTTCACCAGGGGTCAAAAACAGTATTTGGACAATAACTTTTGACCTATATAAGCTTGAGCGCTCAATCAAACACCATCGTGTATGTTTCGTCACTGGCTTTCATTTAATATACGACAAAGTCACCTTCTGACCTTCGTGACCTCAGGTCATATAAGGTCACGAGGTGACCTCTGGATGTCAAAACACTTGCGGGAGGTCATTACGTTCCGCATAGCAGATAAAGGTCTGGAATTTTCCTATCCAATGGAATTTATCACATCTCAATAGCTCTAATGGCATAAGATTGCTTAAGCATTGCATATTTGAGTGAAAATAGCCGATTTTGACCTAATTTGACCTCTGGAGGTCAAGCTATTGACCTGAGCGCTAAAGCATAAGAAGTAATTTCTTACTGAATTCACGCCAGCTTTCTAATGCACTTTGCAGATTTTCGCTAACGCCCATATTTTCGGAGTTAGAGGGGGCCATCGATGGTCCCCGGTGGGGCGAAGGTGGCGCCGGACCCCCGGTGGGGCGCGGGTTAAAGTACAAAGGAAGAATACGTTGTTAAATTGTATCTGATTTGCGTCAAATAGCCTAGTTGACCCAAGACGGTGTTTTTACCGACGTGAGCGTTTAGTATGCTGGCTAATCTTTGGGATGTCGCAGCGCCCCACTCCGCAGTGTCTCAAAAATGGCTTTGCACTGGGATACTGAGTGTAAAATTCATGTTTGAACATATGGTAGACGAGTGGCAAGTTCAAACGGTGTAATATTGTAGGAGTTAGTTTAAACTCAATTGCATCCCTTACTTAAAGTTTGCGCATTTTTCATCCAAATTTTCCTTCCTTCCACACTAGATGATTTTTATACACTAGGATTATTGAATTATGCCAAAATAAATCCACTAGAAAAGTGGGTCCAAAAGTGAGAACGAAAAAAGTGAATGGGAAATTCAGAGCACCTGGGTGTCATTCTCTACTAAGCATTCTAGGATTTTGATCATTGTTCCTCCATCGCCATGGTCAAGGATGACACTCTCGTGTCAGAGGAATACAAACGGCAGAACACTAGGCTCTACCAATATCAATAAGAGAAATTTCTGGCCGCCATGAACTGGAATGACAAGAACTTTCAGGGGAAAATAAAGCGGCGATGTCCCGGGAGCAGAGTGGAAAAATGACGACGCCGACCACAGAGCAGAAATTCACTCAACTAGTGTGTCCCCATAGTACAAAAACTAAACTCTAAACTAACTCCTACAATATTACACCGTTTGAACTTGCCACTCGTCTACCATATGTTCAAACATGAATTTTACACTCAGTTTCCCAGTGCAAAACCATTTTTGAGACGCTGCGGAGTGGGGCGCTGCGACATCCCAAGGATTAGCCAGCATACTAAACGCTCACGTCGGTAAAAACACCGTCTTGGGTCAACTAGGCTATTTGACGCAAATCAGATACAATTTAACAACGTATTCTTCCTTTGTACTTTAACCCGCGCCCCACCGGGGGTCCGGCGCCACCTTCGCCCCACCGGGGACCATCGATGGCCCCCTCTAACTCCGAAAATATGGGCGTTAGCGAAAATCTGCAAAGTGCATTAGAAAGCTGGCGTGAATTCAGTAAGAAATTACTTCTTATGCTTTAGCGCTCAGGTCAATAGCTTGACCTCCAGAGGTCAAATTAGGTCAAAATCGGCTATTTTCACTCAAATATGCAATGCTTAAGCAATCTTATGCCATTAGAGCTATTGAGATGTGATAAATTCCATTGGATAGGAAAATTCCAGACCTTTATCTGCTATGCGGAACGTAATGACCTCCCGCAAGTGTTTTGACATCCAGAGGTCACCTCGTGACCTTATATGACCTGAGGTCACGAAGGTCAGAAGGTGACTTTGTCGTATATTAAATGAAAGCCAGTGACGAAACATACACGATGGTGTTTGATTGAGCGCTCAAGCTTATATAGGTCAAAAGTTATTGTCCAAATACTGTTTTTGACCCCTGGTGAACTTCGATGAACTTGGAGAGGTCAAAGGGCAAATATAGCCCCCTGGAATCCGTGAAAGGGTGTCCAAGAACGCTTCTCTGATCAAGCTGAGCAATTTAAATAGTTTTTGCGACTTTTAGATCATAAGACAGCTTTTCCCCATGCTTTTTCAATAGGAGAGGTCACCTCGTGACCTGACCTCAGGTCACGAAATAGAAAAATCCCGGATATACACCTTGTAGACCCTGGAGGGGTCATGAAGTTTAGGAAGTTTCAAATCGATCGACTTCGAAATGTAGCTCTTACAGAGCTCTAAAGTTGAAGTGAGGTGACCTTGGTTGACCGCGTCTGGTGGCATGAACTTGGGTGGCCCGGGGTAAAAAATTTCAGGGATGGTGAAAAAATGATGCAGTGAGAAAAAAGCCCTCAACCGCAGTGCTACGCCTCGTCGTTTTTCTGCTATCCTGGAAAAACCTTAGGGGGCCATCGATGGCCCCGGTGGGGGAGGGTTAATTATACTTGGAACGCTCTATTACGTCAATATTATTTGAAAAATACACCCACGTAACTTTCCGGTAAGATTTTGATGAGCTGCGAATATGAAAAATTTACTTCAGGCTGATTTTAGACCGCAGACGGTGACCTGATTGCGACGAAATTTTGAACGGATGCCCAAAATTAACCAAATAATGAACAATTTTTGGGGGCATTTTTAAACAAAAGTGTGCACACTATAAAGTCATATTGCTTATCAAAACACCAACTCAGCAACATTCCATATGTAAGAAGATTCATGAAGGCTCACATTGTCCAGTTGCAGAACGGTGTGCGCCATCCAGCGTCGGCCAGGCAGGTCGCAACTGGCCAGAAAGTAAGAAGGACCATACAATTTTAGCTTCAAACTCTGACAATACATTTTCCACAGCAAAACGGAAAGCTAACCAGATTCTGACCCATTTTTGCTACCAGTTAAGAACACTAGAATATTCCCTGTGCCCCCAAATCCGTTAACACGCACCCCGCTGGGGGGCGAAATTCACCCCATCCTGGTTTTCCCAGATATCTCCAACATTAAGAGACGCAGAACAACAAAACTTACAGTAGCTTATCCCTGATCAATTTTACACATCTGACCAAATTTTTTAGTTAAGGTCATGTCAGGTCAAGGAGCTATTCAGGGTCAAGTGACCCGACCTCAAAACCTAAAATTACGAGTTTGAAGCAGCGCCCAGGGAACATTAGCAAACTGATCAGTTTGAAACTTCCACAATATGGTAAGGCTATTAGGGTCTACAAACCTGCTATCTCGGAATTGTGATTTTGTTGACTTAAGGTGGGGTCAATTTTTGGTCACCCCATTATAAGTCTAAGGTGAAAATAAAATGGGCTCGTTTACCGTAAATTCTGGATAGATAAAGCTGAAAATCCTCAAAACGTTCATTCTTACCACGATCTTGATCATAAAGTTGAGTTTTTGAGCATCTGACCTCTCAAAGGTCATATCAGGTCACGGGAGAAGAGAGAGAGATTGTTTTGCCAATAACTTCTCACTGAATTGAGATAAAGCTCCCATTTTGCTTGCATTGTGCTTATATTGTCACGGGGAGTCGATTGATATGCAACATGACCATATCAGGTCACTCCGTGACCCTGACCTAGGTCGAGGTCAGGTCATTTTGATTATTTGACTTAGCAAGGTCATATTATGCATCATTGGATTTGCCGCGATGAGAGGAATCCAATGATGCATAAATATTTGCTCTAGCACCCCTGAGGGTAGATCTAGAGAGGGAAACGTACATACACTGCTCTGTGGTAAGCCTATGGAGCCTTCTTTGACCTATGCTGACCTCAATATTGACCTGGCATTAAAATTATTCCCATAAATCTCTTCGTCTTGTCAAGAGCTTTCGAACGTCGCCTGTAATTTTCCTTTAGCTTTCGTGGGGAACGAGATACGGAGGGGGCGAAACCCCCCCAGCGGGGCGCGTCATGCAAGGGACCCCAGCGGGGCGCGTGTTAAAAACGAAATATAAATGTTTGCTGGAAGTGAAGTGGCCTAGCCTCAGCAGAGGCTCTTTTTGTGATTTCAGCCTTTTAGCTACCCTCACTGGTCCACAAGAGAACGTAAGACTTGAAAGAAAGAACGTGATTGAAATGTGGTCACCAGACGGAATGAGCTTCCGAGCGACAGCAAGGAATTGAACGCAGGAATGCATTTTACAAATTACGACTTTGTGCTGAATCTATTTTGGATGCCATGAAGAATAAACTCCACCCGTCCCGTCGGATCTATGGGACCAATTGGAACAAGTATCACATCGGGACATTCATGATTTCCGGTATTGTTGCATAGGCATAAAACCGCATCCATGACGTTGACGGAGTAGGGTCTTCACATAAGTGACTATTTTGGGGTTCAAAACATAACACCATGTGGTAGCCATCGGCTCAGTATGATCCTCAGTCCCTCTGATCATGCTATGATTTATTAGTTAGTCATATAATTAGATAATTACAGTAATCGTAAAGTAAAAATCCAGGTAGAATTCGCAAAGCTCCATTCATGTTTTTAATGTGACTCTTAGCATGGGCGCCGAAAGCAGGGGGACGCGTCTCCCCTATTGGCCAACCAGGGGGATGCTCCCCCAAAATTTTTGGGTCAATCGTCATTAATGCTTTCAAGTACCGAATATGCTCAAAATTCGCCTCCCCCGGTCAGCAGCAGCTTGGGTCCGTCCCCCTGCAAAAATTCAGTGGCGGCACCCCTGCTTCTTAGGAAATACAAATGTGTGATAACTGAAAAGTGTTGTCCCAATTTCTTACTCCTACCCAATTTCAAAATTGTTTTATTCTATCCATGGTGTGTTTTATAGCACAAAAATAATGCATGATTATTTTGATTTAAAACACCAGTCCCATTAAAAAATCCGAATTTTGCTATGGCCTAGCTTCGGCTGTTTTCGGCCTAAAAATCACCCCCTGAGCAAGGCTCCCCTTTACAGGTAAACACTCCCGTCTGACTTTTTGTCTCCCTCTTTCTCTCTCTCTCTCTCTCCTCCCCGGTAGTTTAGTCATTCTAAAATTCCCACATATTTTTTCTGGGGAACGTTTGCAAGCCCAAATCAGCTATTTTCGTCTCATTACCACAATATTATTTTATAAAACAAGTTGCTATTTCTCTGGGTAATTGAATACAGAAGTTACCGAAATATCATCAATCATGATTGGATAATTGGTCGGGTGAAGTCTGATGCTTTCGAGCTCAGTCTGGTGATTGTAAAAGCACTGATCATGGTTTTTGACGGACAGCAAATTGTTACACTGACTTAAAATGATGGAACATCAGCTGCTAGATTTCACTTCTGGGTACGAGGAGGTACGAGGCACCCTTATAGATTGCTGGCAGTTTTTCAAAGACAAAAACTCATTGAAACATCATTGTAGGTGACCTCTCGCTTGCTTAGATTATCGATCCAATTAGAGAACACCTTGCTGAGATTACTGAATGTGGGGGGCGGTAAAAACCGAACCAGTTTTGATGCCCGGGATCATGTAATATTAGTAAGGGTCAATCCCATTGTTTTTCTTTACAATGCCTTCGTATTTCCCCATTTAAAATACTTGATTTGAAAACACGGTAGTCAAAGTCCATGAAAACTCTATGGCTGTGACGGATCCAGAAGGGAGGGGCAAAAGGAATTCAGCCCCCCCAACGGGAAAGCTCGGAATAAACTACGTCTTTGCCCCCCCCACACACACATACACACACACAGCGATCGACCTCCTTTTGCCTTGACTCCTCTTGAGTTCATAAGCAAGATTTTTGTTCCTTCAACTCTAAACTTCAAACAGAACCAGTCAACTTTAGTGTAAACATTGGGCTATGGATAACAAAAACCAACCATCTTGTGCGTATATTTTTCACCCCGTCACGGTTTTGTTTGCCTTTCGCCTTGGATATCCCCAAAAGTTATCGTCAAGTTATATTGCAAGAACATTTTTCACACCGTGACGTTTTTTTGTTGCGACTTTGGCTTGCCCCCAAACCGACCGGCTAGATCCGGCACTGCTCAATGAGACGTCCTTGTCCACTCAGCAGGGCCTGAGCAGCTGGATCATGTCCCCAGTCGGCTGCCACGTGACTGGCACGCGCCCGGGGCGCAGAGGCACCGGTCACGCCGGTAAACAGGTGTCCGTGTGCCAGTGGCGTGGCCAGGGGTGACCAGGCTATAGGCTCTCCTTTTGTTCAATATTTCCTATCAGCGTTCGTGAATGTATTCACTTTGACTTCAAACTGCAGATTCTCTGCTATCAACTACCTTCATGAATTTCTGGCTATGCCACTGCTCCCGTCCCATTCACCAAAGCATGAATGAACAGACATACCACAGCGGCCACTCATGCGAATCCGGTACTGCCAGTGCCATCTATTGGGAAAGTTTTATAAAACTTGAAATAACTTTTTCGCCGAGCCTTTTTTGGTTTTGATTCTGTATGGAAATTGTATAGAGGAGATAGCCGCAAAACTCTGTTGTTTCCGTTTTTCCGATTTTTACCCTGAATTTTTGGAAAACGCTTTCAAATTTTAGCTTCTCATATCTTTCTTATAAGGCAAAAATTAAAAAAAGTACAACAACAGAGTTGTGGAGACTGGCTCCTAGAACATAGGCCCACCCACACCATTTCAATGATTATATCTTGTAAAAAGTTATTCAAACTTTAAGTTTGAGAAATTTGAAAAAGAAAGTCAAATTATACAAAAACTGGAAATGCATCAGGCTTGAAAAGCAACTGTCGTAAGGATAAACTTGTTATCTACTTCTGGTGAAAAAATCACGACGATAGCCACGTTACTTTACGAGATATTTCACGAAATATGCTCCCATAGGGTTAACATTGATAACGCACCCTTAACGGTAACAATCCGGAGCCAACTCTTCTATGACGTCACGCAAGCGAAAGAAGTTTACCAATAGAGTTACATGTTAAAATTAACCAAATTCAAACGTCTACGACAGATACAGTATGCCAATCATCATGATCTCATGTTCAATTCAATTCCACAATATTTTCGCTCATGGGAATTCAATTCCACTTTATCAAAAATATGCACACCTTAAAGGGAATGTGGCACCTTAATAACGTGATTTGAACTGAGATAGCCAAGTTGTAAAGTCCGTCGGAAAACCCGGTACTCAATATATAATTCGTCTTGGAACTCAAGATTTCCGTAGAAAAAGCTAAAACCTACCTGCAATGTACCCCTCATGTACTCTTAGCAGCAGGCCACAGTTGCCATGGCTGTTGGTGTGACGACATTTGCTGACGTCACGGTGTGCATCAGCCAATCGAAGCCCTTGAAGTGTTTCAAGTATGGTAGGGGTTGCCAGATCATGGCATCATCCACAGGCAGATATCTATTTCTTTCCCTAGAGGAGTATTTTAAAAATCAAAATATTGAGTTTATTGTACACTTTTTAGAGAAGTCATGTGTGGTTTCATTATTTTTGGCTAAAAATATGCCTAATTACACTAAATTCCAGGATTTGACCAAGGTGCAAAATTCCCTTTAACACGCGCCCCGCTGGGGAGGGCGAAATTCGCCCCCTCCCCTCCTGGTTTTTCCCAGATAACGCAAAAACGAAGAAACGCAGAACAACAAAAGTCACAGTACCTTATCTGTAATCAATTTTACACACCTGACCAAATTTTTTAGGTAAAGTCATGTCAGGTCAAGGAGCTATTCAAGGTCCAGTGACCCGACCTCAAAAGCTAAGATCACGAGTTTGAAGCGGCGCGCAGGGAACAACAGTGAACCGATCAGTTTGAAACTCCCACAATATGGTGAGATAATAAGGGGCTACAAATCTGCTATCTCAGAATTTCGATATTGTTGACCTAAGGTGGGGTCAATATTTAGTCACCCCATTATAAGAGTCTATGGTGAAGAATAGAATGGGCTCGTTTTCAGTAAATGCTGGATAAATAAAGCTGAAAATTCTCAACCGGCTATCCTTACCACGATCTTGACCATTAAGATGAGCTTTTCAGTATCTGACATCTCAAAGGTCATGTCAGGTCACAGGAGCATAGTGTAATTGTTTTGCTAATAATTTCTCACTGAATTGAGCTAAAGCTCCCATTTTGCTTGCATTGTGCTTATATTGTCACGGGGAGTTGGTTGATATGCAGCATGACCATACCAGGTCACTCTGTGACCCTGACCTAACTCGAAGCCAGGCCATTTTTACTATTCGACCTAGCAAGGTCATATTATACATCATTCGTTTTGCCGCGATGAGAGAAATCCAATGATGCAATTACTATTTGCTCTAGCTCCACTGAGTACAGATCTAGAGAGAGAAACGTACACTGCTCTGTTTTAAGCCTATGGAACCTTCTTTTGACCTATGCTGACCTCAATATTGAACTGACACAAAAAAGTTACTTATAAAATCTCTTTGTCTTGTTGAGAGCTTTCGAACGCCACCCGCAATTTGTCTTTAGCTTCAGTGGGAAATGAGATACGGAGGGGGGCCGAAAAACGCCCCCCCAGCGGGGCGCGTCATGCTAAGGACCCCAGCAGGGCGCGTGTTAAGTTAGCTCTGCAACCTCCACATGGCTCACACGTGCAGTCCTCTAGCTGCCATATCACTGTATGACGTCACCCTGAGGACGGAATTCATTTCATGGGCTACGCCTTTTGTAAAGTAACCTTAGTGATGAGTTATGACCCAAAGTGGAACTCAAGATTAGGTACTTCACATAGGGTATGTTCCAGAACCCTCTTGCAAAAATCCAAGAGCTTTTGGTGCCAGACTTCTTGTCGGAAAATACCTACATGCCTTGAAGAAATCCCAAGCTAAATGACGTAAAGTAAATTAGCAAATGCGCTGTTATTGTGCAGTACCTGATTTTGACAATTATGGCTTACTTGATAAATCATTCTGCGGCTTTTATCTTTGGTAATCTTTAAAAATCCACCTGGCACCAAATGCTCTAATATTTTCGCAAGAAGGCCTGGAACATACCCATATTCACGCTGACTTAGTTCCCATGACCAAAATGCGATCTGCATCGGACCACCGATCAGTATACATCGTGGAGTCGTGGGGGTCGTCATGTGCGATCTTCCCAGCACTCGAGCACGGACCCTGTCATATTACTCGGGAAATAGCACCTGATATACTTCATCGGTAGTCCGATCCGAATCGCAATTTGGTCACGGAGACTAGGTCCCTAGCTGCAGTGGCGGATCTAGCAGGTTGGTTTGGGAGGGGCAAACCAAAGCCGAAAAGCAAAAAAAAACGTCACGCAGTGAAAAATTGCGCTAAAATATGCCTTTTCGATAAGATTTTCGGAACTGGAGACGAAAAGCAAAAAAAGCCACGGGGTGAAAAATATGGGCTCAACATACTTTTTTTCCTATCCAAGCCCCAATATTTACACTTAACTTCAATAATTCTGTTTGAAGTTGAGAGTTGAAGCACAAAAATATTGCTTACAAGCTAAAAAGGAGTCGGGGGAAAAAGGAGGTCGATCGCTTTGGGGGGGCAAAAACATAGTTGTGCCCCGAGATTTTCCGTTTGGGGGGCAATTGCTTTTTTTGCCCCCCCCTGGATCCGCCACTGCCTAGCTGATGATTTTCACGAATGACTCTCAGTCCGAATCATAGAACTTTTAGCATGCAAGGTGGGGACCATTCTGATCCCTAGCCTGTCCCACCAGCTCACCAGCTTTTCATGGTTTTCTTCATTGTGGATCGGCGGCATTTTAGTCCCTGAATTCCAGCACACCAGCTCTTCTGCCAAGCACTATTGTGACCCTTGCCCATAGATTTTATGGTCCCCTAAATCGGTGCAAAAAATGTTCACCCGAAGAAACTCAGGGAGCAGAAGTGACATTTTTATTTTTGGTTTGTCCCTTTTGAGTGCCCTTCTCTCCCTTCTCCTTTGAGTGCCCTTCTCTTCTCTTACTGTTCCTTGTCACGGCTTGAACTCAGTATAAAATCCATTGATCCAAATGGGATCCTATCAGTGTTGGTTTCATTCCCTCTGCGTAGCTCACCTCCAATCCAGACAGATTTTACAAAATCTATAATAAAATAATGAAAAAGGGTCTTATTTCACATGCTGACCAATGGATAATGTTATTAAATGGGCTAACAAACTCGTACAAGGTATATGAAAATAGACCGACTTACTTATGAAGAAGCATGTTTTGATTCAATAGGCTCAAAATTTTGTTCAAGTAACTTCTTGGGAGAAATACAAAATCCTCTTAAATAAATACTAGAACATTAGTTCATGGGTCCATGTATCATTTTGTACAATGTTAGTACAACAGTAGTTTTTATTTGCAGTCTTGCACTTTATTTGGAACAATGAGGCTGTTCCAGATACTCTTTTGAAAGCAGATGTTTAGGTGCCAGAAGTTTTTCCAAACATATCCAAGCTAAATGGCACAGACTAATGTAAAAAAAATCTGCCATAAATCTCTTGTCACAGATATGACCCATTATGAAACATTTGAAACAATCTTTTGGATAATTTACCTTAGGTATATCTCCTCAAAATATATGGTTCCAAGACCCCTCACGTTTCCCAAGAGGGTCTGGAATGACCATTAGGGTGGGTTGATTTTGCATTTTTATTTTTGATCCCCGCTCCCCGGGGAATTTATGATGTATTGGCACTAGATGTGGGAGTTTCGGGCAATTTTAAGGCCCGGGCCGGGCCCGGTCTGCTGCTGATTTTAGAAGCCCGTCGCAAGCCGGTTTGTGGAAAAATGGCTTATCAAGCCCGGGAAGGCCGGTATCATGGAAAAACCATAAAGACTATAACAGCATTTATTTACTTTAAAGATGTTTCAAATACATGTTTTAAGCCCATTTAACCTGGAAAAGTTTGGTTTCACCCAAAACCATACTAAAAGGTGCATGCAGCATCAGTAGCCTCAGCAATCTTAATAATTCAGTAGAAAATGATACTGAAAAACACACAGTATGAAACATGGCTTGCTTATGATGCAAGCTCACTTCAGGTAATGACCAGCATTCCATTATAAAAACAATGGGCATTCTAGATAGAGGTATGCACATGGCAGTTATAAGAATCGGGATGAAATAAGCCCCTCAAATCAGACATTTCCTCCATCATTGCACTTTCATAAGCCATTATATGCTGGCAGAGCCTCACAATTTATCTCCAATAATGTTTATGAATAGAGGAGAGAGCAGTGACAAGTTTTCAGCTAAAAATTTTCAGAATATCATGGCAGAATGACTGTGAATGAACCAAAGATCCTTCACATTGTGCCTCAATTGATAATGTGAACATTTTTTAGTTTAGTCACTAAACACTTTGGAAGATAGTCAAAAGATCGTTCTGCTTGGGTCAGCCGCTCTGCAAACTAGGTAAGCCAACTGGCCAACAGAAACAAGGCCCATCAGCCATATAATAGAATTATCAAACCACCAGCCATAAATAACTATCTTCATAAAGAACCACTAGTTTTCCACAGGTTTGCACCAAACAAAGAATAAAAGATTGCACCAATCTTCACCAAAAGTAAATCTACACAAAAACAACCCCGAATCCATCCAGTTCACCACCACCATGCGAGCTTGAACACTATTTCTGTTTGTTTTGTTGTATTTTACTGGCTTGCGCTTAGAAGGTATCTGAAGCGCCGTGCCTGTCTACATTAGAACAATCATTTATGAAAATATTTTCACAAAAATTTAGCAAAATAGTAAGTTTTTTGATGAAACTATTTCAATACTCTTCAAATATATTTGAAAAATTCAGCGGATTCAAAAAATAAGCACAAAGTGTATGATGCATTTGTTTTGTTCCTGATAATAGGCCACTTTTTGCGCAGTTGTTTCATATTAGACACTTTTCTGGCTTTGCAAACTTTAGAAGCTGCCCTCAAGGCCGCGGAATTTGGCGTATCTAAAGTGCATAATTTGATATTCTGTTTTTGTGTTCTGTGTTTCTATGTTTCTGTACATTTTTAGTGAGGTGGGAGGGAAGTGTAAAGTAAAGATATCTTGGGAGGGAAGTGCTGTTATGTTCAAAGCTTATAATAGAAGTTGTATTTCATAGAGGCCAGGAAGTATCTCCACGAGGAATATGCAACACATAATCTCAAGTATATTCATGTTTTGGTGCAATTTCAAAGGTTTCTTCTAAGGCTGACTGCTCTCCCCAGTATCTCCCCACAACTCTAATTTATGTTTTGAAGTACTTTGATCAAAAACGTGTTTTCTTTGTGCCTATTTCCTTGCTTATACTAGCCTTTTCTGAGTGGATTCTGCATCTTTGGGCAATGAAAGAGCAAGATGAAGCAGTGGAAGGGTCAAACTTATCAACATTTGTTCATGCATCTAGAGTTAGCTGGCCAATTTGACAATTATGGGCTCCCACTAGATAGTTTGTACCTAACATATGCACTTCTCCATTTTTCGTAGAGGGTATGGGATATGGGAATGGCTCCATAGGTGACATTTTCTTTTTACCTGAAGCAGAAAGCTTCTGAAAGAATGTTCTGGCTAGAGGTAGGTGTTAGTATCAATATGTTAGTAGCAAATTGGTTAAATGACTTCCTTGAAATGGTATACTGACAATATGGAAGTAACAAATAGGCTATCACAATTTATATTCTGTTCACCCATATATGACTTGAATATTTTGAATTCATCAAGATATTCATAAGATAATACACAGCATGGATCTGTGCAACTGTAGGCATTATTCAATATTTCATTATAAATATTGATACAGGTTTAAGTAACTTGCTTTTGACCCTGGCATGAGTAACAGGTAGAAAGCTAGAGCTTCATGCTTTTACATTCTTGATGTATGCTAAAAGTCCGTGTCTCAAAATTAATTGTAAATGCATTTTCAAAAGCTGCTGCTGCATGAATAAGATTATTTTCAGTGGAAAACTATGTCTGTATTGAAAAGGCTTATTTAACTTACAGAAAATTGACTTTGAAGTCCCAGTTCAGTTGAAGCCCGGAATGAGCCTGGGTGAAGCCCGTTATCAGCCCGGCATTGGCCTAAATCAGGCCTTCAGGCCCGGTCAAGCCCGCGGGCCTGGGCCGGGCTTTGCCCCGGGCCCCGGGCCTAGAAAGTCCCACCCTTAATTGGCACCCAGTGATCACGAATCAGGCCAAACAAAGTTTATTTGATCATTTTTCGTGCTGGCGAAAACGAATAGTTTGCAGCGGAAAACATGATTTTTGAACCAAATTGCTTCCTGCTGCTAGGAATGACAAATTAAAAATCAGACAAAAATACATGCTGATCGAATCATCTATTGCCTACAAAATGACACCATTTCAAACGATCTGTGCCTCTCCATAATCTCGAAGCAAGAACAAATGTTGCACAAGTTGCCGCGTATTGCGTCACGCTGGCCACAATGGTACTGCCGCTGGGCGTCGTTTCACGGCCTTCTGAGCGGGGCTGAGTCTCCAGGGCCGATTGAGTATACTGGTCCTGCGTCCTGTCTGCATCAAACTTGAAAAAAGTATGACTGCATCGCTTGTCTGGCGGTAAAAACACTGAATTTAATGAATACAAATTGCAGTACAAGACCCACACGCACTGCTGTTCATCTTAGCGTGATTGATAAGAAGGGTTCCTCATAAACATGCGCCCAGGCAACAAATATGGATTTTGTCATGCCGGTTCAAATGCCTGCTTTCCTTGCTGAATATTCGAGCTTACCTGTCTGAGATACATACCGTGTTTACAATTCTTGAGATGTATGGTGAGTTTGAAAGCATGATTTGTGAAAACATGATTAGTTTGAAGAAGTCAATTTGTGTTGTTTTCAAAATGTGAGCGCCCGCAAACGGAAACCGAAGTATCATAAAATGTTTCAAGTGGTTTCTTATGACCACAACAAGCTACCTCTAAATCTGGATGGGATCGGAAGGGTTTTGCTAATCAGAGCGCAACAAAATGGAGTCCCGAATTCCAGTAAAAATACATCATAAGTCAAGTTGCGGATGAAACCATCTCTGCGTGGGACCGGGCTTCTATCACGACCATGAAAAAAGGCAAGGTCCTAGTTCAGATAAACAGCCCGTGGAAGGAGATGGACTACACTAGAAAAGGTGCGCCACACAGCTGGAAGAAGGCTGCTAAGGGCCGGTTTCACACCGGGCTGGATAGTCTATGTGATATCTTCTCGGCTGCTAGAGTGCCGGAGCACCCGGAAGGCATTGCATTGGAGTCAACAATGTTGCATGGAACCAACAATGTTGCATCGGTCATTAGCTGAAACCGGTCCTATCTGCGCACCACACGCAGGTACGCGCGGGAGCCTGGCTGGTAAGCTAGAGCATGGTGGTGTAACGCTAGCTGCGGCGCGAGGTCCAACTTTCACACAATATTCGTTCAGAGCATCGGGTTTGGTACAAGATTGGCACCTTCCTTGCTGCCGATAACACTGGTCAACAGCCAAAATGGACCCGTCACGTGAACACCTGTTTCTGCCTATTTCGATACCGCTGATTTCAAATTTAGTAACCCTTTTTTGCCATCGGACCTGGTTTCTTCCCCAGAGCATACCTGGTGTATAGTCCCAACACTTTCCACACACAGTCATGGGCCTAGCCTTTTGTGGAAAAATCTAGATCAAGGACGTCGAGAACCTGAATTAACTGCACCCAGACAATGCAGCTTATCACTATGTATATGAATTTATTGCAACCGAAGACTACCTCACATTCAAGTGCATGAACATTGTACATTAACAAGGTTTGCGCTCGGTCGCACAAGCTCGCCGGTATTGTAGACCGAGACGTGATGTCGCAACATTATATGATGAGGATTTTATGTCAGTCACCTCCCTTGAAGGTCGAGTCTAAGTGAAAAGTCACAGGTCAAAGTCATACCACCATTTCAAGGTCATTGACCCTAGTGCCTTTGATCCGATGACGCCGCCTAATATGACGTATACCATGTTATGACTTCATAGGCTAGGTCATTTAATCTTCAGCTCAAAGTCGCAGGTTCAAGACAAAGGTCATGGGTCAAGGTCAAACATTATTTCC
This sequence comes from Lepas anatifera, assembly GCA_034440635.1. Classification (NCBI taxonomy): domain Eukaryota; kingdom Metazoa; phylum Arthropoda; class Thecostraca; family Lepadidae; genus Lepas; species Lepas anatifera. The sequence continues at coordinate 1,270,524 of JAOTON010001030.1, read as the reverse complement.
CTACCAACGGTTGCCATAGTGCTAGTTGCAGTATATGGTATAGGCAAAATGTAATATTTTGACGTCAAAGGTCAATGGCCTAGAACGACCTTGACCTAAAATTTTCAGAGAACATTGCCTCAGACCTTTCCTTCGTTACTTTAGGTCACTTTCTCTCCATATCCGGCTTCTCATCGCATAATCACGGCATTTTCCAATGGCTACCCTGCACAGACAGAATTTAACCTGTATGGCCTTGTTTTACCTTAACCCGTTTCTGGCCAGGGTATCATTTATGATACCCACAACTTATACATTTACAAACTGGCATAACTGTTTCTTGTGTGGCGGCACATGGTGGTGGCTGCGTACATGCCTCACTGCTGTATCTGCGCCCCGATTACCGTCAACGTGTCCCCGTTTTCTGTTCATTTTCCCATCGTATTTCAGATTTTTTTCATTTCACGATAATCAAAATAAAAAAGTTACGGCAAAAAACGGGTTAAATATATTGACCTAGGTCTATGAAAATCGGTTTTAATGTAGAATACCTTAGCCTCCACAAACACCTAAACGTTCATTTTCCTAGACCTCTTGGGTTTCGCACTGTCAATGTCACTGATGCCAAGTAGGCTTGCACAAAGACGACACACAGACATATTGGATCTCAAAATTCTGATCTGACACGGCATTTCTTCTGTCAGATTCGTGTTCAGCGCCACAAATTACCTTAGAAACGGACTATTTTGTATTGGACCCACGACAAAATTTAAATTTTGTTGACCAGTGTAATCGGCCGCATAACCTGCCATTTGCCATGTTCTACACGGGCCGGCTTCGTTCACACGCTGCAGCAGGTCATCACGGCAGTCCTGACGTATAGCCGCCCCGCGCTGTCGGTTGACGGCCTTGTACCCACAGCGCGCCGCCGGCCCGGCCGCGAGGGCGCTATTTAGCCCCGATACATGGGTATCGGAGCTAAATTCCTGGGCCTGGCGCGTCGCACCCTAGAGCACCACTTGGCTGTATGGCCCTGCGCCCCCTAAGCCCTAGAGCACCACTTTTATTTCTCTTCTAGGATATAGATGAATCCAGGAATTACCATCGGCAGGGGTTGGGGCTCCATCCGGACTAAAGGGCGCCACTTTTGGATGGCGAAACCTAAAAGATGGGCACCAAATCCTATTGCGGGGATGTCGATGCCCGCATCTTCGGGGGAGGGCGACATTTTTAGGTTGGGGGAGTATCGACATTTAGGGGGCGTTTTTGGTATAACATCTTCCTTCCCAAATATTTCCTTCAGATCCCCAAAGTCCCTGGATCCGTCTCTGGGAGGGAATTCTAAGTATTTTTTTCACTTACCATCTGCGTAACTCCCGACGAAGTACCTTGACGAAAAATGCATCCCAATGTGTCGAGCACTGGTTTATTTTGAAGTTAACATCCAACATTCGCGTGAATACAGCGTATCTTTGTATGATATGTAGGCGGACACGGCGCGTCGCCACCACAGGAGACTGCCAGGCCATTTGTGAAATTTCACTCGGAGACAGGGCATCCGACCTCCGGTCACAGAACAAGCCGCACCACGCAGCAAGCGCCCGGAATCACCACCCTATTTTTCAGCATTTGCATGGCTCGGCCAATGAGAAGAATGCGAGGGCCAGATCCTGGCGGCAGCAGTGTAAATCCGTTCACTGATTGGCTGCTGATGGCCAGCACGCCGGCGGCGCTGACTGCTGGTAGGCTGGCAGCCGGAGAGGGCGGGGCGAACGGCGGCGCCGCAGGGCATGTTCCTCCAATAGAAGCTGACAGGGTCGGCTGGTCCTTCGGCACGATCAACGCTGGAAGTAGAAGCGTATTTGAGTGTGTGTTATAAAACTGCAGGGGAAACCCAGAACCATACAATCGAATTTGAATTACATGGTAACTAGACTGGACCTACTGATTGGGTTTGGAACTGGTTGAATTAACCATTGCAGGAGAAGTCTATTTTTGGTAACTTGGTTACCAGCGTGAGCGACCAATTTCGAATCTTGGAGCGATAGGTTCTGGGGTCCGGGAAATACTGGCCCCGAAAAACTAAAAAGTGTCAGACTGCGTGAGTAAATGCTATCTCAGGGTGAGTTTTGGACCAGCAAAGCGTTAGGATGAATTAGAACAGACGTGTTAGGATTTATTCATGTGTCCATACATGTTGTTGCAAGTTCAGAGTCCGAGCTCATTCTCTCTTTATTTTTTTGGAACATGTATGACAAAAATGTGTCTATCACGTGCGGGTTTTTTGTAGCCCACTTTATCCAACATCAGTTTGGGAAACGTGGTTCAGTGGTACATCAAATTTTGGAAGCATGGGGCGGTTGGGAGCTAAGTTCCGAGTCCAGTCTGCACCGGACTCTGAACCTAGCTCCGCAGTGTGCCTAATCCTCGCAAGCTCTAGCATGTATTCATATTGCATATGAAGAAGCTTTTGTCCCCTTAATTCATAAACATTTATTCATATTGCATACGAAGAAGCTAGAGCTCGCGAGGATTAGGCACACTGCGGAGCTAGGTTCAGAGTCCGGTGCAGACTGGACTCGGAACTTAGCTCCCATCCGCCCCATGCTTCCAAAATTTGATGAAGAAACAGACGATCTCGACGCCTATATTAAGCCCTTTGAGTGACAAGTTCGGATTAAAAATTGGCCCGTGCATGAATGGGCCGGCAATTTTAATGCCCTGTCAACACGCAAAGCGTTGCAGACGTATTCGAGGTTGCCGGAACGTGAGGCCGATAATTTTGGTCGTCTGAATTCAGACGGCGCTTCTGCAGCGGTACGGGCTCACCCCAGTGGGCTACCGCTCCACACTATCTCCCCGGAAGTGGAAGAAACACCAAGTCAATTTCTTTGCCAAATAAAAACGTACCCAAGAAGATGGGTTGAATTGTCGGAAATTGAGCAGTCTTATGAATCTGTGCTTGAACTCATTGTGAATGAACAATTTTTCGAAAGCTGTGGTCATCCGCTGAAAGTGTATTTGAAGGAGAGGTCATACGAATCCTTCGGATATAGCCGAGTTTGCTGCACAATATATTGAGGCTCACGGCAAAATACTTAACACTATAGCCCACACAATCCCAAGCAGAGGAACTATGGATCAGCCTACTTAACACTATAGCCCACACAATCCCAAGCAGAGGAACTATGGATCAGCCTACTTAACACTATAGCCCACACAATCCCAACGAGGAACTATGGATCAGCCTACTTAACACTATACCCACACAATCCCAAGCAGGAACATGATCAGCCACTAACACTATAGCCCACACAATCCCAAGCAGAGAACTATGATCAGCCTACTTAACACTATAGCCCACACAATCCCAAGCGAGGAACATGGATCAGCCTACTTAACACTATAGCCCACACAATCCCAAGCAGAAACTAGATCAGCCTACTAACACCTAAGCCCACACAATCCCAAGCAGAGGAACATGGATCAGCCTACTTAACACTATAGCCCACACAATCCCAAGCAGAAACATGGACAGCCTACTTAACACTATAGCCCACACAATCCCAAGCAGAGGAACTAGGATCAGCCTACTTAACACCATAGCCCACACAATCCCAAGCAGAGAACTATGGATCAGCCTACTTAACACTATAGCCCACACAATCCCAAGCAGAGGAACTATGGATCAGCCACCGTGCTACCAGCCACGACATCAAATGCGAAGTGTGCGTTCTGCGAGTTCCCTCACAAAACAATAAACTGCCGCAAGGTGGAAATTATGACGGTAGACGAGAGCCCTCCTCCTACAGCAAGTGCAGACGACCGGATGTGACGTCACACCTCGTAGCATATAACATGGGAAAATGAAATGATTAAATATCAAAAATTTTGCATAAAGAGACCCATAATCGAAGATAAAATGCCTATTTATTGCATTTGCGATAAACTTGATTGCTGTGTATTCTCATAAATTCGTAAACGGGCAGTGCCATTAGCAGCAGTTTGACGCACGGCCCAATGGTGAAGGAATCCCTCTTGAACGTACCTTTAAGTAAAGGTATCTTGCGTAGACGAGCGCAAGGAACAGCTAATTAAGATGAGAGCTTGCTTTAAATGTTTTACCCTACGGCACCGTGCCGCTGTCTGTTCATCCAAGGTACCTAGTTGTGACACTGCAATGGGTCGCACCATACGCTTTTGTGCGATCGCACTGCATCCGCCGGGGACGCGGTAGTGGAGTGACCAGTGTAGCTGTCTGCCACGCAGCCGACCCGCGTTCAAGGCCCGGCGGCTTCCCTGAACAAGGAGCAAGCTGGCTCCCGAGAAACCCTCCCAAGAGGGAAAGAGTTGGCGACGCCATATGACCCTGGCAGTTGGTGCGTCGGTAAGCCCCAGTAATTATTTATTATTACTGCATCCGCCAGCCCTGCGGCCACTGCGACAGCTGAGCCAGCAGAAGGTGAACCTGACGCCACTGTGGTTACGGCGCGCATCGACTCCACGGACTCCGGAGGCTGCGCTGCTATCTTAATGCAGACAGCTCAGGTCTGGGCCACTGGCGAACCTGATGCTCCTCAGAGGGTCCGAAGTATGCTGGACACTGGGAGCAACCAATCTCCATCTGAGCAGACACAGCAGGGTCTCTCCGCTGCAAATCCCTGGCGCATGACGTCATTTGGCGGCGGAGTAGTACAGCAAAATATGAGGAGGATGGAGGCGTCCATGGGTAGAAGGAAGGAGGGTAAGTCTCTTGCTACTGCAGCATATGTTGTACCTACCACATGCAGTGCGCCTCCGAGAGCGTCCCCCGATATCTGGCGTCACACGCATCTGGTGGGACTTGACCTCGCGGAACCAGTAGCGTGGGAGAATGATGATTTGCAGATATACATATTGATCGGCATGGATTATCTGACGGACGTAACTGATGGCAGAATAAGAATGGGAGAAACAAGTCCCCTGGCCCTGGGGTCGCGGTTTGGATGGATAATATCCGGACCGACGAGGACGGGAGTCGGAACAGGAAAGCTGCTGACATCCAACTTCGTCCAGGCGGAGACTGAGGACCTATTACAGGACCTGTGGGATTTAAAAAATATAGGAATCACTGCTGACGGTGCCGAAGACAAGAAAGAACGAACTCATGACGAGGATGACGCGGTAAAATTTTACAAGAAAACGCTAGAGCAGCTACCCGACGGTAGATATCAAGCTCGCTGGCCCTAGAGACAAGTAAATGGAGACCCCCTCCAACAAACAGATCCCTCGCTCGGGCGAGATTGTATGCCTGTGAAAATTCCCTGAAGAGGCAAGGTCGACTTGAGGAATACAATGACACTATTCAGGATGACCTAGACAACCACCACGTGGAAAAGGCCCGGCCTGTCCCACAAGTTCCAGTGAATATCCTGGCACATCACGCTGTACATAAGCGCGACGAGATACGAGTCGTATTCAACGCCGTGGCTGGGCAGCCCAACGCGTTGACCGATCACATCAGGGCTGGTCTGAGCCTGATCGCTGACCTAACCGGCCTGCTCCTTCATTTCCGCTTCGAGCGGATCGGCCTAATTGGTGATCTGGAGAAGGCCTTTTTACAAATTGACCTGCATCCTCAAGACCGTGACGCCACTCGATTTCTCTAGAGGGAGAATGCGATGGACCCCTGGCCCACGACCTACAGAATGACAAGGGTAGTATTCGGGGTGAATGCGTTTCCGCTCAGTTCAGTTCAGTTCAGTATATTAAGAAACAATCCACACGAGGTAAAAACAATGGGGTGGCTTTTCGTGTTTCCACGTCAGTCATTAAAAGAAGGCAACACTTAGGATAAGATAAAACTTGGGATAAAAGCAAGATAAAATCATGCATACAGAGTAAAATCACATAAAATCATACATAGAACAATTACGATCACTGCAATTCTCTCATCTGTCTATCCAGCAGCATACATATTACAGTTGCCTTAAAAGGCACGTCTTCTCCTACGTCCAGCTCGTTCAGCAGAGCTGCCCCACGGTAGGCCAGCCTACGTCGCCCGGCTTCAGTCCGGGTCCGCGGGAGGGACAGCTCCGCTGACCGGTGTGTCGGTTGTGAATGGTGTTGCGTGGTGGGCCTATGGTGTTAGCTATGTATGGTGGAGTGCCAGTGCGAATGGTTTTGTGAAGTGAGGAAAGCGTGTGATAGTGAATGAGGCTGTTTGCGTCCAGCCACTTCAACCGCTCAACAACATCGGAAATGTGGTCGTGTTTCCGACGTCCGCTGATTACCCGGGCGCAGAAGTTGATTATTCTTTATTTTGCGAATCTGAGTAGGGTTACACGAGCCGTAAACGCACAGACAATAACCGTTCCTGCTGCAAGCAATCATCCGCCATCATCTCCAGCTCTATGAAAAATCCGATACAGAACTAGCTGCACTGCTCCGGCGTGACATCTACTGTGACGATTTGATCACAAGCGTCGACACTGAGGAAGAAGCTGATCATGTGCAGAGCTGAACAAGGGAAATGTTTCAAGAACCACAAATGGTGATGGCCAAGTGGGGCCGAAGTTCCCCGTCAGACATACAACGCCGAGAATTCTGTAACCGTGAAGACACGGAGAGGAAGGTTCTGGGACTCGGCTGGCTTCCCGATGAAGACGTGATTGAGATCACAGTGGACAAGCTATTGCAGTACAGTTCTGAATCCCTAGAGACAAAACGCACCGTCTTGAGAACGGCAGCGAAATTCTATGATCCATTGGACATCGTGAATTCGTTTACAGTGAGACTGAACATGATGCTTAGGACTCTGTATAAGGCAAAGGTTGACTGGATGAGCCCATCACTGCAGAAGTACGAGTCCGTCGGAGGAAATGGCTGAAGGAGTTAAGTCAGATCAATTCCTTCAGAGTGTCTCGGGACTACGGCGTACTCAGCGCGGCTGATTTTCAATTGCAAGCATTTTGTGATGCAAGCCAAGAGGCTTTTTGCTTTTGGTCATGGACAGAAGTGAAATTTCTATATTGGTACTATTGGACCTTTCGGAATGCTTTGACGTTGTTTCTCGTTCTAAATTGCTAAAAAAAACTCACAGTTTATGGCATAGATACCCAGTGGTTCCGTAACTATCTCACCGGTCACACACAGCAGGTCCAAATAAGAGAGCCTGACGGCACACTTTCGATCTCCAAAAGTCGCAAAAACAACATTGGCGTCTATCAAGGTGGGGCCACCTCATGCTTGCTGTACATGTTGTACGGAAATGACCTGAGCCTGGGCGTCAATGATGACGATAAAATAATAACCATAATTCAGTACGCCGACGATACGCAAGTACTCGTGAGTGGTAATAGGTGAGATTTGCAGCAAATAGTGGCTCGTATGCAGATTACACTCAACTCGATATATGCCTGGTTCTGTCACAATGGTATGAAGCTTGACACTGACAAAACCCAAATGCTCGCTCTCGGCACACCAGCGACGCTTCGTGATTTGCCTCCAGTTTCGCTCAATTTTTGTGGCACAGTTATCAGAGACGCGAGAATAGTCAAGAACTTGGGCTTCATGGATCAGCATCTCAACTTTCAAAATCACATTGACAATATCACGCACAAGTGTACTGGACTCCTCGTTGCCTTGAGTCACACACGCCACGTGATACCCAAAGCCATACTGAAGACCATTGTAGAAGCGCTCGTTATTTCGATACTGCGGTACTGTTTGTCTCTGTATGGTTCATGAAGGGCGTCTCAAAAGCATCGTGTGCAAAAATGATAGATTTTTGTGCACGTGTTGTCACCGGAAAGCGACGTTACGACCACATATCAGATGCAGTAAGGCAGCTAGGATGGCCAACGGCTGACGAGATGATAGGCTACCATATCGTGTGTGCCATTGAGAGAATTTTAGTGTCAGGTCAGCCACTTTATCTGAAAGGAACGATCGGACACCGGGCCAACCAAGTGCATCAGCACAACACCAGGAATGCTGGTCAATGGACCTTGCCGCGGATCCGAACAGAGGCTGGTAGGAGACGTCTGTGTTTCAGAGGTGTAACCCTGCTGAACAGAACGGGACTGGTGCCTGGTTCACCGCAGTCTAAGGCGCAGCTCAAGGAAATGTCACCATATCTTTTGAATCAGTGATGGTGGCCGGTTCAAGTGAACGCAGTTTTTAGGCTTGTTTTAGGCGTTGTTTAAGTTTTTTACTTTTTTTTGTTTTTAGCGTTCATTTATCGGTCTCATTTTGATAACTTTTTTGCTTTAAAATTGTTAAGCTTCTAAACGCGGCACATTTTATGAGTGATGGTGTGCGTGTGTCTGTCAAATTTGACATGTTTGTTCACTTTTTAATAACTGACGTGAATTGGTGAAAAACCATGCATGATGTGGACCTTATTCGAATAAATCTGTACCTGTATCTGTATCTTTGGCCACAGTAATCTACGCTCGGACAGATGACCTTCCAATGACACCGCACTCGTGATTTGCAAGACTTGGCTTGCTCCCTCCCAGCTATCTATTGCCATATTATACATATTGCTGCCCCGGTAGCTCAGTTGGTAGAGCGTCGGGCTCCGGCCTGCTGCTCAGAAGCATGCAGTAGCAGTGCATGTCTACTGTCCAGGCTTGGGATCGGTTCCCCAAAGACGCTCCGGCGCTCAAAAGTTTACCCGACGTATAGGTCCGGTGGCAACTGACTGATGAGAGGGTGACCTGAGCGGGGCGGCCGTCCTTGTGCTTTGTGGAACGTTAAACTTTGGCTTCTAAATTAACCCTCCATTGAGGGAGTTGCTCCTTCGGGTGGTGGGGTCGGGGTTTCCATGACAAGCCCCTCGATGACTTTAGCGAGACTTCTATTCCAGCAATCGAATTGAGAACAACTTGGACAAAGTTTATAAAGAACATTCGAGCTAACAGTTGCCTTAACCGGAGCACGACTGCTGCTGTTTGTTACGGCTCACCTGCCCTCACAGCCGTGTTTTTAAGGACTGATTCCATGGTCACTTTGCACTGGGTTCGAAGCGAAACACGGGGCTGGGCATCTATGTGCGAAACTGTGACAGAGATTCAGGAGCTGGCCTCAGCGGGCAGCTGGCGTCACTGTAGTGGAGTGGATAATCCCGCCGATCTGCCGTCCCGTGGAGCTCCAGCAGCCTGCCTGGATCACGATAAGTGGCTGCAGGGGCCCAGTTGGTTGCGTCTTCACCCATGGCAATGGCCAACATCCCCGAGCAGAGGAGGGGAACCAGGCCAATGTCGAGTGAAGCAAAGGAAGTCCGTTATAGAATCTATCGGACCAAGCCTTCAAGCGTGTCCCACTTACTCAGTTCCGAATAACCATGCCGGAATAAGCCAGCTGATGTCACCGGAGCATTACAGCTCTATTCAACGTTTGCATCGCGTTACCGCTTGGATTTCGCGATTTTCTAAGAAAACGAGACATGAAATAGGCCTATCTGGAGACCTCACGGTGGACAGTGGCGGATCCAGGGGGGGCAAAAAGGCAATTGCCCCCCAAACGGAAAAGCTCGGGGCAAAACTATGTTTTTGCCCCCCCCAAAGCGATCGACCTCCTTTTTCCCCCGACTCCTTTTTAGCTTGTAAGCAAGATTTTGGTGCTTCAACTCTCAACTTCAAACAGAATTAGTGAAGTTCAGTGTAAATATTGGGGCTTGGATAGGAAAAAAGTATCTTGAGCCCACATTTTTCACCCCGTGGCGTTTTCTTTTGCTTTTCGTCTCCAGTTCACAAAATCCTACCGAAAAGGCATATTGTAACGCAACATTTCACTGCATGATGTTTTTTTGCTTTTCGACTTTGGTTTGCCCCTCCCAAACCAACCGGCTAGATCCGCCACTGACGGTGGAAGAGATAAGGCGGGCCGAGAAACTGTGGCTTTAGCAAACACAGGCTGACGTTTACAGGGATGAGCTTTCCCTCCTGCAGGCGGGCAAGGATATACCCAAGACCTTAAGCCCATTTAATTTGAACTTATGATGGATTCCTTAGGGCGAAAGGGCGCCTCCATGAATCTGAACTGACTTTCAAGAAGATATATCCGATCACGCTACCGAATGATCCTCAAAATGTCCATCTTTTAATCCAGGACCTGCACCTGCATCTCTGTCATGCAGGGGTACAACAGACGATGTTTGAATTACGCTTCAAATGCTGGGTCCCTAGAAGTCGCCAGTGGCTACGCCACGTACTACACGCTTGCCTGAGATGTCGGATCTTCAGGTTGAAGCTCTTTACACAAGACAGAGCTCCTCTGCCGAAAGAACGAGTCTGTGCAGGTCCCCCACTGTCTCGCATCGGTCTCGACCTAGGGGGCTCTCTACGTTAAAAACGGCAGCGGAGGGAATATCTCAAAGGTCTACTTCGTCATTTTCACCTGTACCGTTGTACGAGCTGTCACCTTGAGCTCGTCAGGACCCTCTCGACCAATGACTTCCTGGAGGCCATTGATCGTTTTATGGCCCGGCGCAGAACACCAAGTATAATAATTAGCGACAACGCCACAAACTTTAAGGGGGCGGCTGCACGTGTGACCCATCTTGGCATTGAATGGAAATTCAACACCCCGAGAGCACCCTGGTGGGGAGGTTTCTACGAATAGTTGGTGGGTACGACGGAGGAAGCCCTCCGGAAAACGCTGTACAAGAGTCTTTTGACGTTTGAGCAGCTGCAGACGGTGTTTGGTCGCATAGAGGGGGCTATAAATGCTGGACCTCTCACCCACCGTCTTATGACATTGATGATATGCCTCCTCTTTAGCCCAGTGACTTCTTAATTGGCACCAACCTGACGGCTGATTGAACCATTTCAGAGGTTGAACTCAAGCAGCAAGACGAGCTAGGAAGAGCTCTCAAGTCCCGATGGAGTCACAGTCAAAGGGTTTACGAGCACTTATGGCAAAGGTGGAGGCGCGAATACCTGCGTAACCTCAGGAGCCCTCTGCGCCAGCAAGCAAAGCCACCTGCTATTGGAGATATGGTTCTGTTTGGTGATCTGCCGAAATCGTCGCCCCTCACCTGGATGACAGGAAGGATAACAAGCTGATACCCGGGTCGAGATGGATGTGTGAGAGCTGCTTCTGTTCTAAAAACTGAAAGCCAAGAGATCACACGTCCTATACAGCTACTCTATCCGCTCAAAATGGCGTAACATGCAATCCTGTCTCATAGGGCCAGACTGCATTATTGCACTCTGCATTTTGTATCTTTGTGGACGTTTATGTGCAGTGTTTAGCTCCTCTCGGCTAGCGAGTTGTAATGTTGATTTAACTGCGAAAGTTGCTTTTTTCACGGGGAGGAATCCGGGCCGCCCGCATGGCAGGCAAGCACTCTACCGCTGAACCACTGAGGGTGTGGGGATGTCTCCATCACGGCCGCCCCTTAAGTTGTAAGTGCAGAGTCCGCGGTTATTCCGTTTTTATTTGGTCGGAAGATGTATGACAACAATTTTCTATCACGTGCAGTCATTTTGTAGCCAGCTTTCCCCCAACGCATGTATTTCATAATCCGTATCATCATGAACATACAACAGAAGAAGAAGTCATTTCACTCTGAGTGTGTCCTTAACGTTTTGGCTTGCCGCCCTCCCCCCTCGCCATGGGTGGTCTCTGCATCATCCAATGACGACAAAATCCGAAGTGTTTCATATTCAAGGGATGTTCTGCATGAGCTCTGTGCTGGCGCTCTTTTGAATACCCTTCGTACAATGATGTGATGGTGTTAACTTCTCGGAGCTTTGTCGACCAGATGGGTACTGTGTCAGCAGCACAAGTTGCCACACTTATCAGGTCTGAAGCAATGGTGCACGTTGTTCAGCAAAACGCTCTAGCGGGCCGGTGGCCGAAGCCACCGCCTGCCTTCACCGCTGCTATCAATATCAAGATGTTACTCCTCGGAGGCTGGGTTGGTTCCCTGTTGTATTTCCGGACTCACACCACCTTTTATCAACTCAGCCACACCGATAGACACTGACTCATCTTCACCTTCACCTTGAGATTGTCGGAATTTGGAGGCCGACTACGGCCTGCGGGTTCCGTTCTTGGCAAGCTCGTGATCTTCGTGCGTGTCTCAGTCTTGGTCAGGTACATTGTACCTGATATCGGCCCAGTGCGTGTCTAATCTGCTCTTGAATTCTGACAGGGATTGTGCACCAACAACAGAAGCAGGGAGCCCGTTCCAACCGTTAACAGCTCGACAACCGAAAGCACGGCGTCGAACCCTCGAAACAGCGCCGGGTTTAACGAGTTTCCAAGCATGACCCCGAATAGGCGTGTTTGGGTCGAGGCGAAAAAACTGGAACGGATCTTGGTCTACACCACTGTGCAGTAGTTGAAATATTTTCAACATGTCTCCGCGACGACGCCTGTAGTACAGGGACGGAAGTCTCAGAGTGCACAATCTGTCTGTATACTGGGTCTGCCGGAGAGTGGGAATCATTCGAGTAGCACGCCTCTGAACGCGCTCAATCAACTTCTGATCCGCTCTGTTGAATGGGCCCCACACGACATTCCCGTACTCGACGAGAGGACGAACCAGTGCCTTGTATAGTCGAGGGAGAGTGGTCTGGTCCAGGTTGGCATAGGACCTCCTCATGACTGCCAGCAATCGAGTAGCCTTGGAAACGGCGTTTGCTGCCTGTTGACGGAACTTCAGATCCAAGTCTATCACGACACCAAGGTCCTTTTCCTCGTAAGTGCTAGACAGGGGGGCACCACGCAGCGTATGCACATGTCTGCTGTTGTTGTTGCCAATGTGTAACACAGAGCATTTGTCCACATCAGACGACAGCTGCCACATTACAGACCATTGGAGAAGCGAGTCAATGTCCCCCTGCAATGATTCTTGTGCCTTCGGGTTGTTCGCCTGGGTGTAGAGCTTGGTATCGTCAGTGAAGATCTTAACAGTCGATTTCACGTGGTCCGGAAGGTCGTTAATGTACACTAAAAATAGAATGGGCCCCAGAACCGACCCCTGCGGGACGCCACCTCGAACCAGGGAGCCAGTCTGACACCGAAGCACCAACCACCACTTGCTGAAATCTGCCAGTCAGAAAAGCTCGGATCCAGTTGAGAACTTTTTCCCGCATCCCATATGCTTGTAGTTTGTGGAGAAGACGGGCGTGAGGCATCGAGTCGAAGGCCTTTCGAAAATCCATGTAGACTGTGTCGATTGTGTGTCTAGCCTCCATCAATCTGCTCCACTCATCCAAGACCTCCAGTAGTTGCGTGTCGCATGAGCGCTTGGGTCTGAAGCCATGTTGTTCACGCGAGAGCAAGTTGTGCATGGTAAGGTGCCCGAGGACAGACGACAGGGACCAGGTCACCCTCTCACCAGTCAGTTGCCAGCCGACCTGTACGTCGGGTAAACTATTGAGCGCCGGAGCGTCTCAGGGGAACCGATCCCAAGCCTGGACATGCACTGCCACTGCATGCTTCTGAGCAGCGGGCCGGAGCCCAACGCTCTACCAACTGAGCTACCGGGACGGCCCTTTCGTATTTTCCCTTTCGTTTTCAGGCGGCTGTTGACATACCTCCAAAAGGCTTTGGGATTTGTTTTGGCGTTCTGTGCAAGTTGGTACTCGTGACTTCTCTGGAGCTGGCGGGTAAGCTGACGAAGCTTTGCCGCGCACAACGCAAAACGTCCGTGATCAATGATGTCCCCTCTGCGTCGATAAATTCTCCACAGCTGGTTTTTCCTGTCCTTGAGCCCGAGAGATGCACTGGTCATATATAAATTCTTTCTATTAGTCCTAGGCCTCACTTCCGGGACGCATACTGTGATGATGCCATTGAGAGTGTTCATAAAATGTTGGTATAAATTATATGTATTGAGCTCCGGTGAACCCCAGTCTGCTTCCGAAATCATCTGATTTAGGCGGGAGAAGTCAGCGCGCCCAAAGTTTAACCTCTGCCCACAACTCTCTTTGACAGATAAGTAACACCGAAGGCGGAATCTAATTGATACGTGGTCGCTCCTACCTAAGCCTGAGCGAAGCTCCAGGTTTGTCAGCATCCCCTCTTCGTTGGTAAATACAAGGTCTAAAATATGTTCCGCCTCGCCCACTCTGACTATGGTGGCCTCCCGGATATGCTGGAACAAGAAAGAGTCATGCATCAGATCAATAAGCAAGTGTGACGGGTGTCCAGTGGCCGCTCGAGAAAACTCCCCAACCCAATCTATCTGGGCAAGTTAAAATCCCCAGCCAGCAGAACGTGGGAAGGTTTGAGATTATCAATTAGACCTAGCAGACTCCTGAGCTGAAACATGCCCTGGTGCCCGTCCGAACTAGGGCTGCGGTATACACAGCATATCATGAGGTAATCCTGCCTGTGCAACTGGATCCTAACCGGTAGATGCGCCCTGAATGCTACATGAGGGAGCGAGACTAACGCTGCCCTGATATTTGAGCGGATATAAATCGCAACACCTCGTTCACCACTTCCACCCAGGTTGACCTTATCTGGATCAAAGCTTGTGTATACTTTGTAATTTGGCAATGCTAGTAACGCACTTGAGATAGGTGCTCGTAGGCTTTCGGAATCACCTCAGTCAACATAATCACATCCGGTTCTTTTCCCGCTATTTCCATGCACAGTTCGTCCCGCATATTCAGGAACTGGTCACAGTTTGTGTAGGACACTTTCATGTCATGAACAGTGTGGACCCGGTTCAGTCAAACTCTCCCCGGTGGTTGCCGATCGCAAGCGGCCCCCGTAGTCTCCAGGGGGCGTCCGTGGTCGTCCGAGGCATCAGCTGAGACTGCCCGCGTGTTCCGAAGCGGTGGCGTTGCGGGATCCCCAAAACGGATCTGAACAGCCCCATCGGAACATGAGTTCGCCTGCATGCTTCCGAGGGAGCAGCTGTGGGATTCCCAGAAGATGGCCGAGAGACTCCAGTGGGAACTGGACGTTCGCACGTTCGCACGTGGCGCAACAAGAGTACCCCCAGATGGGACCCCGACACCCCCAACTTCTGCCCCATCCAGAGCGAGCACCCCAGACCCGACCGCCGCAGGCTCCAGGCCCCCGCGAGGTTGAGAAGAGGCAATGGCACCCCCACTGGCTGAGATAACCTTGCCCCTCCTGATTACTAAATTAGACTCGCCGTTGTCCCTACGCTGCTTGAGCTCCTCTCTCAGCCTTTTTGTGTACCTGTCGCTCACCAAAAGTCAGATCCGGCGTGATAAACACTCGGCTCCACCTGGGAGAAGACCTCAGTTAAGACGCAAGCCCCAAAATCTCATGCTTGGCCTCCTCATTCTCAAGAGTGATCTCAAGAAGCCTAGCCGTACCAGGCTGGGCTTATGGCTTGTCCTGCCCTCAAAGACCTGGTGGGCTTGCAGCTCAGCCTGAAAGATTCCTTAATCACATCCACGAACAGTCTCATATCTGCTGAGGAGCGCTGAAGGAGAGTGTCACCTGGCTGCTCAGGAAAGTTGTGGATTACAACATTCCGTGAGCGTCTGCTCCTGTCCAAGAACCCATCGAAAACCTGGGAGATGTTCTGGGCATCCTTCACGGATATGTCTGCTTTAGTGCCCTTTGCACAAGCAAGCTTTTCTTCCATCTGATGCACCAGTTGGTCACAAGAGCCCTTCACTACGTTTGCAAATGTGAGCTTCTGGTTCTGGTTTTCACGAATGGAGCGCTGCATGAGCTGGAATTCTGTGGGCAGCTACCTCCAAAATGAAGGTAATGTTCTTGTGTCTTTGAGGGCGTTGTAGGCGGCTTAGTGACCTCCTGACAAGTGGTGTGGTACCACATTGGAAGAGATCGCATTTACACCCTGTTGTCCATTCTTCACTTTAAGGCCACCACACCATTTCCTGGGCCTCCATTACATGTCTCCAGAGAGGCGCAATCCAGAAGAGGGCTTGGATTGTGTTGGAGATACAACAGTGCCAACATCAAGAGGTAGGGAATGAATGGCCGAAACCACAATGCCCGGCTGAACTGTGACTGAGATCCTGAAGAGTCAGCCTCCTCCCCTCATCAACACTACCAGATGGTCTCTTAGGGACAGCGCCGTGTTCATGCTGGATACCCAATTTCGGGTGCAACCCTTTTGTATCCCTGACCCTTCTGGCCCCAGACATCTCCCCCCCCCACCCATACCGTGTTCCTGCCCCTGACCACCAGTGCCAGTTTTACTCCGCACTGACATATCTGTGGTAGCAGCAGCCGTAGATCCAAAGGATGGGAGAGGGCTTGCTTTCGCTACCTGACTACCCTCTACCTCGCCATTCCACTCCCCTACACCTGAGTGGGTATGACTGTCAGTTGGTGGCAGTGCTCCATGAAGCGACTTTTTGTCCCTGGGAGACTGGGGTGCCCTCATACATTGGAGGTGGCTGTGGCTGGGTACTGTGGCTGGGGACTCCATGAAGCGGCTTTTTGTCCCTGGGAGACTGGGGTGCCCTCATACATTGGAGGTGGCTATGGCTGGGTACTGTGGCTGGGTACTGTGGCTGGGGACTGTGACTGAGTACTGTGGCAGGGTACTGTGTTTGGGTACTTTGGATAGGGTCTGTGACTGGGTACTGAGACTGGGTACTGTGACTGGGTACTGTGGTTTGGGACTGTGAATGGGGTCTGTGTCTGGGGACTGTGGTTGGGGATCGTGGATGGGGTCTGTGGCTAGCTACTGTGACTGGGTGCAGTGACTGGGTACTGTGGCTGGGTACTGTGGCTGGGTACTGTGGTTGGGGACTGTGACTGGGTATTGTGGTTGGGTACTGTGGTTGGGTACTGTGGTTGGGTACTGTGGCTGGGTACTGTGACTGGGTACTGTGGTTGGGTACTGTGGTTGGGGACTGTGGCTGGATACTGTGGCTGGGTACTGTGGCTGGGTACTGTGGTTTGGGACTGTGGATGGGGTCTGTGACTAGGTATTGAGACTGGGTACTGTGGATGGGGTCTGTGACTGGGTACTGTGGCTGGGTACTGTGACTGGGTACTGTGGTTGGGGTCCGTGACTGGGTACTGTGGATGGGATCTGTGGATGGGGTCTGTAGCTGGGGACTGTGGTTGTGACTGTGGACGGGTACTGTGAATGGGGTCTGTGGCTAGCTACTGTCACTGGGTGCAGTGACTGGGTACTGTGGCTGGGTACTGTGGTTGGGGACTGTGTCTGGGGACTGTGACTGGGTACTGTGACTGGGTACTGTGACTAGGTAATGAGACTGGGTACTGTGATTGGGGTCTGTGACTGGGTACAGTGGTTGGGGACTGTGACTGGGTACTGTGACTGGGTACTGTGGTTGGGACTGTCGATGGGTACTGTGGCTGGGGACTGTGGATGGGGTCTGTGGTTGGGTACTGTGGTTGGGTACAGTGGTTGGGGACTGTGACTGGGTGCAGTGACTGGGTACTGTGGCTGGGTACTGTGGCTGGGTACTGTGACTGGGTACTGTGGCTGGGTACTGTGGTAGGGTACTGTGGTTGGGGACTGTGGATGGGGTCTGTCACTGGGTACTGTGACTGGGGACAGTGGTTGGGGACTGTGACTGGGGGACAGTGGTTGGGGACTGTGGATGGGGTCTGTGGATAGGGTCTGTGACTGGGTATTGAGACTGGGTACTGTGGTTGGGTACTGTGGTTGGGTACTGTGACTGGGGGACAGTGGTTGGGGACTGTGGATGGGGTCTGTGGATAGGGTCTGTGACTGGGTACTGAAACTGGGTACTGTGGCTGGGTACTGTGGTTGGGTACTGTGGCTGGGTACTGTGGTTGGAGACTGTGGCAGGGTACTGTGACTGGGTACTGTAGTTGGGTACTGTGGTTGGGAACTGTGGTTGTGTACTGTGAATGGGACCTGTGACTGGGTACAGTGGTTGGGGACAGTGGTTGGGGACTGTGGTTGGGGACTGTGGCTGGGTACTGTGGCTGGCGACTGTGGTTGGGGACTGTGGATGGGGTCTGTGGCTGGGTACTGTGACTGGGTACTGTGGCTGGGTACTGTGGCTGGGTACTGTGGAAGGGGACTGTGGTTGGGGACTGTGGATGGGATCTGTGACTGGGTACTGTGACTGGGTACTGTGACTGGGGACTGTGGCTGGGTGCGGTGGTTGGGTACTGTGACTGGGTACTGTGACTGGGTACTGTGACTGGGGACTGTGGCTGGGTACTGTGGCTGGGTACTGTGGTTGGGGACTGTGGTTGGAGACTGTGGCAGGGTACTGTGACTGGGTACTGTGACTGGGGATTGTGGCTGGGTACTGTGGTTGGGTACTGTGGTTGGGTACTGTGGTTGGGTACTGTGGTTATGGACTGTGATTGGGGACTGTGGATGGGGTCTGTGGCTGGGTACTGTGACTGTGTACTGTAGCTGGGTACTGTGGTTGGGAACTGTGGTTGGGAACTGTGGATGGGGTCTGTCACTGGGTACTGTGGCTGGGTACTGTGGTTGGAGACTGTGGCAGGGTACTGTGACTGGGTACTGTAGTTGGGTACTGTGTTTGGGAACTGTGGCTGGGAACTGTGGATGGGGTCTGTGGCTGGGTACTGTGGTTGGAGACTGTGAATGGGGTCTGTGGCTTGCTACTGTGACTGGGTGCAGCGACTGGGTACTGTGGCTGGGTACTGTGACTGGGTACTGTGACTGAGTACTGTGGCTGGGTTCTGTGGTTGGGGTCTGTGACTGGGTACTGAGACTGGGTACTGTGGATGGGGTCTGTGGATGGAGTCTGTAGCTAGGGACTGTGGTTGGGGACTGTGGATGGGGTCTGTGGCTGGGTACTGTGACTGGGTACTGTGGCTGGGTACTGTGGCTGGGTACTGTGGCTGGGTACTGTGGCTGGGTACTGTGGTTGGGAACTGTGGTTGGGAACTGTGGTTGGGTACTGTGGTTGGGGACTGTGGATGGGTACTGTTGCTGGGTACTGTGGTTGGGGTCTGTGACTGGGTACTGAGACTGGGTACTGTGGATGGGGTCTGTGGATGGAGTCTGTAGCTAGGGACTGTGGTTGGGGTCTGTGGCTGGGTACTCTGACTGGGTACTGTGACTGGGTACTGTGGCTGGGTACTGTGGCTGGGTACTGTGGATGGGGTCTGTGACTGGGTACTGTGGTTGGGGTCTGTGACTGGGTACTGTGACTGGGTACTGTGGCTGGGTACTGTGGTTGGGTACTGTGACTGGGTACTGTGGCTGGGTACTGTGGTTGGGATCTGTGTCTGGGGACTGTGGTTGAGGATCGTGGATGGGGTCTGTGACTGGGTACTGTGACTGGGTACTGTGACTGGGTACTGTGGCTGGGTACTGTGGCTGGGTACTGTGACTGGGTACTGAGACTGGGTACTGTGGCTGGGTACTGTGGCTGGGTACTGTGGCTGGGTACTGTGGTTGGGAACTGTGGTTGGGAACTGTGGTTGGGTACTGTGGTTGGGGACTGTGGATGGGTACTGTTGCTGGGTACTGTGGTTGGGGTCTGTGACTGGGTACTGAGACTGGGTACTGTGGATGGGGTCTGTGGATGGAGTCTGTAGCTAGGGACTGTGGTTGGGGTCTGTGGCTGGGTACTCTGACTGGGTACTGTGACTGGGTACTGTGGCTGGGTACTGTGGCTGGGTACTGTGGATGGGGTCTCTGACTGGGTACTGTGGTTGGGGTCTGTAACTGGGTACTGTGACTGGGTACTGTGACTGGGTACTGTGGCTGGGTACTGTGGATGGGGTCTGTGACTGGGTACTGCGGTTGGGGTCTGTGACTAGGTACTGAGACTGGGTACTGTGGCTGGGTACTGTGGTTGGGTACTGTGACTGGGTACTGTGGCTGGGTACTGTGGTTGGGATCTGTGTCTGGGGACTGTGGTTGAGGATCGTGGATGGGGTCTGTGACTGGGTACTGTGACTGGGTACTGTGACTGGGTACTGTGGCTGGGTACTGTGGTTGGGTACTGTGACTGGGTACTGTGGCTGGGTAATGTGGTTGGGTACTGTGACTGGGTACTGTGGCTGGGTACTGTGGTTGGGGTCTGTGACTAGGTACTGATACTGGGTACTGTGGCTGGGTACTGTGGTTGGGTACTGTGGTTGGGGTCTGTGACTAGGTACTGAGACTGGGTACTGTGGCTGGGTACTGTGGTTGGGTACTGTGGCTGGGTACTGTGGCTGGGTACTGTGGTTGGGGATCGTGGATGGGGTCTGTGACTGGGTACAGTGACTGGGTACTGTGACTGGGTACTGTGGTTGGGTACTGTGGTTGGGGTCTGTGACTAGGTACTGAGACTGGGTACTGTGGCTGGGTACTGTGGTTGGGTACTGAGACTGGGTACTGTGGCTGGGTACTGTGGTTGGGTACTGTGACTGGGTACTGTTGCTGGGTTCTTTGGTTGGGTGCAGTGACTGGGTACTGTGGCTGGGTACTGTGGTTGGGGACTGTGGATGGGGTCTGTGACTAGGTATTGAGACTGGGTACTGTGGATGGGGTCTGTGACTGGGTACTGAGACTGGGTACTGTGGCTGGGTACTGTGACTGGGTACTGTGGTTGGGGACTGTGGATGGGGTCTGTGACTGGGTACTGTGGTTGGGTGCAGTGATTGGGTACTGTGGCTGGGTACTGTGGTTGGGGACTGTGGATGGGGTCTGTGACTAGGTATTGAGACTGGGTACTGTGGATGGGGTCTGTGACTGGGTACTGTGACTGGGTACTGTGACTAGGTACTGAGACTGGGTACTGTGGCTGGGTACTGTGGTTGCGTACTGTGACTGGGTACTGTGGCTGGGTACTGTGGTTGGGGTCTGTGTCTGGGGACTGTGGTTGGGGATCGTAGATGGGGTCTGTGACTGGGTACTGTGGTTGGGGACTGTGGTTGGGTACTGTGACTGGGTACTGTGGCTGGGTACTGTGGCTGGGTACTGTGGCTGGGTGCAGTGACTGGGTACTGTGGCTGGGTACTGTGGCTGGGTACTGTGGTAGGGTACTGTGGTTGGGGACTGTGGAAGGGGTCTGTGACTAGGTATTGAGACTGGGTACTGTGGATGGGGTCTGTGACTGGGTACTGTGGCTGGGTACTGTGGTTGGGGACTGTGAATGGGGTACAGTGGCTGGATACTGTGTCTGGGTACTGTGGCTGGGTACTGTGGCTGGGGACTGTGGCTGTGTACTGTGGCTGGGCACTGTGGCTTGGTACTGTGGCTGGGTACTGTGGCTGGGTACTGTGGCTGGGTACTGTAGTTGGGTACTGTGGTTGGGAACTGTGGTTGTGTACTGTGAATGGGACCTGTGACTGGGTACAGTGGTTGGGGACAGTGGTTGGGGACTGTGGATGGGGTCTGTGGCTGGGTACTGTGACTGGGTACTGTGGCTGGGTACTGTGGTTGGGAACTGTGGTTGGGAACTGTGGATGGGGTCTGTCACTGGGTACTGTGACTGGGGACTGTGGATAGGGACTGTGGATGAGGTCTGTGGCTGGGTACTGTGACTGGGTACTGTGGCTGGGTACTGTGGAAGGGGACTGTGGTTGGGGACTGTGGATGGGATCTGTGACTGGGTACTGTGACTGGGTACTGTGACTGGGGACTGTGGCTGGGTGCGGTGGCTGGGTACTGTGACTGGGTACTGTGACTGGGTACTGTGACTGGGGACTGTGGCTGGGTACTGTGGTTGGGTACTGTGGTTGGGGACTGTGGTTGGAGACTGTGGCAGGGTACTGTGACTGGGTACTGTGACTGGGGATTGTGGCTGGGTACTGTGGTTGGGTACTGTGGTTGGGTACTGTGGTTGGGTACTGTGGTTGGGGACTGTGGTTGGGGACTGTGGATGGGGTCTGTGGCTGGGTACTGTGACTGGGTACTGTGGCTGGGTACTGTGGTTGGGAACTGTGGTTGGGAACTGTGGATGGGGTCTGTCACTGGGTACTGTGACTGGGGACTGTGGATAGGGACTGTGGATGAGGTCTGTGGCTGGGTACTGTGACTGGGTACTGTGGCTGGGTACTGTGGAAGGGGACTGTGGTTGGGGACTGTGGATGGGATCTGTGACTGGGTACTGTGACTGGGTACTGTGACTGGGGACTGTGGCTGGGTGCGGTGGCTGGGTACTGTGACTGGGTACTGTGACTGGGTACTGTGACTGGGGACTGTGGCTGGGTACTGTGGTTGGGTACTGTGGTTGGGGACTGTGGTTGGAGACTGTGGCAGGGTACTGTGACTGGGTACTGTGACTGGGGATTGTGGCTGGGTACTGTGGTTGGGTACTGTGGTTGGGTACTGTGGTTGGGTACTGTGGTTGGGGACTGTGGTTGGGGACTGTGGATGGGGTCTGTGGCTGGGTACTGTGACTGTGTACTGTAGCTGGGTACTGTGGTTGGGAACTGTGGTTGGGAACTGTGGATGGGGTCTGTCACTGGGTACTGTGGCTGGGTACTGTGGTTGGAGACTGTGGCAGGGTACTGTGACTGGGTACTGTAGTTGGGTACTGTGTTTGGGAACTGTGGTTGTGTACTGTGGATGGGGTCTGTGGCTGGGTACTGTGGTTGGAGACTGTGAATGGGGTCTGTGGCTTGCTACTGTGACTGGGTGCAGCGACTGGGTACTGTGGCTGGGTACTGTGACTGGGTACTGTGACTGAGTACTGTGGCTGGGTACTGTGGTTGGGGTCTGTGACTGGGTACTGAGACTGGGTACTGTGGATGGGGTCTGTGGATGGAGTCTGTAGCTAGGGACTGTGGTTGGGGACTGTGGATGGGGTCTGTGACTGGGTACTGTAGTTGGGTACTGTGTTTGGGAACTGTGGTTGTGTACTGTGGATGGGGTCTGTGGCTGGGTACTGTGACTCGGTACTGTGGCTGGGTACTGTGGTTGGGAACTGTGGTTGGGAACTGTGGTTGGGTACTGTGGTTGGGGACTGTGGATGGGTACTGTTGCTGGGTACTGTGGTTGGGGTCTGTGACTGGGTACTGAGACTGGGTACTGTGGATGGAGTCTGTGGATGGAGTCTGTAGCTAGGGACTGTGGTTGGGGTCTGTGGCTGGGTACTCTGACTGGGTACTGTGGCTGGGTACTGTGGCTGGGTACTGTGGCTGGGTACTGTGGATGGGGTCTCTGACTGGGTACTGTGGTTGGGGTCTGTGACTGGGTACTGTGACTGGGTACTGTGACTGGGTACTGTGGCTGGGTACTGTGGATGGGGTCTGTGACTGGGTACTGCGGTTGGGGTCTGTGACTAGGTACTGAGACTGGGTACTGTGGCTGGGTACTGTGGTTGGGTACTGTGACTGGGTACTGTGGCTGGGTACTGTGGTTGGGATCTGTGTCTGGGGACTGTGGTTGAGGATCGTGGATGGGGTCTGTGACTGGGTACTGTGACTGGGTACTGTGACTGGGTACTGTGGCTGGGTACTGTGGTTGGGTACTGTGACTGGGTACTGTGGCTGGGTAATGTGGTTGGGTACTGTGACTGGGTACTGTGGCTGGGTACTGTGGTTGGGGTCTGTGACTAGGTACTGAGACTGGGTACTGTGGCTGGGTACTGTGGTTGGGTACTGTGGTTGGGGTCTGTGACTAGGTACTGAGACTGGGTACTGTGGCTGGGTACTGTGGTTGGGTACTGTGGTTGGGTACTGTGGCTGGGTACTGTGGCTGGGTACTGTGGTTGGGGATCGTGGATGCGGTCTGTGACTGGGTACTGTGACTGGGTACTGTGACTGGGTACTGTGGTTGGGTACTGTGGTTGGGGTCTGTGACTAGGTACTGAGACTGGGTACTGTGGCTGGGTACTGTGGTTGGGTACTGAGACTGGGTACTGTGGCTGGGTACTGTGGTTGGGTACTGTGACTGGGTACTGTTGCTGGGTACTTTGGTTGGGTGCAGTGACTGGGTACTGTGGCTGGGTACTGTGGTTGGGGACTGTGGATGGGGTCTGTGACTAGGTATTGAGACTGGGTACTGTGGATGGGGTCTGTGACTGGGTACTGAGACTGGGTACTGTGGCTGGGTACTGTGACTGGGTACTGTGGTTGGGGACTGTGGATGGGGTCTGTGACTGGGTACTGTGGTTGGGTGCAGTGATTGGGTACTGTGGCTGGGTACTGTGGTTGGGGACTGTGGATGGGGTCTGTGACTAGGTATTGAGACTGGGTACTGTGGATGGGGTCTGTGACTGGGTACTGTGACTGGGTACTGTGACTAGGTACTGAGACTGGGTACTGTGGCTGGGTACTGTGGTTGGGTACTGTGACTGGGTACTGTGGCTGGGTACTGTGGTTGGGGTCTGTGTCTGGGGACTGTGGTTGGGGATCGTAGATGGGGTCTGTGACTGGGCACTGTGGTTGGGGACTGTGGTTGGGTACTGTGACTGGGTACTGTGGCTGGGTACTGTGGCTGGGTACTGTGGCTGGGTGCAGTGACTGGGGACTGTGGCTGGGTACTGTGGTAGGTACTGTGGTTGGGGACTGTGGATGGGGTCTGTGACTAGGTATTGAGACTGGGTACTGTGGATGGGGTCTGTGACTGGGTACTGTGGCTGGGTACTGTGGTTGGGGACTGTGAATGGGGTACAGTGGCTGGATACTGTGTCTGGGTACTGTGGCTGGGGACTGTGGCTGTGTACTGTGGCTGGGCACTGTGGCTGGGTACTATGGCTGGGTACTGTGGCTGGGTACTGTGGCTGGGTACTGTGGCTGGTTACTGTGGCTGGATACTGTGTCTGGGTACTGTGGCTGGGTACTGTGGCTGGGGACTGTGGCTGGGTACTGTGGCTGGATACTGTGTCTGCGTACTGTGGCTGGGTACTGTGGCTGCGTGCTGTGGCTGGGTACTGTGGTTGGGTACTGTGGCTGGGTACTGTGGTTGGGGACTGTGGATGGGGTCTGTGGCTGGGTACTGTGGCTGGGTACAATGGCTGGGTACTGTGGATGTGTACTGTGGTTGGGTACTGTGGTTGGGTACTGTGGTTGGGGACTGTGATTGGGGTCTGTGGCTGGATACTGTGTCTGGGTACTGTGGCTGGGTACTGTGGCTGGGTACTGTGGCTGGGGACTGTGGCTGGGTACTGTGGCTGGGTACTGTGGCTGCGTGCTGTGACTGGGTACTGTGGTTGGGGACTGTGGTTGGGGACTGTGGTTGGGGACTGTGGATGGGGTCTGTGGCTGGGTACTGTGGCTGGGTACAATGGCTGGGTACTGTGGATGTGTACTGTGGTTGGGTACTGTGGCTGGGTGCGGTGGCTGGGTACTGTGGTTGGGGTCTGTGGCTGGGTACTGTGACTGGGTACTGTGACTGGGTACTGTGACTGGGTGCTGTGACTGGGTACTGTGGTTGGGTACTGTGGTTGTGTACTGTGGCTGGGTACTGTGGTTGGGGACTGTGTTTGGGTACTGTGACTGGGTACTGTGACTGGGTACTGCGACTGGGTACTGTGACTAGGTATTGAGACTGGGTACTGTGGCTGGGTACTGTGACTGGGTACTGTGGCTGGGTGCTGTGGTTGGGGACTGTGGCTGGGGACTGTGGTTGGGGACTGTGACTGGGTACTGTGGCTGCGGGCTGTGGCTGGGTACTGTGGTTGGGCACTGTGGATGGGTACTGTGGCTGGGGACTGTGGCTGGGTACTGTGACTGGGTACTGTGGCTGGGTACTGTGGCTGGGTATTGAGACTGGGTACTGTGGATGGGGTCTGTGACTGGGTACTGAGACTGGGTACTGTGGCTGGGTACTGTGGCTGGGTACTGTGGATGTGTACTGTGGTTGGGTACTGTGGCTGGGTGCGGTGGCTGGGTACTGTGGTTGGGGACTGTGGATGGGTACTGTGGCTGGGGACTGTGGCTGGGTACTGTGACTGGGTACTGTGGCTGGGTACTGTGGCTGGGTATTGAGACTGGGTACTGTGGATGGGGTCTGTGACTGGGTACTGAGACTGGGTACTGTGGCTGGGTACTGTGGCTGGGTACTGTGGATGTGTACTGTGGTTGGGTACTGTGGCTGGGTGCGGTGGCTGGGTACTGTGGTTGGGGTCTGTGGCTGGGTACTGTGACTGGGTACTGTGGCTGGGTGCTGTGGCTGGGTACTGTGGTTGGGGTCTGTGGTTGGGGACTGTGGATAGGGTCTGTGACTGGGTACTGTGGCTGCGTGCTGTGGTTGGGTACTGTGGTTGGGTACTGTGGCTGGGTACTGTGGATGGGGTCTGTGGCTGGGTACTGTGGATGGGTACTAAGACTGGGTACTGTGGTTGGGTACTGTGGCTGGGTACTGTGGCTGGGTACTGTGGCTGGGTACTGTGGCTGGGTACTGTGGCTGGGTACTGTGACTGGGTACTGTGGCTGGGTACTGTGGCTGGGTACTGTGACTGGGTACTGAGACTGGGTACTGTGGTTGGGTACTGTGGCTGGGTACTGTGGCTGGGTACTGTGGCTGGGTACTGTGGCTGGGTACTGTGGCTGGGTGCTGTGGCTGGGTACTGTGGTTGGGGTCTGTGGTTGGGGACTGTGGATGGGGTCTGTGACTGACTACTGTGGCTGGGTACTGTGGATAGTGTCTGTGGCTGGGTACTGTGGATGGGTACTGTGGTTGGGGACTGTGACTGGGTACTGTGACTGGGTACTCTGACTGGGTACTGAGACTGGGTACTGTGGATGGGGACTGTGACCGGGTACTGTGGCTGGGTACTGTGACTGGGTACTAAGACTGGGTACTGTGGTTGGGTACTGTGGCTGGGTACTGTGGCTGGGTACTGTGGCTGGGTACTGTGGCTGGGTACTGTGACTGGGTACTGTGGCTGGGTACTGTGGCTGGGTACTGTGGCTGGGTACTGTGGCTGGGTACAATGGTTGGGTACTGTGGCTTGGGACTGTGGCTGGGTACTGTGACCGGGGACTGTTACAGTGCAATCCTGACCGTGGCCAGATGTGTGAGTTTTATCCAAGTGGCTTAAATAGAAAATATTTGTGTGAAAAGGGGAGGTATTGAGCTTCTTCTGCCTATTGCATGCTTTGGATACTGAAGGTTCAGTTAATTATACCTCATGCCCTAAACTACATACATGAAAATACACATTGATCGTGCGTTTGGAAAGATAGATCAGAGCGATAAGTCACACCTGATGTACCCGCTACTCCTCTGTTTTTTGGCTATAAAAATTGCTTCTGCTTTTCCGTTAATAGTCGAAGAGTCCAGTGGAATAGTGGATTAACAGACCTATTTAGTGGAACACTAAACTCTGTTTCTTCAATATCTGTAGGTCCGGGATTGAAGTAGATATGATTTGCACCCGCCCCGGTGGGCCTCCGAGCCACCTTCTCCCTGTTGGGGGTTTCAAACACCCCACTCCCCCCCATCTCGGCTCCTATGCGGAATAGCGAAAAAGCGCGAAGGCTGGTGGATAGTTCATACAAATTCATAAAAAACTATATCGGTTACCTTTTGGCGTAGGTCAGAATTGAGGTCATGACAGGTCAAAGAAGGTGGCATGTTAGGGTAGTGTTTTTGCGCTCTAGTGTTTGACAGAGTTGAGTTAGAACCATGTTTTAGGCACCATTTGCTTCCTCTCGTCATGAGAAATCGAATGATGTTTAATATGTTAGTACTAGTTGATGAAAGAGTTTGAGGTCTGGGTGGCGCAGGCGGTTAGCGCGCGCCTTCGGCTCGATCCCGTGAACCCTTGCTTAAGCAAGAGGTGACGGGATGGAGCCCGCCAGAGGCAGGCTTTGGCGCCCTGGTGCCAGGCCAGAGGCAGGCTTTGGCGCCCTGGTGCCAGGCCAGAGGCAGGATTTGGCGCCCTGGTGCCAGGCCAGAGGCAGGATTTGGCGCCCTGGTGCCAGGCCAGAGGCAGGATTTGGCGCCCTGGTGCCAGGCCAGAGGCAGGATTTGGCGCCCTGGTGCCAGGCCAGAGGCAGGATTTGGCGCCTTGGTCCCAGGCCAGAGGCAGGATTTGGCGCCCTGGTGCCAGGCCAGAGGCAGGATTTGGCGCCCTGGTGCCAGGCCAGGGGCAGGATTTGGCGCCCTGGTGCCAGTCCAGAGGCAGAATTTGGCGCCCTGGTGCCAGGCCAGAGGCAGGATTTGGCGCCCTGGTGCCAGGCCAGAGGCAGGATTTGGCGCCCTGGTGCCAGGCCAGAGGCAGGATTTGGCGCCCTGGTGCCAGGCCAGAGGCAGGATTTGGCGCCCTGGTGCCAGGCCAGAGGCAGGATTTGGCGCCCTGGTGCCAGGCCAGAGGCAGGATTTGGCGCCCTGGTGCCAGGCCAGAGGCAGGATTTGGCGCCCTGGTGCCAGGCCAGAGGCAGGATTTGGCGCCCTGGTGCCAGGCCAGAGGCAGGATTTGGCGCCCTGGTGCCAGGCCAGAGGCAGGATTTGGCGCCCTGGTGCCAGGCCAGAGGCAGGATTTGGCGCCCTGGTGCCAGGCCAGAGGCAGGATTTGGCGCCCTGGAGCCAGGCCAGAGGCAGGATTTGGCGCCCTGGTGCCAGGCCAGAGGCAGGATTTGGCGCCCTGGTGCCAGGCCAGAGGCAGGATTTGGCGCCCTGGTGCCAGGCCAGAGGCAGGATTTGGCGCCCTGGTGCCAGGCCAGAGGCAGGATTTGGCGCCCTGGTGCCAGGCCAGAGGCAGGATTTGGCGCCCTGGTGCCAGGCCAGAGGCAGGATTTGGCGCCCTGGTGCCAGGCCAGAGGCAGGATTTGGCGCCCTGGTGCCAGGCCAGAGGCAGGATTTGGCGCCCTGGTGCCAGGCCAGAGGCAGGATTTGGCGCCCTGGTGCCAGTCCAGAGGCAGAATTTGGCGCCCTGGTGCCAGGCCAGAGGCAGGATTTGGCGCCCTGGTGCCAGGCCAGAGGCAGGATTTGGCGCCCTGGTGCCAGGCCAGAGGCAGGATTTGGCGCCCTGGTGCCAGGCCAAAGGTATGATTTGGCGCCCTGGTGCCAGGCCAGAGGCAGGATTTGGCGCCCTGGTGCCAGGCCAGAGGCAGGATTTTGCGCCCTGGTGCCAGGCCAGAGGCAGGATTTGGCGCCATGCTGTGGTGCCAGCCGGGTTTGTTCCCCCTTCTCCCACGTCGCCGTGTAACCGGCGCAGTTAGTGCGACGTAAATGCCCTAGTGAAAAAAACATAGTACAGGTTTCCCCCCCCATTTTGTACAAGCACCCTCGCAATAGCGAGTCGCCCCAGAAAAAAAAACACTCCTGACAGCAAAAGCGCCCCTGGATGGCCAAGCCGCCCTGTAGATAGAAAAGCCCTCTTGGATAACATAGGCACCCTTCAGGTAGGATAGGTGCCCCTGGATAGCAAATATGTCCCCAAGGTAGCATATGCATATGCAGCATATGGCTAGGCACCCCTGGATAACAAAGACGTCCCTTGAATATTATACGATAGCGTAGGCACCACCTGGGGAGCAAAGACACTCTCGGATAGTAAAAACGCCTTTCTGGTTCAGAATTGCGCCCAAGTGGACGTGGACCACCCTTCTGGTTCAGAATTGCGCCCATGTGGACGTAGACCGCCCTTCTGGTTCACCCGCACTGGAGAGGGGTCTGGGACTAAAGCGCGCTGAAGGGGGCTGGTCGGCCCCCTGAGATCTCCAAAACAAATAGCTCGAGAAAAGCCGGTTGGTCGGTGGGTTGGGGCTATACAAATCTCCATCTTGGCAAATTTTCATTGACCTAGGTCAATATCTTCAAGGTCAAACGAGGTCATAAATGTCAAATCTTGGCAGTGTTGGGGACCTATTGGGAAATGTAATTATGCAGGAAAAGTCGGAAAGATGCTAAAGGTGGACCAGGGCCATAAAAGGGAGGTCGTAAAGACTATTCTCTAAGATTTTGGGGCCAATGTCATTGACAGTCATGGACCTATAATGTTAAAATTTGGTATACCTATTCCCTATACTGTCACAATTTGGTATACCTTCTCCCTATAATGTCACAATTTGGTATACTCCCTCCCTATGCCTCTAAAGTCACAATTTAGTATTCCTACTCCCTATAATGTCACAATTTGGTATACCTACTCCCTATAATGTCACAATTTGATATACCTACTCCCTATAATGTCATGATCTCACAAGCTATATAAGAAGAAAAAAGCAATGCGTTATAAATACGCCATAA
Organism: Lepas anatifera; assembly: GCA_034440635.1. Taxonomy (NCBI): domain Eukaryota; kingdom Metazoa; phylum Arthropoda; class Thecostraca; family Lepadidae; genus Lepas; species Lepas anatifera. The sequence goes on along the minus strand of JAOTON010001030.1, from coordinate 1,240,517 downwards.
AATTTTGAACTATAAAGGAAAATTCCAGCTGTAAATAATGTGTTTTTGCTCCTAAGATTCTTTAAAAGAAAGGAAGCAAAAAAGTTATAAATTTGGATTCTACTAAGCTTCTTTTTAGCTATGCCTTCCACTAACAATAGGCGAGTAAGCATTTATCTCTTGGATGCTAGATGTGTGTCCATTTTCATCAAAGTCGCAGTAAGTGAGTTACGACAATATTCGCATCTGCGACAGCCGTAAACAGTAGTGATGATTTCTGTAAATACCTTCGAATGACCCTCTAGCACATTTCCTACTGACGAGATGGACCCCACTGAAGGTGTTGCCTCCAGCGAGATGGACGAGATGGACCCCACTGAAGGTGTTGCCTCCAGCGAGAACGCTCGGCCGCCATTGCGTAGGGCACTGGCCGTTATGGTGGAACGACCCATGGAGACATGTACTTGAAGAGGTAGCTTACACTAGGTCTTTCGAGCATCCAAATTGCACGTCCCACCCACCCCTCCCCTCCCCCAGGAGGAGAAGCAGCCATGGGTTTGCCCCCATCCCCCCCAAAAAAAAAACTCGGGCCTGCGTCCGCCCCTGCTCTGCACATACTCCCTTACTCCTTACTTCACATACCCCTTTACTTTTTAGGCATGCGGGCAGTTAATACAGAATTTGAGTGTACGTACTCTATCAACATGCACCATGGTATCTACTAATAAAATACTTATAAAGCTAAACACACTGACAGAAGGTGTTTATACAGAGCTGGGCCACAAGCAGAGGTATGTCTACACCACGCTGAGCCCGAGGCACCCACCAGATGCTTCTACAGCGACTGTTTACATGTCGGCAGGTGAAACTTGTGCAAACTTCACTATTAGAAAACAACTCACAAGAACAGAAGGTTAGTTAACATTATAAACGCAACTCGGAGCCCAGGTTGAGTTGGCATGCAAACTTACCCGTTCCGGAGTGGTGGTGTGGTGGGGGGTGGTGAGCGGTGGGGGTGCCAAATGGTGCATCCCATATGGCCGAATCCCACCATTATCCTCACCTTTCCTCATTCTGACTTTCTCCTTCCATAGTTTCTTATCACTTCATACTCATCACGTCAACACTCTAAAAGCCCCCCAAAAGTGTGACAGTGAGTAACTCCTCGATCACGTCAACACTCTAAAAACACCCCAAAAAGTGTGGCAGTGTGTAATTCCTGGACCACGTCAACACTCAAAAAACACCCCAAAAGTGTGGCAGTGTGTAATTCCTGGATCCCGTCAACACTCTAAAAGCCCACCAAAAGTGTGGCAGTGTGTAATTCCTGGAACGGCCTGGCCGAGGAAGCGGGACGGCCGCAAATTATCCAACATGGTGATGATAATGAGCAGAAGTCAGCTCACTTACAGGGAACGTGGCACCTTCATAACGTGATTTAACTGGGATAGCAAGTTGTAAAGCATGCTGGAAAACCCGGTATTCAATATATCCTTTGTCTTGAAACTCAAAATTTCCGCGGAGAAAAGCTAAAAACCTTCCTGAAATGTATCCCAAATCTGTCCCGGGCAGGCAACCGCAGTTGTCAGCTGTTGGTGTAACGACGGCGCTGACGTCACGGTGAGTCATCAGCCAATTGAAGCCCTTGAAGCCTGTTGAATATGGTAGTAGTTACCGGATCATGACGTCATCCACAGTTTATTTTAAGTTAAGCTACGGATACGTCGTCATCTATTATTCCAAAAAAGGTACAAGAAATAAGAAGTGAATGTATAATAGTAATAGCGCTTAACCCTGGCACCCAGAGGCAGATCAAGCGATGTTATGCCAGAAACCTAAACAGCTACCAAGGAGACCAGGTGACATGAAAGCCAACGCACGCTCTCCAGATCATACATTATGCTGGTGATCTCAACAGATAGATGATCTCCCAGAGCGAATCCATTGTAGGGCACGCCGCGGGTCTTCTACACTGGACACCACGGGTTTGTCATAGTCCTCTTTATTTCAAAGTCTCGACATTCCACCCAGACTTGTTTAGTACATAGATAGGTAGACCGGGGCGTAGCCAAGGGGGGCAGGGATAGCCGCTCCCCCCCCTGAGGACAAGGGCCGTGCAGGCGCGGCTCGCCTGCACAATGCTCTGTGGCCAAATTTAAAATTTCATGCCGGACAGTGCCCTCTTAAGCCCTCTCCAGCACTCTATTCTGTAACAAGCAGGGCCCTTTTTACCCATCAGAGCCCTTTTGGCGCTGTTGCAGGGGCCCTTTTTTGGGGCGCTGCCCTCCCCTGAGCGAAATCCTGGCTACCCCCGTGTAGAAAGATATATTTTCTTCCGTTCCCACGCCTCTTCACGTCACATACACTGAGATTGGCGCAGAAGTCAGAAGGCTTAATTATTGGCGCCGCTCTCATCAATAGCAAAATAAAACAGCATGCATTGCCATCAACACTTCGAATCAAGTTTACATGCAAACTTCTGACCGAAACAATTTTTCCGATATGTGAGTCCTCACTCAGTTCCCGACCCGTCCTCGTTCTTGAGGCAGCACTGTGGGCGGAGGTCCACCGCCACGGCCACCACCCAGCGCCGCACCCGCCGGCGCCCCGCAACCGCTCCAGTTCCCAAAAGAATCTCTTCGTTTTTATCAAAAAGTTGCATGGGCGACCACTTGCCCAGCGTCCACGTCGAGGCCGGTGCCGGATACCAGCGCTTCTAGTTTGGCTTAGGGCGAAAGATTCGGGACGTTTAAACCTGAATTTATTAAAATTTGGAAGGACGTAGCACGTGTGTTATTTAATAAAGGGCACTCGAGTACGAAATGTTTGACTGACTCGGTCCGATGTCCATAGGGGCATTGTGGCGAAGGAGTGCTCATATGTTGGAAGAGGTGGGCGTTTAATGATTAATTTCCTACTCTGAACTGCATGTGGAGCCTATTTCCAGGTTTTGAGCCCAATCAAAAATACTTTGGGCCCGGCCTAAAACCAAAATACTCGAGAGTCCTTCCTTTGAATGTGGTAAGGTTCATCGTTCTGAGTTCTTTGGGTAGACTACTCCAATCTCTGGATGTTTGTGGAATAATGTGCTGGAATGTGCTGTGGAATAATGTGCTAATGTGGAATAATGCTTTGAAATAATGTGGCTCTGATTTCTGTGTGGGATATTGTTTGTGAATTTCTGAGAGGCCCTCCAGTGTGAGCCTATCGCGTATTCGGAACTACGGATTTAACGCAATTGGAGGCAGGTGAATTCGGGAGCTTTAGCTTTCTTTTTATATTCACGTAGCTTGTGTATTTTGCTTCGCACAGCCAATGAGGTCCACCCAAGCTCCTCGTGGAGTTTTCAACAATCGCAGTTTTGCTGTTGGGGTTCTCTTTTTTGCTCCGGTGATTAACCTAGCCGCCCTGTTTTTAGCTCGTTCTTGTCGGAGAGCCTCAGATTTGGTAATAAGTCCGTCAAAAATTGTGTGGCAGTAGTCAGTAGGATCTCACAAGAATAGAATAGAGTTTTTCCAGAATCGTCCTTGGCAGGTCCTTAGCAATTGGATAGAGGGGACCGAGGGCTTTACTGACTTGTTTCAAAATTTTGTTGACGTGTTCATGAAACCGGAGGTCACTGGAAAGTGTGATTCCAAATATGCCTATGGTTTTGGTTCTTGGAAACAATGCGGTCGCCAAATTTCAGCCGAGTTCGAATTTTTTGCGTCGAAATTAGACATTTTGCTGGACTGTTTTTGATGGATTGCACGTGATTGCCCAGTCTTGGCCGTATCGATGAATTACATCCAGGTCTTTCTGGAGTGAAGTCTGGGATTTTTGTATGTCTGAAGGGTTGTACGATCTGTAGAGGGATGTGTCGTCGGCGAAATATAATGTCTCATTCGTTGTCTTCGTCGATAGTCCGTCAAGGTACATTATTGGCAATAATGGGCTCAGCACAGAACCTTGAGGGCAGCCCGCTTTTACGGTTTTCAGACAGGATGAAATAGTCGGGGACACATTTTGAGCGTTTCGTGGATTTGGAGGAACGTTTTGATGCGTCTGGGTGGTCAGAATGTCGTTATCAACAATCACACGTTGTGTTCTGTCGGACAGATAGGGTTTAAGCCAGTTTAAGAGGGGTCCTGTGAGTCCAAATTGGTTTTTGAACTTAAAAAGTAGCCCGTCGTGCAAAACTTTGCCAAAGTATTTTGAAATGTCCAAGTAGACTGCTGTGAATTCAAGTCCTCCATCCAGTGCTGCGTATAACACCGAAGGTCGGAGTAGTGATCAGTAATGTGGTGACGGCCTCATTATAGTAATGAGTCTACCATCAGAACGCCGGCACTCTTTTTGGACAGGACTAACTAAAAATAGGGGTATGGGAGTCATATTGGATAGCATCAAAATCTCTTAAGTCACCGGTGTCGGGTTCAAGTCCCGGCGGAACTTGAATAAGTCGATCTGATCCCTAAATCCCTCCCAAGAGGGTGAATGTTGGTGACGCCGTATAACCTTGACAGTTGGTGCGTTGTTAAACCCCAACCATTATTATTATGAGCTACAAAATAGGCGAGCGTAGTGTGGGTGTGTCCCTATTGCAATATACAGAGCCTTACCCCATCGTTTCTGCCAGGGGCGCAGCCAGGGGGGGCACAGGGGCACGTGCCCCCCCCATCGGTGCCGGGGTGCCCTTTTGATTGCCAGGTGGTGTGCCCTCTTTGGGCCGTGCCGCTCGAAATTTAGTACCCTACGTCGTTGAGCCTAGATGGAACTAGACTGCATTTAGTGATTTAAGCTATTGTTTGACAATTAAGTGCCTTTTTGGTCAGTTAGGGCATTCTGTCGCCTTTCCAAGCACCCGGGAAGAGTAAAGGCACGTAATCCGTTTCCAGATAATGCCTCATCGTCGCCAATAATCGTATGGGCAGAGTAAATCTGGTGCCCCTTGACCTCATCTGGTGCCCCCTGAGCGCTGGTCTTGAACCCTGGAGCTGATCATGTGCCCTCTGAGCTGATCTGATGCCCTTGTAGTCAATCTGGTGCCCCCCTGAGAAAATAATTGTGCCTTCTGAATCTATATAATGTTCTCTGAGTTAGTCTGATGCCTCCGAGCTTGCCTGGTGCCCTATTAGCTGTTTTAGTGCCCCTTGAGCTGATCCGGGCCCCTGAACTTATTTAATGCCTCCCGTAGTTTATCTACTGTCCAGGGCCACAGCCAGGGGACACAGGGGCACGTGCCCCCATCGGTGCCGGGTGCCCTTTTGATTGCCAGGTGATGTACCCCCTTTGGGCCGTGCCGCTCGAAATTTAGTGCCCTACGCCGTTGAACCTAGACGGAACTAGGCCGCATTTAGCGATTTCAACTATTGTTTGACAATCAAGTGCCTTTTTGGTCACCTAAAACATTCTGTCGCCTTTCCAAGTACCCGGGAATAGTATAGGCACGTAATCCGTTTCCAGATAATGCCTCATCGTCGCCAATAATCGTACGGGTGGAGTTCATCTGGTGCCCCCTGGAGGTGATCAGGTGCCTTCTGAGCTGATCTGATGCCCTCGTAGTCAATCTGGTGCCCCCCTCCCCTGAATAAATAATTGTGCCTTCTGAACCTATAAAATACTCTCTGAGTTAGTTTGATGCCTCCGAGCTTGCCTGGAGTCCTTTTAGCTGTTTTAGTGCCCCTTGAGCTGATCGGGGCCCTCTGAGCTTATTTAATGCCTCCCGGAGTTTATCTACTGTCCAGGGGGGCACAGGGGGCACGTGCCCCCCATCGGTGCCGGGTGCCCTTTTGATTGCCAGGTGGTGTACCCCCTTTGGGCCGTGCCGCTCGAAATTTAGTGCCCTACGCGGTTGAACCTAGACGGAACTAGGCCGCAGTTAGCGATTTCAACTATTGTTTGACAATTAAGTGCCTTTTTGGTCACCTAAAACATTCTGACACCTTTCCAAGCACCCGGGAATAGTATAGGCACGTAATCCGTTTCCAGATAATGCCTCATCGTCGCCAATAATCGTACGGGTGGAGCTCATCTGGTGCCCCCTGGAGGTGATCATGTGCCTTCTGAGCTGATCTGATGCCCTCGTAGTCAATCTGGTGCCCCCTCCCCTGAATAAATAATTGTGCCTTCTGAACCTATAAAATACTCTCTGAGTTAGTTTGATGCCTCCGAGCTTGCCTGGAGTCCTTTTAGCTGTTTTAGTGCCCCTTGAGCTGATCCGGGCCCTCTGAGCTTATTTGATGCCTCCCGGAGTTGATCTACTGTCCAGGGGTGCAGCCAGGAAGGCACAGAGGGCACGTGCCCCCATCACTGCAGGGGTGCCCTTTTGATTGCCAGGTGGTGTACCCAATTTGGGCCGTGCCGCTCGAAATTTAGTGCCCTAGCCGTTGAACCTAGATGTAACTGGACCGCATGTAGCGATTGAAACTATTGTTGGACAACTTAATACCTTTCTCGGTCAGCTAGGGTATTCTATCGCCTTTCCAAGCACACGGGAAGAGTATGGGCACCGAGTATGTGTCCACCTAATGCCTCATTGTCGCCAATAATCGTACGGGTAAAGCCGATGTGGTGCTCCTTGAGCTCATCTCGTGGCCTCTCAGCTGGTCTTGGCCCCTTGAGCTGATTACTTGCCCTCTAAGCTGATCTGGTGCCCCTGAGTCAGTCGAGTGCCCCACGGAGCAAATAATTGTGCCTCCTGAACCTATATAATGCTCTCTGAGTTAGTGTAATGCTTCCGAGCTTGTTTGGTGCCCTAATAGCTGATTTAGTGCCCCTTGAGCTGATTCGGGCCCCCGAGCTGATCTCATGCCTCCCCAAGTTGATTCCGTCTCCTAAGTCAATATGGTGCCTCTTCAGCTGATTAGGTGCCCCCTCAGCTGATTATTGATGTCTCCTTAGATAGCCTGGTGCCCCCTGAGCTGGTTTGGTGGGCCCTGAGCCCACCTTGTGTCCCCTGAGCTGTTATGTTGCTCCCTGAGCTGATTTAGGCTCCTGCCATAGTCCGGGGCTGGAAGCTGATCTGAGCCCCCGAGCGGATCGATCTGGTGCCACCTGAGATGCAATAATGCCCCTGAGTCGATCTGGTACCTCCTGAATCCATCTGGTGCCCTCTGAGCTAATCTGGTGCCTGAGCTAAGCTGACCTGGGCCTCCTTACGCGATTTCATGAGCAGCTCTAAAGCCCTGGGCTGAGCTGGGCCCACAGAGGCTGATGAGGCTTGAGATTGTATGGGGCTCCTGAGCTGATTAAGTACCTCCTGACTTGATCTGGTATTCCCGAGCTGGTCGTGGACCACTGATCTGATTGTTTGTACCCGAAGCTAATCTGGTGCCCTATGGGCATCTGGTGTCCCCTGAGCAGCTCTGGGGCTTTTGAACTGGTTGGGCCGAGCTGGTGAGGGATCCCTGAGCTGATTTAGTACCCCTGACTTGAACTTGCCCCCTGAGCTGATCGATCTGGTGCACCCTGAGCAGATATACTGCCCCCTGAACTTAACTAATGCCCCCTGAGTCGATCTGGTGCCTGCTGAGTCATCAGTGTGTCTCCTGAGCCCATCTGATTCCCTCTGAGCTAGTCTGGTGCTACATTGCTAGTATGGTGCCCTTTAAGCTGACCTGGACCTCCTGGTGTGATTACGTGATTTCCTGAGCAGCTCCCAGGCCCTGGGCTGAGCTGGGCCCACAGGGGTTGGTGAGGGCCCCTGAGATGGTATGGGGCTCCTCAGATGATTAAGTGCCTCCTGACTTGATCTGGTATTCCCGAGCTGATCTGGGCCCCGAGCTGGTCGGGGCCACTGATCTGATTATTTGTCCCCGAGGCTGATCTGGTGCCCTATGGGCCGATCTGGTGTTCCTGAGCAGCTCTGGGGCTTTTGAACTGCTTGGGCCCCGGAGCTGGTGAGGGATTCCTGAGCTGATTTAGTGGCCCTGACTTGATCCTGTCCCCTGACCTGACTTGAGGCCCCTGAACTGATCTGGGGCCCCAAGAGCTGATCTGGGGCCCAAGAGTGGGTCTAGGTTCTGAGTGTACCCTGAGCTGGTCTGGGCGCTGAGCTTGTGAGAGCCCCTAAGTTGGCTTGAGGTCCCCTGAGGTGATCTGGCGCCTTAAACTGTTCTGGGGCTTCTTGAACTGGTTTAAGGCCCTATGAGCCTATCTGTGGCCCATGAGCTAGTCTGATGACCACATCTCTGGGACCAATGAGCTAGTCTAGTCCCTGGGTGAAGAATGAGCTGCTCTGTGGCCTGATCTACATCAGGGGCCCCTGAGATGGTCTTGAATAGACAGATAATAATAACACAAGGCCAACTCCCATCATTTCGGGGCGGGTTCACTGAGCTAGTTTAGTCCCTGGAGGCACAACTGGGGGATGGGGGAAGCTGCTCTGGGGGCCTCTGATCCACATTTGGGGGCCCCAGAGCTGGTCTTGAATAGATGGGGAATAAGAACACAATGGAAACTCCCCTTGTAAAACGGAGCTAACGAGGAATGAGGAATCTCTAAAACGGCTTGTGACACCTAGGCACCCCAGGTTATATAAATTGCTTATTATACTGGTGGATTCTGGGAAGGGATGATAAAAAGGCATGTGCCCTTGAGCTCAGAGCACAGTCCCCTAAACCAGGATTTCTACAAATTAATTTAAATGAAGAACTAGTTGTTACAATTTTCAGCCCTGTCACACCATCCCCATCTAAACCACCGGCCTGTTCACCTTTTATTTACTCTTAACTGGGACCGATCCTTGACAGTATGGAACTTAATAAACGAGTTCAAAAGGTATCTCCCAAATTTTTCCGGCAGCAAAAATGTGTTCTTCCAAAGACACTATGCCACTCCTCGTCCCACGGCGATTGTGGGAGGCAAGAAACTTAATCCGTGTTCAGCCAGGGCTCACTCGTCACGACAAAACCAGTGGGCATAACAAAAAAATTGTCCACTCCAATATGCCTTAACCTGCACATTGTAACAGATATCACATGCTCCGCTGATGTTAAGTATTTGCATTAGTTGGCTGTCCTTAAATCTATCCCAAAAAAGTAGTGTTTTGGCTACTTCCATGGCATTTTGGTGATATTTTGTTCCTTTTTCGGTTTTGATCGAATTTTCGTTCTCCGTCAATGATTTCTTTGCATTTTTATTGAACCAAAGATGCCCAAAAAATGATATAAACAAAGATATAGTAAGTTTTTAGGTTACGTTAAAAAGTGCCCTTTTTTCCCGGGGTGCCCCTCAAAGTTGGTGTGCCCCCCCCATACGAAAGCTCTGGCTGCGCCCCTGGACTTTCTGCAGCCCGTGCTGCTGCTGCTGGACGGCTAGGATCCAAACCGCAGTCTCCCTCCGACAGCAATCGCAGATCACCGGATGTGACGTCACATCTCGCAGCATACAACATGGGAAATTTAAATGATTAAATATCCTGATTTTTGCAATAGAGGCCCAGAATCGAGGATGAAATGTTCATCTATTGCATTTGGAATAAACTTGATTACCGTGTATTCTTATACAGTCGTAATCGGGCAGTACCATTGGCAGCACTTTGACACACTACCCAAAGGTAAGGGAATTCCTCCACGCTCGTGTGACGTCACTCGGGCGTGGAGGAATCCCCTTGAGCGTACCTTTAAGTAAAGGTGTCTTACCAAACCGGGGCTTTGGCTCTCTGAGTTTCTCGCTCCTAGGGTCACCGGGCCTCTTTATTTCGATGCTTGTGATAATACACATGCGGGCCTAGGCGTATAGAACTACTCGCAAGCTTGTCAAGTAATAATGTTTAGTTGTGGCGATTTTGTCGCGTTGCCGAGCCGCATGTGTGCTGCACACAGGTGTATGGATAGGAAGACATCAGCAACACCGCGTCGACTCTGCCCTCAAAGTTACCAATATTTACCCTGAACTACAGCAGTGCTTCGACGCGTTGGCATTTTTGGTGTTGACCCTCTGCCCTCGGAATGGCCCAGTTCTACAAGATTTTATATTAGAATGGAAAAGCAATCACCATATCCGCACATGAGAAGAGGGCTGGCACGAATCGCGCTTCAAAAATTATTGAAGGAAATGGAGAGAAAAAGGCATCAGTTTGACACTTCTGTAAAAGAGCAACACTGAGAAAAACTGAGTCCTCTTTTAGGTTTATGAGACCAAAAAAGGTTTCATTTTCCCTATTCAAATCAGACAACACGTTTTGAGTCTTATTCTAAGCCTGAGGTGAAACCATATTTTCGAGTCCCTTTTTGGTATCGAATGAGACCAATAACCACCTTATGCAGCTTGCAAAGTAGACTCAGATGAAACCCTTTTCTATTTGGCGAGTCCCTTTTTGCGACTATGAATATGTCCTTTGGTCTCGTGCAAGACTCATATGAAGCCTGCACTGAGAAAACAGTTTGAGAATGTTTCCTTTCGTTTCTCACGTGCTCCCGATTTTTGGACTCAGTGCCAATGTCTGGTCTCAATCTATACTTAAAACCGCGCTCAACAGCAAACTCAGATGAGCAGAACAGAAAGAGACTCACACGAGTCCTAAAACTGGACTCATCTCAAAGTTCAAGCCAGTGGTCTCCGCTGAGGCCAAAAAGGACTACTTGATCGGCAAAAGCACAAGCGCGATCAGGTGAAAAAACTGAGCGCAACTCAAACATCAACGCCATTTTTGTGCTGTGGTGTTGTGTTGATACGTCCGGGACATCGAACGGCAAGTCTTCGGTGACAATGTGCTTAAGTGTTGTGCATGATAAATATTTGTCATAGACTTTGCAGCAAATAATTGCATTACCATTTTTAAATTCACTGTGAGGTCATGCTTTTTAAAATTATTCAATGTTAAATCATGAACATGAATATAGAAAACCCTTCAAAGGTAGGTGCAGTACGCAGAAGCGTTCTTAGGTACTCCAGAATTGTGGTGTAGATGGGATGTAATCCACATAGGCGCGTCGAGGACATCAAGAATATGGGGTTTAATTTGGAAATGGCCAAAGGTGTCTTCAGCCACCTGAGACAGGGGATCCAAATGAGGATGCAGTGCACAGAGGCGCCGATGCAGTGCCCAGCAGTGCACAGATGCAGTGCCCAGCAGATCGATTCAGTTCGATCACCGCCAGGTGCTTCTATCTGTTGATGGCGTAAATATCAGAAGTTTGCTTTTTGGCCACTGGCCACTTCGGTGCTAGCGTTTGAGGCTGTAAGTAATAAGATACAAAATTTGATTTTATCAATGTTTAACCAATATTACTGGGACGGAGGGTAATATTACAATTTTTAATCGTTCAAAACTACAAATCAGTTTAATTTCCGGCACTGACCCAGTTCTTTGCGTACCTGTAATCTTTCAAGGTTGTTGAACTCCGTAACCAGAGGAACCGTTCGGTAATGTTATTGTTGCTGTCGGCACGTGCCAGTACGGAATTTTAATTTGAGTGGGAAGTTGAAAGACCAGTGGCCAGCGAGGCAGTCATGTAAGGAGCTCAGTGGAAAGCGAATTTTGTCTTTTAACCATGTAATTATCCGGATTTGGCTTTACTCCCTCTCTCTTTGGATCCAGCTCAGCAGAGCCGTAATTTCCGCGAAGTTCAAGAATGTGACTTATTTCTGAGAGTGATTCAGTGAAAGGGGAGGGGAAAGCCGGCGAGGCGTGATGAGAGTGAAGATCTTTTATAAGGGATGTCAGACGTGCGGCCCCTGGAAGCCAGCGATGGCCAAATATTGAAGTCAAGATGACATTTGGAGCTAAACCCAGCCTCTGGGAGGCAGCTTGGATCCTAGCCAGGAATCGTCAAGTTCAGGTACAGTGCCCGCTTCCTTCGGGAATGCGTCTTTCAATGATGAGATGCCTTGACGTAGCAGTTGTGCTTTAAGGATAGGGGATTCTGGAGGGTGTGAGAGAGTGGGGGGGTGGGTTAACCTGAGCAGCAACAGGTTTTCATTTTTGTGTCCGAAATTACCAACAGAGCCACATTGCCGTCCGATATTCCGGCCGTGAGTGGACGCCGCGGGCGTGACACTCAAGTGTTTTTAACAAATTAATGAGGGGTGTTGAAGGTGGGGAATTGTTCAAAATACTCGACCATTATTTCTTATCACATGTTTACCATGTTCCAGTTCCATCAAAACCTGCACTGTAGACCACGCAACGTTTTTCACCGCCAAGTGCTTAAGTGTTCGCAATTCGGTGCGTTCCCCTACTCAGGCTACTGAGGATGGGGGTTTTAGTGCGCAGAGGCGTATGAAGGCTAGCGAGCTTTGGGGGTTTCAGTGTGCAGAGCCGTATGCAGACTTCAAGAATGCTGGTCATATTCGCAGATGCGTGTATGGACATGGGTATCGGAAACCTTAGAATGGCTACACATCCAAATGATATATAAATGATAGATGATATATGACATGACCATTCAGGTAAAAAAATTCGGCGTTTCTGTTTTTGATCAATATGAGAAAATCGGATAGGTCTACCGAGGCGGGTAGCCGTCCCCTGACCATGTGAGTGATTAGCAGGGTTGTGCAAAATTCTAAGCATTTGTCTGTACTGTTTTCAGACGAGGACACCCTTCGGGCTCTTCTGGGCGCCATGAAGGCGCCCTCCATCGTCACCGTGATGCGTATCACCATGGTTGGCGGTGTGCTCCACTGCGAGGGAGAGGCGATGGCGGAGTATGACGGCACTCTCCCCGGGTTCCTGCTCTGGGCAGCAGCCCACACCGTCTTTGCCCAGACGGTAGCGGGAAGCGCAAACGTGGTCCTGCAATTCATCCAGCGTACCTGCCTGAATGTCAAAGAGGCGCAAAGTGCCAGCTGTAAAGTACGGGGCCTTAAAATGACCGCTTTTCTGGACCTACAGTGACGTGTTGTACTGGGCCGACGTGTTGTGGCATTAAAGAGTGGAGACAGCTGTGAGCAATACTACAGCAATGAGCAATTCATATATTGTTAAACACGAAGGAAATGTATGGGTGTTCACTCCCATTCTCGCTGTTTTCCGCTGTTCTTCTGTTAGTCTAAATATTAGGCTAGCAAACATATTCATTTCGTGCATTATTAAGTTTGGTACACTCATCATCTTCAGGTTAGTACAAAAACAATGTTAAACAAACTAAATAAGTAGGTATAACATTATAACGCCTTTCGATGACGATTGTTGGGCAATAAACAATACCATTAGTTTCAGTTTGTGGATGTTGTGGCAGAGCTGACCCGGAGATGAGCTGACTGTTTTTTATGGAGTTTTAGTTTGTTGGTGCAATACGCTCTTGGTGGCAGCCATGGTGATGCGATGACTTTGCATGTTTCTATTTTGGCAATACTTGGCCAAAAGAACTGCAGGAAGTTCAAAGAGATGCCATGAGTCATGAAATAAAACATTGAAATTATTATACTACCAGAAAATGATCTCAGAAACGGGAGAAAATCTGCTTCATACGAATTAAGGATCACGTGAGTCTTAAAAAAGGTTTCAGCATGCTTGGTCAATGAGACCAAGGGGCAGATTTATAGTCGAAAAAAGGGACTCGCCAAATAAAACAGGCTTCATATGAGTCTTGCACGAGACTAAGGGACATATTTATAGTCGAAAAAAGGGACTCATCAAATAGAAAAGGGTTTCATCTGAGTCTACTTTGCAAGCTGCATAAGGTGGTTATTGGTCTCATTCGAGACCAAAAAGGGACTCGAAAATACGGTCTCACCTGAGGCTTAAAATAAGACTCAAAACGTGTTGTCTGATTTGAATAGGGAAAATGAAACCTTTTTTGGTCTCATAAACCTAAAAAGAGGACTCAGTTTTTCTCAGTGTGCTTTATTTGGAGAGTCCCTTTTTCGACTATAAATCTGTCCCTTGGTCTCATTGACCCCGCATGTTGAAACCTTTTTTAAGACTCACGTGATCCTTAATTCGTATGGAGCAGATTTTCTCCCGTTTCTGAAATCATTTTCTGGTAGTATAATAATTTTAATACTTTCATGACTCATGGCATCTCTTTGAACTTCTTGCAGTTATTTTGGCCAAGTATTGCCAAAATAGAAACATGCAGTCATCGCATCACCATGGCTGCCACCAAGAGCTTATTGCACCAACAAACTAAAACTCCACAGGCAACAGTCAGCTCAGCTCCGGGTCAGCTCTGCCACAACATTCACAAACTCAAAACAACTAATTCTATTGTTTATTGCCCAACAACCATCATCGAAAGGCGTTAAAATGTTATACCTACTTATTTAGTTTGTTTAACATTGTTTTTGTACTAACCTGAAGATGATGAGTGTACCAAACTTAATAATGCACGAAATGAATATGTTTGCTAGCCTAATATTTAGACTAACAGAAGAACAGCGGAAAACAGCGAGAATGGGAGCGAACACTCATACATTTCCTTCGTGTTTAACAATATATGAATTGTTCATTGCTGTAGTATTGCTCACAGCTGTCTCCACTCTTTAATGCCACAGCACGTCGGCCCAGTACAACACGTCACTGTAAGTCCAGAAAAGCGGTCATTTAAGGCTCCGTACTTTACAGCTGGCACTTTGCACCTCTTTGACATTCAGGCAGGTACGCTGGATGAATTGCAGGACCACGTTTGCGCTTCCCGCTACCGTCTGGGCAAAGACGGTGTGGGCTGCTGCCCAGAGCAGGAACCCGCGGAGAGTGCCGTCATACTCCGCCATCGCCTCTCCCTCGCAGTGGAGGACACCGCCAACCATGGTGACACGCACCACGGTGACGATTGAGGGCGCCTCCATGGCGTCCAGAAGGGCCCGAAGGGTGTCCTCGTCTGGAAACAGTACAGACAAATGCTTAAAATTTTGCACAATCCCGCTAATCACTCACATGGTCAGGGGACGGCTACTTGCCTCGGTAGACCTATCCGATTTTCTCATATTGATCAAAAACGGAAACGCCGTTTTTTTACCTGAATGATCATGTCATATATCATTTATCATTTATATATCATTTGGATGTGTAGCCATTCTAAGGTTTCCGATACCCATGTCTATACACGCTTCTGCGAATATGACCAGCATTCTTGAAGTCTGCATACGGCTCTGCGCACTGAAACCCCCAAAGCTCACTAGCCTTCGTACGCCTCTGCGCACTAAAACCCCCATCTTCAGTAGCCTGAGTAGGGGAACACACCGAATTACGGACACTTAAGCACTTGGCGGTGAAAAACGTTGCGTGGTCTACAGTGCAGGGTTTGATGGAACTGGAACATGGTAAACATGTGTTAAGAAATAATGGATCGAGTATTTCGAAAAATTCGCCACCTTCAACACCCCTCATTAATTTGTTAAAAAAACACTTGTGAGTGTCACGCCCGCGGCGTCCACTCACGGCCGGAATATCGGAGGGCAATGTGGCTCTGTCGAAAAACTGTTGCTGCTCAGGTTAACCCACCCCCCACTCTCTCAAACCCTCCAGAATTCCCTATCCTTAAAGCACAACTGCTATGTCATGGCATCTCATCACTGAAAGTCGCATTCCCGAAGGAAGCGGGCACTGTACCTGAACTTGACGATTCCTGGCTAGAATCCAAGCTGCCTCCCAGAGGCTGGGTTTAGCTCCAAATGTCATCTTGACTTCAATATTTGGCCACCGCTGGCTTCCAGGGGCCGCACGTCTGACATCCCTCATATAAGATATTCACTCTCATCACGCCTCGCCGGTTTTCCCCTCCCCTTTAACCGAATCACTCCCAGAAATAAGTCACATTCTTGAACTTCGCAGAAATTACGGCTCTGCTGAGCTGGATCCAAAGAGAGAGGGAGTAAAGCCAAATCCGGATAATTACATGGTTAAAAGACAAAATTCACCTTGCACTGGGCTCCTTACATGTCTGCCTCGCTGGCCGCTGGTCTTTCAACTTCCCACTCAAATTAAAATTCCGAACTGTCACGTGCCGACAGCAACAATAACATTACCGGACGGTTCCTCTGGTTACGGAGTTCAACAACCTTGAAAGATTATAGGTACGCACAGAACTGGGTCAGTGCCGGAAATTAAACTGATTTGGGGTTTTGAACGATTAAAAATTATAATATTACCCTCCGTCCCAGTAATATTGGTTAAACATTGATAAAATCAAATTTTGTATCTTATTACTTACAGCCTAAAACGCTAGCGCCGAAGTGGCCATTGGCCAAAAAGCAAACTTCTGATATTTACGCGATCAACAGATAGAAGCACCTGGCGGTGATCGAACTGAATCGATCAGCTGGGCACTGCATCTGTGCACTGCATCTGTGCACTGCATCCTCATTTGGATCCCTTGTCTCCAGGTGGCTGAAGACACCTTTGGCCATTTCCAAATTAAACCCCATATTCTTGATGTCCTGGACGCGCCTATGTGGATTACATCCCATTACAACACAATTCTGGAGTACCTAAGAACGCTTCTGCGTACTGCACCCACCTTGGAAGGGTTTTCTATACTCATGTTCATGATTTAACATTGAATAATTTTGAAAAACATGGCTTCACAGTGAATTTGAAAATGGTCATGCAATTATTTGCTGCAAAGACTATGACAAATATTTCTCATGCACCACACTTAAGCACATTGTCACCAAAGACTTACCGTTCGATGTTCCGGACGTATCAACACAACTCCACAGCACAAAAATGGCGTCGATGTTTGAGTTGCACTCAATTTCTTCGCCTGATCGCGCATGCGCTTTTGCCGATCAAGTAGTCCTTTTTTGGCCTCAGCGGAGACCACTGGCTTGAACTTTGAGATGAGTCCAGTTTTAAGACTCGTGTGAGTCTCTTTCTGTTCTGCTCATCTGAGTTTGCTGTTGAGCGCAGTTTTAAGTAGGAGATTGAGACCAGACATTGGCACTGAGTCCAAAAATCGGGAGCACGTGAGAAACGAAAGGAAACATTCTCAAACTGTTTTCTCAGTGAAGGAATATATGTGAACCTTCAAATCAAGCAGGGCTAGAAGTTACGGTATGTGAAATGTACTAAGTTAATTAATAAACTTAAGTTTGTAGAGAGTGCTGTATATCGTTGATTTGATATATCGGTAGTGATATCTCGCTAGAATTCGTCTCCACTGCGCGCCCGGCCTGGACACCACTCAACGGAGAGGGAAAAACTCCGGGAAGGGCTGCTTTCCGCTCACGATACGCTTACTATATGCAACTGCATGGTTTTGGGCATGCGAAATAATATAAATGAGGTTATATCCTCTACTAGATGTATATTTCATTCAAAATCCCATGAAGTGCCTTGTTCCCTGTAATTTATTTTAAATAGACCAAAAGCATTTTCATAAAGAGGAACAGTTTACACAGAGATATATTATTCTAGAAAGGTATTTTCCAAGGAAAAGTGATTCTAGAAAACAAATACTTACGATGATATTATTCAGCACCTAAACCTACTCAAAGAGAACGAGCCGAAACGTCTTGGGAAAGTATTCGTCTATTCAGCGTGTTATTTGCCATTCTTCGTTTATGTTAAACCAATGCCTTTTCCTTAGAAGTGATTTTGTTTTATATTTTTTAGTTTAGCTATAAAATGGAACCAGGTTAAAGACTGTCTCTGATATTATTTCACCGGACAGTTATTTGCTTCAGACCATACGCCTGGTCAACGACAACCAAATCTTAACGCTTATCATGCTCAGTCACCAGGTGCCGGTCCACCTTAGGTTATTGGAGAGGCCATTCAATGAGATTGAGGATTCTATGTGCAACACATATTATATCTGAGGAAAACCAACAGAGTGGATTCGCTGCTAGACTTTGTGGGTCTGTGAAAAATGATACGAACTCAAATTGGTGTTCTTTACAAAAGCCCGGGCCAAGTACCGCTTCATTGGTACCTTCGCTGATTTAAGGTGGGGGGACACCTCAATAGTGGTGCCCCTGGTCAGTCAAAGGGGAGGGGCACGGTGCCCCGATGTTCCGCCGCCTGTACCGGAGCGTCCTGGTGGTCCTCTGCATCCAGCATTTTGTGACCATTAGGCTCTCTTGAGCCAGCAGGGCCATCTCTGACCAGATGGACTCATAATGGTCAGCTGAGCTCTCTTTGTCCGCCAGAAAATAATATTTTTAAACGTTTTTTTCGTTCGGAAGAAACGCCTTTGAGGTTGAAAGAAGCCCCCCAGACAAGTTTTTAATTGGCCTATGCCATCAAATCCTGGATGCATGATATAGCAGACACTGTGATTATATGTTCGAACACAGCCCTCCCCAGAATCTTCATGAAAGGAATTAATTAGAGAAGCTCTTGATCATGATGAGAGCTGATAATTCGAATTTCAGGAATCACTTAATTTCAGAATAATCGCTGTGCTTTTGCTATATTATGCATCCGAGATTCGAGGGGAAAGGCTTATGAATAGCTTTTCTACACAAACCCATGCTGCTGGGTGCAGCACTCCGAAACCTATCTGCCTTTGAAAGAAGTTTCTCTCAGAGAAGAAGAAATACTGAAGGCCTTTTTCACTTTTCAAGCACGATTGGTTCTTAAGCAATGTGGTAGGTGTACAAATGACTTGTCATGGCGTAGTTGATATATTTTAGGGGCGCTCTGGTTTAAAGTGACTTTTTTATTAGTTGACGCAAAAACTGCGTGCAACTTGTTTTTGTTCGCCGACATTGTTTAGGGGCCTTTTTGGCGCTATCACAAGGGCCCCTTTCGGCGCCCTCCCCCCTTGTGCGAAATCCTGGCTATGCCCCTGACACGTTAAATTATGTCATTGCTTGGCGTTTTTGTCAGCGCCGTTTGTAACAGCATCGACAACAGGTAAAGTCAGTGTGAAAAGCGCCCTTTATGTTACCAAGATGCCCCCAGATGATAGATTGGTCGCCCCCCCCAGCTTCGCCCCACCCCCCGCCTTAGGAAAATCCTGGATCCGCCCCGTACAGGGGTATAAAATAAATGATAATGGTTCTGATTTAGGACGATTTTGCTACTCTAAAGTGACAAATGACTCAAATAACAGACCTTAATTTGACCAAGCAATG
The DNA here is from genome assembly GCA_034440635.1 of Lepas anatifera. Classification (NCBI taxonomy): domain Eukaryota; kingdom Metazoa; phylum Arthropoda; class Thecostraca; family Lepadidae; genus Lepas; species Lepas anatifera. The sequence goes on along the minus strand of JAOTON010001030.1, from coordinate 1,221,590 downwards.
TCATACCGCATATAATTGAACTCTGTAGTCTTGGTGACATCACTATTCATTTGATGACGTCACTATTACCTTCGTGTTGGTACTTGTTTCCTCTAAGTGAGCAGGTATTTGTTTCTCTTGATTGTGATTGGCTGATTTCAAACCTTGGATTTGGCGCGAATACAGTTGTTGGTGGGACACCATGGTGGCTGGTTGATCGGTGGCTGCGCTCATCATTCAGGTTCAGTTTAAGGACAGAACAGTAAAAACTCATTTGTCAACACACTAATGCCCTTGACTTTGTTCTAGGTGTACTGGTTTCCGAGTTAGAAGAAATTTTCAAAATCGGTGTAGATTGAACCCATTTTCGCCTCCCCCGTCCCGTCACAGCTCAACGAATCCAATCTAAACTTGGTACATGGTTAGGAAATGGTAGCGCGGTTTCAGTTCAATTTTCTGTACCGCGATTGGTGTTGAGAACAGCAGATGGCTGGGTACGGTTGTAGGTGCCAAAATAACCCTGGCACTACCGGCTTATTAATCAAATATAAGCCTGAGCCTGCTTGAACTCTGCTACAGGTGGTGATGAGTGCCACGACGGCTGGAGGAGTTGGCGACTGACCTGCACTGCCGAAGGCCACGCCGCTGACACTGAGCGTGCCGGCGCTGCCACGCTGCTGGAAGGTCAGCGCCAGGTTGCCCTGAGCCGGCACCAGCGGCGCGGTGATGCAGGAGGCCACCGTCTGCCGGCCAGCCACAGTCACAGTCAGCGCCCTGAACCGGCACGTCTGCCGGCCAGCCACAGTCACAGTCAGCGCCCTGAGTCGGCACGTCTGCCGGCCAGCCACAGTCACAGTCAGCGCCCTGAGCCGGCACGTCTGCCGGCCAGCCACAGTCACAGTCAGCGCCCTGAGCCGGCACGTCTGCCGGCCAGCCACAGTCACAGTCAGCGCCCTGAGCCGGCACGTCTGCCGGCCAGCCACAGTCACAGTCAGCGCCCTGAGCCGGCACGTCTGCCGGCCAGCCACAGTCACAGTCAGCGCCCTGAGCCGGCACGTCTGCCGGCCAGCCACAGTCACAGTCAGCGCCCTGAGCCGGCACGTCTGCCGGCCAGCCACAGTCACAGTCAGCGCCCTGAGCCGGCACGTCTGCCGGCCAGCCACAGTCACAGTCAGCGCCCTGAGCCGGCACGTCTGCCGGCCAGCCACAGTCACAGTCAGCGCCCTGAGCCGGCACGTCTGCCGGCCAGCCACAGTCACAGTCAGCGCCCTGAGCCGGCACGTCTGCCGGCCAGCCACAGTCACAGTCAGCGCCACCCTCTAGCCTGCAACACATTCTATATTCAAACATAAGGACCGGCAGTAAGGATCTTAAAATGCTGTCACTCTTTCAAATACTTTGTAGCGGCGTGTCAGATGGAAAGCTATGGGAACTATTGCTTTTTATTCAAGTTGTTCCCAGTACGGCTGATGGAGTCGGATTCTCACTAAAGTCATCAGGGGAATTGTCACGGAGACCCCGACCCCACCACCCGAACGAGCAACTCTCACAATGCAGGTTTGATTTAGAAGCCACCGTGCTGGCTTCTGTCTTTTACGTTGAGACGGTGGGGTCGTGAGTTGCCGTGCTGGCTGGCGATAGTAGGTATCACCGTCGCTCACGCAACATAAGACAAAATGGCGAAGGCACCAGCTATTGGAATCGATCTGGGCACAACCTACTCCTGCGTGGGTGTGTTCCAGCATGGCAAGGTGGAGATCATCGCCAACGACCAGGGCAACAGGACCACGCCCAGCTATGTGGCCTTCACCGACACGGAGCGTCTCATTGGAGACGCCGCCAAGAACCAGGTAGTGATGAACCCGAACAACACCGTGTTCGATACCAAGCGGCTTATTGGCCGGAAGTTCGATGACGCCCCTGTACAGGCGAACATGAAGCACTGGCCTTTCACCGTCGTCAGCGATGGCGGCAAGCCCAAGATCAAGGTGGACTACAAGTGTGAGAGCAAGGTCTTCGCACCGGAGAGATCAGCTCCATGGTGCTGACCACGATGAAGGACACGGCTGAGGCGTAGCTGGGCAAGACTGTCTCTGACGCGGTCGTCACTGTTCCGGCCTACTTCAACGACTCGCAGCGCCAGGCTACAAAGGATGCCAGTGCTATTGTAGGCCTCAACGTTCTCAGGATCATTAACGATCCCACCGCTGCCACCATGTAACAGATAACCTCACACACGGACGGCCGATACCAGACTGTATTGCACCGCGCACTCAGGTCAGTGCCACACCCACGGCAGGGGCGCGCTCAGGTCAGTGCCACACCCACGGCAGGGGCGCGCTCAGGTCAGTGCCACACCCACGGCAGGGGCGCGCTCAGGTCAGTGCCACACCCACGGCAGGGGCGCGCTCAGGTCAGTGCCACACCCACGGCAGGAGCGCGCTCAGGTCCCCCGCAGGGGACCAATTTTCATCTGCCGGACCTGTTGGCACCTGCTGACTGGTCCGGCACATGGATAATTGGGTACGGGATGTGACGACACCCGCGACCCCAGTTGGCTGGATGGGTTTCGCCCCCCGCCTTCGGGCGAGAGGCCAAATCGAAACTGCCATCCTCATCCTTTCCTGGCCTTCCTAAATTCAAATCCCACCAACTCCTTGTTCCTTTTCCTCTTCTTTCCTTATTTCCTTGTGTATCCATGCCTTTCCACCCGTATCCTTTCTGTCCACTCCTAAATACCCCTCCTATCCACTGTCTGCGATGTCTGGCCCGGCGTGTCTCCGTGGGTGGCGGGGATGTGTGCACTCTTGCTCGTCTTTAGTGTGGACACCTCGGTCGCGTGCGGTGCGCGGCTGGGCTGGGCAGCGCAGACCGACCCTCTTCCTTTTCCAACCGATAACTTCCCAGTTACCCACTTTTTCCCAGTGTTATGGGCGTCCCCGCACGTGCCTATGATTCCTGGATGGTCTGGGTGTATGTGGGCCTCCGGCTCGTGTGGCTGACGATTGGATCCCTCTAATCGCCGGCCCTGCAGGCCGGGGGCTCGCTTCTCTCGGACAGCCGGGAATCAGTTGTGACGAGCAGGTGGTAGTCGCCTGCTCCGATGAGGCCGTGCGAGGGCGCCTGTCTTTTTAAGGTGTGCTGCGCACCGACCCGTACCCCGGGATGAAGGAGTCCTGGTAGCTGAGCTGAGGGAGGCGCTGTGTTCGTTCGTCGTCCTCTAGCAACACTCTACTTTGGTCTGGATTTCCGCAAGGGCGGGGAACTCTTGAGGGCATCGACAAGAGTAGCAGCATTGTAAAAGTCTGTCGGCCTTTGGTGGGGCTCGGCTGCCCCTCCCTCCTTGGGTGAGGTCCCAACTTCACCTGGGGAGGGTGGGGTGTCCGGGCCCCGCCCGGGGTCGTCTAGGCTAGGTGCAAGGGGGGACCGTCGTCGGGGCAGTGGGGGCTTGGTGAGTCTCTCTCCCCCTCTGTAACGGCGGCGTCTCCCCCGTATAGCCAGCCCGTGTGTCGTCTCGCCTAGTAGCACCCTCGTTCGAAGGGGGGCACACGTTGCTGGCTGAAACTAAACACATTCTCATGGATACTAACACCACAAACCTCTCTCCTCACCCTCCACAGGAGGTCGACACCTCCCACCCCCCTAGAGGGGGAGGGACAGACCGAGCCGTGCCACCTGGTCCGCAAAAACCAGCTGCGAAACCGTCCTGTCCCCGTGTCCTAGTGATGCGAGGACGGAACATATCCCTTGGGTCACTGTCACCCTTCAAACGAAAAGAGGCGCTTGATCATCTTGGCAAGGTAGTGCGTTGTGAGCGTTTGCGTGATGGAGCTTTGGAGGTAGAGTTCGCGAAAACCGAGGACGCAGAGCGCGCACTTTCTGTGTCGGAACTGACTTTCACGAGGAAGGATTCTGGTTTCCAAAAGACGTGCAAAATTTTCATTTCTGTTGAAGCGCATCGTACAAAAAACTTCTCGAAAGGTGTCATCCGTTGTCCGGACCTGAGGGGTGTTTGTGAGGAGGAAATTGTTGACGGCCTTGCCGGCTTTGGTGTAGTTGAGGCGCGGCGTATGAAAACTAGGAGAGGTGCCGAAGTAGAGGAAAGTGACACAATTGTTCTCACCTTCGATAAGACAGACGTTCCCGATCACGTATTTGTAGGATATGTCAGAATCGGTGTCCGACTCTTCATCCCATCACCTATGAGATGTTTTCGGTGCCAGCGATACGGTCACACCACAACCACGTGTAAGGGGAAGCAAGTATGTGCGAGATGCGGATCAACAGATCATGTAGTCGATGATTGCTTAGCAAATAAGTTTTGTGTTAACTGCGGGAAAGGTCAGACCCCTCACTCAGCTGCCGACCGTGACTGCCCCATGCTTGAAAAGGAGAAGGAGATCATGGCGATCAAGGTAAAAGGTCGTATGAGTTTCCGTGAGGCCCGGGAGGCATACGAGGCCCGCTGCCCGCGGAAAACGTACTCCCAGGCAGCTGCCGCAGGAAGTTCCTCACCATTACCACGGATGACCCCGGAGGAAGTCATTCGACGCCTGACCATTGCGGACTTCGTCCGCTTGGCAGGTAGTATGGGGCTGGTTATCTCTGGCCAGCCCGCCGCCCCGGCTCCTGGGCCAGTGACGGCACCTCCTCCACAGCCCCCTCCTATGAGGGCTGGGTCGCGGGAGCGGGGCGCTGCTCCCGCTTCCATCCCCCGCCCCTGGCACCTGCTGGGGGTGGGGAGCGGGGCAAAGTCCCCGCTCCCGACCACCAGCCGGTTGCTCCTGCTGGTGAACCAGAGACGGCACCTGGTGCCCCTCCCGAATCTGAACCCCTTTCCGATGCTGAGGGGTGGACAGTTGTGGGAAGAGGGGGCAAACACTCTCCCACGGGGAGGCGCCGCCCACCGTCCCCTATCGTACCTCCTACGGGTGATGCTCTTGCAGCCTCCCCGACCACACCAGCCTCGCAGCCGCCAAACCCGACACCATCAGTGGCGGCTGTGCGTAGAAACTTCGAGCCGGTAGCGCGGGGGCGATCGCCCACTAAGCGCCCGGCTACTGGTACCCCTCCGGATCAGCCCCAGACATCCAGAGCGCGTGGATCCTCCCTGGAGACCTCCAGAGGAGGAAGCCACTCACGCCCAAAACACGCTGGGCCCACCCCTGGAACGGTCAAAAGGGGCCAAGGGGTGACTATCACCCACTGGAGGTAGGGTCTTTAAGCCTTCCCACTAACCCGAAAAGACCGCTTCCATAAATAATACACAATGAACGCAAACACAATAATGCAATGGAATTGCCGAGGCCTCCGTGCAAATTTCTCAGATTTCCAATATATGCTGGCGGAATATAAACCAGTAATAATATGCCTACAAGAAACAAAACTTTCTCCTAACTCAAGTATAAATATCAAGAACTATAACACCTTTAGAAAAGAAGTTTTCAGTACAACAATTGCATACGGAGGAGTACTGGTGGCGGTACACCACTCCGCCCCCTGCTATAGTATTCCATTAAACACCTCATTACAAGCAGTTGCCGCCCGGGTTGATCTCGGCCGAACAAAACTAACAGTTTGTTCCATATACCTACCACCAGGTGGCATTATTGATATATCATCTCTCAACAATATTTATGATCAGCTTCCCACCCCTGTTGTGCTATTGGGCGACTTCAACGCTCATAATGCTGCTTGGGGGGAGCTACCGACCGCACCTGTCCCCGGGGCCGTACCCTCGAGCGCTTCCTCCATCTAAACTCTCTCTGTCTTTTAAACTCAGGCAGAGCCACTCATATAACTTTACCCTCTGGCGCCCTCTCCTCCATTGACCTTTCTATCTGTTCTCCCTCTCTCCTCACCCAGCTTCATTGGAGTGTTCTTGACGAGCCCTACGGTAGCGACCATTTTCCTATTCTCACCAACCTGACCCTGCGAGGTGCACCGGCATCCACGATTCCAAGATGGAACCACAAGCGAGCAAACTGGGTGGGCTTTGAGGCTGCATGCGGTACGGTGACTCCTCCCCCGGAGGCCTCGGCTACTGAAGCCATTGAAGAATTCAACAGAATGATTTTAACAGCCGCAAAATGTTCTATTCCTACCACTCGTGGGCGGCCAAAGCACACCCCAGTGCCCTGGTGGTCCATGGAATGTAAAGCTGCAATCTTAAAACGGAAGCGGTTTTTCCGGATTTTCAACAAACACACTACAAATAGAAATCTCGTCAGATACAGGCGTGCGAGAGCTTTGGCTCGACGCACTGTACTTAACTCGAAAAGAAGATGGTGGGTTAATTATGTCAGCACCGTAAACCGTTTCACACCATCTGCACAGGTCTGGAGCCGCGTCCAGAGTATCCAGGGCAAGCGGCGATCTACACCCACACCTGTCCTCAGTTCGAACGGAGCAAAAATCACGGACCCAAAAAACGTAGCTGACCTCATGGCAAAGGCCTTCCGAGACCGCTGTAGCAACTCCTCTCAAAGCCAACATTTTCTAAGACACCGACAAATCCAAGAGCGCTTTCCAATAAATTTCGGGAACGACAACTCAGCCTCCTACAATGTCATTTTCTCCATTGAAGAGATGGAAGAGGCACTAAAAAACCTCAAGAGTGTGGCGCCTGGCAGTGATCAAATTACCAATCAAATGCTCTTACATCTTCCTGCACAATCTATCTCATCACTCCTTGACATTTTCAATGGCATGTGGGAAAACAACGACTTTCCGGAGCAGTGGCGGAAATCGATTGTTGTCCCTATCCAGAAGCCGGGGAAACCGGGAGACTCGCCTGAGGACTTCCGGCCTATCTCGCTGACCTCTAGTGTCTGCAAACTGTTTGAGAGGATGATTAATACACGCCTGATGTGGTTTCTTGAAAGCAATGGTCTTTTATCTAACGCACAATGTGGTTTTCGCCGAGGCAGAAGCACACTCGACCACCTTATCGCACTCGACGCAGCCGTTAGGGAAGGTTTTATAAACAAACAGCACACAATCGCAGTGTTTTTTGACGTAGAGCGCGCTTATGACTTGACTTGGAGGCATGGCATCCTAAAAAAGCTTTTTGACATGGGAGTGCGAGGTCGCCTTGGTTGGTTTCTGTTCAATTTCCTGAGGGACAGGCGTTTCAGATTTCGAATTGGAAATTCTTTGTCCGAGGAGCACACACAGGAGAACGGCACGGCACAGGGTAGCGTTTTATCTGTGGCCCTGTTCGCCGTCATGATTAATGACATAGGCGATACCTTACCGCCCAATGTCTCCCGTGCCATGTTCGTAGATGACTTTACCATATGGGTAACAACGTCTTCGACCACCACAGCCCAAAGGCAACTGCAGCTTTGCCTCGACAGACTGCAGCGGTGGAGTGAAATAAATGGTCTACGCTTTTCAACCTCTAAAACCAAATGCATGCATTTTTGCACCCGACGGAGGGTATGTGAACATCCTATTCTGAACATCGCGGGCCATGAGATAGAAGTAGTGGACCAGACACGCTTCCTAGGATTAATACTTGACGGCAGACTAACATACGCCGCTCACTTCAGAAAGCTTAGAGAGAGCTGTTTTAGTTGCCTTAATATTCTTAAGGTCTTAACCCGCATGACATACGGCTCGGATAGAAAAACACTCTTAACATTGTACAGATCCTTAATAAGATCAAAACTAGAATATGGAAGTGTGGTATATGACTCTGCGACAGAAACATCCAAAAGAATGTTGGACACTGTCCAAAACCAGGCCCTTCGAATTATAACCGGTGCTTTTCGTACCTCACCTGTTTCAAGCCTGCACGTGGATATACACGAGATGCCACTTGCTTTGCGACGGAGATATGTTGCCATGCGATATGCGTTGAAGCTTAAACAGGACTCCGACCATCCTACATATGACACTTTTTTTGACAACAGTAGACTGAGGCGAATCGACAATGGTTCTCGCACATCTGCTCGACACCCTGGAATTAGAATCCGTGCATGGCTGAGCGAGGCTGACATCAATCATGAAAGTGTCGAAACCGCGCAGCTGCCAGCTGCCGAGCCGTGGCGGACGTCCAAGGTCGAGGTTGATACACGGCTACTAGAGCTGACTAAGGGCCTGATGCCGGAAGCCGTGCGTCAAACCTTTCTGGAATACTGCTCGTCCAGGTTTCCAAATCATGCAGCCTTCTATACGGATGGATCGAAGTGTGTTATTGGTGCGGGATGCGCGTTTGTAGGTAGCAATATTCAGCGACGATATTCACTCCCACGGGCTGCCTCAGTGTTCACAGCGGAATTATACGCCATCTTTCGGTGCTTGGATCAGGTTCTGCGGTCGAGAACCAACCGATTTGTAATTTTCAGTGATTCTCTTTCGTCATTACAATCACTCCAATCACTTACGTACAACGCATCAAACTCATATCTTTTACCTCTCATCAGACACAAGATACACCAGGCTGTGAGTCGAGGGAAGTCCGTGACTCTTGCGTGGGTACCTAGTCACAGTGGCATCAAGGGAAACGAACTGGCCGATGGGGCAGCTAAAGAAGCAGCGAGCAGGGAGCCTTCCCGTGGAATCCGTGTTCCGTACTTTGATATGTTCCCGTGTGTTAGGAGCTACCTCTCCGGAATCTGGCAGCAACGATGGGACGCGGACCCCAAGGGTGGCAAGCTGAGGGAGCTGAAGCCCCGGATAGGACCGTGGTCATCTGCCAATGCAGGCAACAGAAGGGACGAGGTTGTTATCTCTAGACTAAGAATAGGGCACACGTACTCCACGCACTCTTATCTCTTGACTGGCGACCGCCCGCCGGAATGTCCGCGATGCGGCGATAGGCTGACGGTGAAGCACGTACTGGTGGAGTGCCGTGACTTTGAGCTGGAGAGGAGGCGCTATTTGCCCGGCTCACCGTCGCTAGAGTCGCTTCTGGGGGAATCCCCCTCTGTTAATTGTTCAGATATAGAAATGTATCTGAGAGCAGTAAATTTTAAGGTGATATACTCTCCTACGTAGCTGGGTGTCTGTAGAGTTTTATGAAGTAACCTCATTGATGTAGCTGTCTATTCAAGTGACCAAGAGGAGTTTTTTCTCCCTTTTATCTACTGATTAGCCAGACGTTGGTGGATGGATCACATGTTTAACATGTTTTAGGAGGACTACGTTGTTGTGTGTGTTTTTCCCTGCTTGAGCCTCCCGGAGTGTTTGTTCGCGATGTTATGGGCGCCATGTGACCTTGGCTGTCGGCGCGCCCGAAAACCCCAATGATGATGATGATGATGATGCGCTCAGGTCGCACACTTACAGCCACAGCTTAACGTCCCACAAAGCACAGGGACGACCACCCCGCTCAGGTCACCCTCTCACCAATCAGTTGCCAGCCGACCTGTACGTCGGGTAAACTATTGAGAGCGCCGGAGCGTCTCAGGAGAACCGATCCCAAGCCTGGACATGCACTGTCACTGCCTCTTCTGAGCTACCGGTGCGGCGGCAAGGTCTGTTTCGAATATACATTCAAAACAGACCTTGGACTTTCTACACATAAAATTATTCACTATATTCTATTTTATATATTTCGTCAACGAAAATGTGTGTAAAGGTGATGTCAGGATGAAGACAGAAAAATTGAAATATATGTCAAGTTTCAACAGAAAACACTGTGGTTTGCAGGATAGGCGAGCAAGGAACTAATGTATTTCAGAAACGTTCCAGCCGGTTTGTTCTGCAGCATTCTGTCGGCACCTTGCGCAGCGCGCTGGTGGCCACTGACACTCCAGCACGTGTAACAACGCTTAGAATACTGGGGAGGGCAAGGTGTATTTCGAAGTCGGTTCTTTCCTGTCACACTCATAGAGTCAATGCTAAGATCTTGAACATTAGAGGGAGTGGGCATGGCCCCCTGCCCCCCCCCGTTTCTGCGCCTGATAGTTTGCGCTCCAGCTAATGACGTTCAGCTGTATGTATGTATGTACAGCTGTTCAGCTGTAATGGTGTCCTCATCAAAAACAAACGTATCGACAGAGAAGTGGCTAAGAGGGTCGTGCGCGTCTTGCGCCGGAATAAATAAAAACCTGAGGCTAACGGTGGTGATGTTCAGCCTATTCTATCAGAATGTAACATCGGCGGGGCAGCAGGCGATCGGACAGAAACCGCTGATGCTGCCACGTGCTGGAACGATGAAAAAGAAAGTACCCTGGTGCTGCCCGGCGCCTTGGAGTTGACAAGTTCCAATCATAATCGTAACTTCATAGACAGTGGCTTTGAAGGGCTTATTGGGCTACTGAGGCCACGGTACAGACCGGGACGAACTGAGTCGTATCGCTAGGATAGAGATCATTATTGCTGACATGTATGCACAAACACTCCAGAGAAACCTCATACACCACGTAGTATTTGGTAGGACAGAACTACTGTCATGCAAACATTCTACATACAATTTTTTCTCCCGTTTAAAGAGCACGGCACATTCACAAATACAATTAGATTATACAGCCTCAGAACGAAGGTATTGGTCTCTTTTTCATCAATCTTCACGCTTAATTTACCAAGCTAAAGTTTACGGAAATGTCTGAATTACGTTTTCTGACGATGAATTGTAGGGGTCTTGCCGGTCAGCAAAAAAGGCGCGATGTGGTTCATTTCTTAAAAACATCAGTGTACGATATAATATTCCTTCAAGACACGCATCTTACCACTAAATCAGTTCCGTTCTTTGACTTGCTATGGAAGGGGAAGGCGCATCATAACTGCAAGTCAAACTTTAGCAGAGGCACTTCGATACTAATTAGACAGTCTGTACCTCATGTAGTAATCGAAGAACATGAAATTTCTAGCGGAAACTTCAAAGCCTTAGCGTGTAAAATCGGAGGACATATTTATACACTGCTTAGTATTTATGGACCGAATGAGGATAACCCCAATTTTTACGAAAACGTAGAGTCATGCTTGGAAACACTTCCATTGGAAAATGTGATAATAGCTGAGGATTTTAATTTTGTGATTGAACTAGATCAGGATGCTAACTATGTTAGGGAAACAACCAGAACGCTAAACTACGTTTCAACATGGCACAGAAATTAAACTTAGTAGACCTTTGGCGCTGCCGCAATCCTCACAGCAAAGGTTACACCTGGTTCAAGCAGAATCCCAGTAAGTATGGCAGGCTAGATATGTTTTTCGTTAGCGAGAATTTGTGCAGAAAAGCTATAAAATGTGAAATTGTAGCATCCTACAGAACAGACCACCATGCTGTTGCTGTAACATTAAATGAATCAACTCCTCAAAAGGGCTCGTACCTTTGGAAATTCAACGATAGTCTTCTAGACTACCCGGATTATGTCGAATGTGTATTGACTTGTATATAAAGAACAACTTTTGCAGTACGCAGTTCCACTGTATACGGCGGAGCATCTGTCTGACCCAAAGAACTATGAGCTCATCGAGCTTATGATTGATGAGGACTATTCTACGAAACCTTACTAATGATGATTCGAAGTGAAACTGTTAAGTTCTCAAAAAGAAATGCCAGGAGAGCTAGAGAAGAAGAAGAATCGGTGACGAAAGAAATAAACCACCTACAAAGTGAACCCTCCCTAGATGCAACAACAAAAAAATCAACCCATAATTGCATTACAAAACAGACTTGAAGCAACAAGAGTATCTAAAATCCAAGGTCTTCTACCAAGAACAAAAATTAAGTGGTATGAGCAAGGAGAAAAATGTTCAAAATATTTTCTCTCTCTAGGAAAAAGAAACGTGATGAAAAATCAATTTAATGTATTGACGGGAACCAGAGTGATTACAAGCAAGCGAGATATTTTAGATGAAATTACAAAACATCTCGGATCAAAATACTTCTCGGGGAACAAGTCGGTAGACTCCAATGATTATCTCGAACAAAACATTCGAACTAGACTAGACGAAGATCAGAAAAAGGAACTCGAAAACGTATAAATTTTGAAGAACTAACATATGCGCTTAATTCGATGAAGAAAGGAAAGTCTCCTGGTGCAAACGGATTCACTGCTCCCTTCTTTAAACAGTTTTGGTCACACATCGGGCCTTTTTTCTTAAGAGTTATTGACAATAATATATCGAATGGGAACCTTATAAGCTCGTTTTGCGAAGGTGTAATTACGTTAATTTCAAAGTCTGGACAGAATTTAGAATTAACTAAAGGCTGGAGACCTATTTCACTTTTAAACGCTGATTTCAAAATCTTATCCGCAGCAATTTCTGAGAGTCTCAAAAGTGTAATGAACACATTAATATCGTCCACGCAGACAGCCTACATCAAAGTTAGATACATTGTCGAAAATACTTGGCTAGTCTAAGATGTGATTGATTATCTCTGCAAGAACAAACAAAGTGGACTAATACTAGCAGCAGATTTCGAGGCAACCTTTGAATCTGTTTCATGAAACTTTCTGAAGCAAGCATTGACCCATTACAATTTTGGCCCATCGAAAATTGTAATGGCCCAATCATGGCCCATCACTGCTCGAACTAGTGTACTTCAACCAAAATAATTTCTCGCGTATTCTCCTCGATGGGTTCCTGGGTGAAAATATTTTTTCTTAGGAGAGGAATAAGGCAAGGAGATCCAGCCTCAGGTTATCTTTTCAATCTGGCAGTCGAGCCGCTTGCAACCCAACTCAAAAAGTCGCAAAAGTGTCACGGAATAAAGATAGGAAGAGAGGAAGTACGTGTCTCACAGTATGCCGATGACCTAGTGGCTTTCCTAGAACCCAGCGAGAGATCCTTGTTTGGCGTTCTGAAAAGTATTTTCGTCAGTCTCGGAACTAAAGCTAAATATAAGTAAGACGAAATTTTTACCCATTGGGGAGTTCCCTAAAGCGATCAGCGAAAATGCTTACGGTATAACTTTTGTCAATGAAATGAAAATGCTAGGGATAAACTTCAATACAGATAACACCCAGCCCCCCTCCAACAGCAAGCGCAGACCACCGGATGTTACGTCTCATCTCGTAGCATATAACATTGGAAAATCAAATGATTAAATATCAATTTTTTGCAAAAAGAGGGCCAAAATAAAAAACAACATGTTTATTCATTGCATTTGGGATAAACTTGATTACCCTGTATTTTCACAAACTCGTAAGCGTGAAGTACCATTAGCAGCACTTTAACACATAGCTCAGTGGTGAAGGAATTTCCCCTCGCCCGTGTGACGTCACTCGGGCGTGGAGGAATCCCTCTTGAACGTACCTTCAAGTAAAGGTATCTTGGATAATACCGGGATCACAGACAAAAATATTAAAGACAAAATTGCAGCAATACAGAAAGAAATACAACAATGGGAGAGAACAAATTTGACTCTTGTAGGAAAAGTAACTGTTATAAAATATTTATTGCTAGCGAAATTAATTCACATATTTATTGCATTACCAAAGCCTTCCCCGCCAATAGTAAAACAATTGAACAATGTGATACATACTTTCTTATAGAGAGGCAGAGGGGACCCAGTGAAACGCGCTAAGGTACTGCAACCCTACTATCATGATGGCTTGAATATGGTAGATACCTGTTTATTCATAAAAGGTTTAAAGATAGGGTGGATTAAGCGACTCCATTACTCCTATTTCGTAAAAAGTTTATTCATAAAAAGTTTAAAGATAGGGTGGATTAAGCGACTCCACTACTCAATCCAAGATTGGACCAAACTAGCGAGGCTAAATATTCCCCCCACTGATGAACTCCTCACCTTTGGGCCCAACAAATTGATCTCTATTGGAAATAAAGTAGCAAATCCATTCTGGAAAGAAGTACTGAGCTCATGGACTGATTTCATTTATGCATACAAACCAAGCCGAGAAGAAATACTTTCAAACTCTATCTGGTTCTCACAGTTCACAAAATTTACAAATAGCATTATACGAGCCTGGTATAGCAAAGGTCTAAGATTTATCGCTGACCTGGTTAAAGCTGAAACAGGTGAATTGTACACCTGTAACGAGCTTCGCCAACACTACGGAGTTTCAGTCACGTTCCTTTGTTATCAGTCGTTAAGGCGGAACATTCCAAAATGTATCCGACGTCCTCAGGATAACAACGCTGACGCATCCTATTATACCGTATCAATTTTGTTTCATTAAGAGAAATGTAAATACGAACCGTATAGCATACAAGGAGTTCCTCACATTGTTAAGAGCCAAAAATATCGACACTTTTCAATCATGGAAAACACGGTGGGAATGACATGGAATAGAAGATCCTTACGTTGGAAGCATGTTTGCCATTGCATCTATAATAAAAATACTTATTTACATTCTCTTCATTTTCGTATTATATCACGCACTATTGCCAAAAATCGGTTTCTCTACACAATTGGATGAAAAGAAAGCCCTGCGTGCTTCTTTTACTCTTCTAGCGCAGAAACATTGACCCACCTCTTCTGGATTCGCCCAAAAGTAAAAATATTTTTGCAAAGTGTACAAACATTACTTTTTGAACGACTATAGCTCAGAATCACATTTCAAAAATCAAAATGGTTTATACCATCTCCGGAACTTTGTACAAGAGTAGAGATGTTAATTAGTACAATCGCCAAGAGCGTTATTTATAGAGCCCGCAGTAAAAGCCAAGAGCCACAGAAAGCATCGTTTTTCCACTGCTTGCGAATGGAAGTCCTAAAAGAAAAAAACACTGACGAAGTTGAATGGAAATATTCCAGAGTTTGATGATAAATGGGGCGAATTAAATCCGATAATATACTAAATGAAAATAAATTATTTTCAAAAGTATATAATCCGAGCTGAATTATTTGTCCCTCTTCCTACCTATATGGAACATTATGCGGACAAGTAGGACCACTGTGGTACGATGCTCCTGTGAGACCTGTGCGATGAAGTGTACAGAAAAATATTATAAAAAAGATAATTGAGTGCCACAAAATACTTTACTTCACTTATATCATAACCATAAATCAAAGAAAAAAAACATTCACATGTTAACACAGTCGCACAAACACACGCAATCATAATCCCATCGACACACACATCACACCGCCAATAGACCCGTCTCACACTCACTTATACACATACCCACCCCCACGTCCAGACAAAGACACCCACTGAAACGCACACATTCTATGATAGTGTATCAGACACATAGCTGTTATTTTCTATTAAAAGTGTTTCTTTTAATGCGTTGAGTTGTACTAAAATAGAAATAAAAAAGTTGAAAAAGTTGATAGCCGACTTGTACGCTCGAAATGTCAGAAGGCGCGCTTCAGTTAGCTGAAAGGCAGTTACTTAGGGGTAGCTAGGTCAATTTTCTTGTGCTTAGGCATAGATGCGAGTGCAAAACGTGAAATTGTGACCTAGTTTTTACCTTTCTTCCGAAAGACTGCATTTTGGTTCATTTCATTCCAACGTTAATATCTCGCAATCTAATTGACCGATTTGAGTTTTCATTTCAGATAACGAAAGAAGATTGCTTCCGCCTGACAATATTTGGAGATGGAAATTGTGATATTGAAATTCTTTGTTTTATAGGCATAAATACAATTTTAGTAAAAAAACCTTTTATTTGTAGCTTCCTGGTTCCGAGCTCATGTCTCTCACAAATTCAGATAATGATTGTTGGGATTTAACGACGCACCAACTGCCAGGGTCATACGGCGTCGCCAACTCTCACCCTGTTGGAAGGGATTTTGGGGAGCAGATCGACTTATTCAGAGGCTCCGCCGGGACTTAAACCCGGGACCGGTGGCTTAGAAGACAAGGGTGCTATCCACTAAGCCACCTCATCCCCCCTCACAAACTCAGAATTGACATGGCTGGATAGGAAAGTTACTTGCGGTTATTTCATTTACTTATACTGCCCACCTATCTCTAATGGCTTTCGAGTGATTAGTCGGAAAATATAGGACAAGGTGCTAGATTTCTCCAGCCATTTTTGTTTTCCTATAGAGCCTTTTGTTTTCCTATAGGTTTACCACAAGCACAGGCCACCGCAGTTTGTGAGGCGAGTGCGGTGCGCTGTATTTGTGTAGTAACATTGAAATGGTGCTGGCGCAGCGGTGCTAATTCCAGCAACGGTTATTTTCGTAGCCTTATCTTGTCCGGGCAACACGTACGCCTCTTGTTGGATACTCTGCCAGCCTCGGGATCGGATCGACTCCATTTGCATCTGTTTGTCGCTGAAATTGGCTTTAGTACGTTTCCGTCTCGAATAACGGTTTATCGATGTTATAAAGTAGGTAAGGTGGTGATAAAATTCCCAACTTCAGCAGGTGCCCGAGTGCCGGTTGGTAAGCGCAGTTCGGCGCTGAGGTAGCCATCTTGGCCATGCAGCTGATAACCAGTCCTGAGTCGCCGCAGATGTAAGTGGAGGCAAGGAGTAAGTACGAAACTTCATTCGGCATATCAACGTGTGAAATCCTTGTATTATCATTGAATCGTGGACTTTGCACTGAATAGTTATAAAGTAGCCTGTGGCTTATTCATGGATACATTGTACTGATTTATTGTTGGACGATCGAATGCTTCTTCCGCTGGTAGATTCATGTGGAAGCCGGTAGATTTGCTTGAACAGTTGCTTGGTTAAACGTTATTGAGGTATGAGTTGGCAGGCTGCCAGAGAGCTGCTTGTTGGAAATATTGGTCGTTAATCCCGACATTTTTCTCACGGTTGTTATCCAGCACAGTTCATCATCATGATCCGGTATAATATTGGTCGTAACTCGACATTCTCAGATTGTGAATCAGCTTTCTTTACGGTCGTTACCGACATGGTTGTATTGGGCTGTTATCAGTATGTTAATCCAGGGAAACGCCTGGTTTCACAGCATGTTTTCTGTGGACTGAAGTGAACTTGTGTCATATTTCTAACATAATTTTTGTTCTTCAGTTCACCCTCCTACTTTGTTTAGCTCGACAATAGCTCTTTGCTGCTGCCAGGCAATGGACGTGAGGACTTGAGCTCCGTTTTTTCTTCTTCCTGCGTGGTGGCGTCTACATGGCGCCTCAGAGGTCACATGTCCAAATTTACAAAATTTACAAATTCACTAGAATGTTCATACAAAAATCGCAGGGTATCAGCATTTCGGACGCGGGTCAGATTAGAAATCAACTAACTACCTAACCGAACCCTGCGCGGAAGGCGCGCTGCCTAATCAGCTAACTACCTAACCCAACCCTGCGCGGAAGGCGCGCTACCTAATCAGCTAACTACCCAACCCAACCCTGCGCGGAAGGCGCGCTACCTAATCAGCTAACTACCTAACCCAACCCTGCACGGAAGGCGCGCTACCTAATCAGCTAACTACCCAACCCAACACTGCGCGGAAGGCGCGCTACCTAATCAGCTAACTACCCAACACTGCGCGGAAGGCGCGCTACCTAATCAGCTAACTACCCAACCCCACCCTGCGCGGAAGCGCCTCCGCTAACAGTTGTTCAAGTCACAATTTGGGACCGCGGAGCACAGATCGACGAGTTCAAGGGAAACGTTGGGGATCATAATTACGGAGTGACTTTAGATTAAAAATTAGACCTCCCGCGATCGATTTTCGGTAGGGCAGGATCACGGAATTGGGAACTAAAATTTTCTGATGCCCAGCTCTGGTAAAAGGCATGCATATATTTAACATATATCAGCAGTGGTGCAGCCAGAATTTTGGTATGGGGGCATACCATTTTTGAAGTTGTAACTCGCACAACGGCTTCAACTATAAAGCCGACTTGCCGGACTTCGTCGTGCGCTCTCCTTCTCCCATGGACCATTCTGGATGAGATGGAGCTAAACGCAGCCGTGGACTCTTTCTACAGCATGCTCAGGCTGCAATAATCGACTACATACCAACGACGACACTCCGACGCAAATATCCGCCGTGGTTCAGTGCAGCCGCACGCCACGCACTACGTGAGAAAGAGCAGGCTTCCGTAGGCTTCGCCGAAATTCCGTTCCGGAAAACAGACGCTTATTTGAAAAAAAGGAAAGTCCCAAGGACATCTGTCGGCAGTCTTACCTGACTATTTGTTCAAACTGGTCGAGTCCTTCAAAACTAACCCTAAGAGGTACTGGTCATTTTTAAAATGTTTTAATGGTAGGGGTAGCGTTTCTCCTGTTTTATCTAGTGTCAATGGGCTAGTGTCTAGTATGCTCAGAGGGCATCATTATTGAATGAAGCGTTCTCTTTCAAATTTTGTCATGATCGTGTTGGCCTGTATCCCAACGCACCTGACTTCCACACGCCTGTGCTGAGCGAGATAGATATAGGTCAGGGCGAGGTCCATACACAGCTACTTTCGATAAATGCCGCCAAAGCGTGGGTCCAGATAACATAAGCGCTCGAATTGTCCGTGAATGTGCTGCTGAGCTGTGATACCTCTCACTAAACTTTTTCAGAGGTCCCTGCGGGAGGGAGTTTTCCCAGAAAAATGGAAAAAGGCAAACATTGTTCCCATTTACAAAAAGGAGACAAGAAAGACCCCCGAAACTATCGCTCTGTTTCACTTCTACCGATCTTTGGGAAAGTTTGGAAGCCATAGTATTAAAAAATGTGTACGCTCATGTTTCTTCTGTCCTCTCCGACTCACAACATGGATTTTACCGCGTCGATCGTGTGTTTCGAACCTGGCGACATACCTCCATGATGCTTGGAGTGCTATATCGGACGGTTGCCAGACAGACGCCATTTACACGGACTTTTCGGCCGCATTTCAGAGCGTGAATCATGAATTATTGTTACACAAACTACGAAACTCGTACCACTTGAACGGAAAAATTATCGATTGGTTCGTTTCGTATTTATCCGGCAGGGTACAGAGAGTCATTGTGAATGGCAAACATCAGACTGGAAAATGTGACGTCGGGAGTACCGGAAGGTGCGCTTTTAGCGCCCTTAATGTTCGCAATGTACATTAACGATCTACCTGGAGTAGTTTCATCCCGTTGTGTCATGTTCGCTGACGACGTCAAATTGTACCGTAGAATTACATGTGAGGCTGACTGTGAGGAACTTCAGAAGGATGTCAATTACCTGTGTACGTGGTCGAATACCTGAGGCTGAATCTCAACCCAGCCAAGTGTGTTGCGTTCACCATGAGTCTCAAAACCCGACCTATCCAGCATGCATATACTGTTGACCAAACATACTTGGAGCGTGTTTCGAAGTATGTGATCTAGGCATATTATTGGACTCAAAATTGAATTTTCTTCGCACATAAATAAGGTTGTCTGTAAAGCTAACAGAGCTCTAGGCCTAATGATTCGTTCATTTCAAAAAAACATTCCCGGACGGAAATTCAACCATAAAACATTACTTGCTACGTACTTCGCAAACATACGGTCTATAATGGAATATGGCAGCGTGGTCTGGAATGGCGCTGCCAAAACCCACATAGACCGTATTGAACGGGTTCAGCATAAATTTTGATTTGGCTTGCGTCGAAATCGGTCTCTATCACCACAGAACAATCCCTCTCGTATCCAAATCTTCTGAAAAATATAAGCTACAATGCATGCGGGATAGGTATAACCAACACGACATCATGTTTCTAAAAAATCTGTATAATGGTCGAATTGACTCTTCGTTTTTACTGGCATGTTTTCCTCTACGTGTTCCGAATCGCGCCACTCGGCAAAGGACGCTGTTTTATGAAGAGTTTGCTCGCGTTGAAACCGTGAGGAACGGAATTTTAGAAGAGTTGTTCGCCGAGTGAATGACTTGATCACCAGGAAACCAGATGTTGACTTTTTAAATTCACCAGCATCATCTATTAAAGCCATCTTATTGAGACATGACTAGCATTTGCGCAGCCGAGTGGAGAATCATGTTAGCGAACTCCATTTTCATCATTTGTATGTCATTTTGTCATGATTGTACCTGCATCTAGTCATTTTGTTTGATTTCTAATGTTTTTGTCTTGTTAGTGGTATTATTATTTATGCTCGCTCATTGTAAATAACCATGTGTTTTAGCTGCTTGACTTCACCTGTCAGTGGGCACCGCCTGTTGGTGATATATATTAATAAATAAATAAATAAATAAATAAAGGGCATTCCGGGAGAAAAAGGGCACTTTTTAACGTAACCTAAAAAACTAACTATATCTTAGTTTATATAAACTTGTGGTGTACATTTAGTTCAAGAAAATTGCAAATCAAGCATAAACGGAGAAGGAAACCTCGATTAAAACCAGAAAAAAGTATCACCGAAATGTCATGAAGCAGCCAAAACACGACTGTTTTCGATAGATTTAAGGACAAATCAGCCAACTCATGCCAGTACTTAACATCAGAGAAATCAGCAGAGCCTGTGATATCTGTCACTATGTGCAAGGTAAGACATATTGGAGTCGATAATTCTTTCGATATGCCCACTGGTTTTGTCGTGTCGAGTGAGTCCTGGTTGAACGCAGATTAAATTCCGCAGCTCCCATAATGGCCGTGGGAGGAGGAGCGGCACAGTGACTTTGCAAGAATACAATTTTTGCTACCGGAATTATTTGGGAGATACCTTTTTAACGAGTTTATAAAGTTCCATGTTTTCAAGAATCGGTCTCAGTTGGAGAAAATAAAATGTGAACAGGCCGGTGGTTTGGATGGGGATGGTGTGGCCCCCCCAGGTGATGGGAGTTGGTCTTGTCTTATTCTCTGTTTTTTTCAAGACCAGCTCAGGGGTCGCTGATGTAGATCAGAGCCCCCTCCCCCCAGAGCAGCTCATGCTCCACCCAGGGACTAGACTAGCCCAGTGACCCCAGAGATGGGGTGATCAGACTAGCTCAATGGGCCCTAGATAGGCTCATAGGGTCTTGAACCAACTCAAGTAGCCCTAGAACAATTTAAGGCGCCAGATCACCTCAGGGGGCCTCAGGCCAACTTAAGGAGCTCTCACAAGCTCAGCGCCCAGATCAGCTCAGGGCACCCCTAGGGTCCGTACCAGTTCAGAGTGCCCCCAGAACCCAGATCCGCTTCTGGGCCACAGATCAGTTCTTGGGCCCAGATCAGTTCAGGGGCCCAGATCAGTTCAGGGGCCTCAAATCAGGTCAGGGGGCAAGATCCAGTCAGGGGCACTAAATCAGCCTAGGGATCCCTCGCCAGCTCTAGCCCAATCAGTTCAGGAGCACCAGAGCTGCTCTGGGGACACCAGATCGGCCCATAGGGCACCAGAGCAGCTTCGGGGACAAGGAATCAGATCAGTGCTCCCTAGCCAGCTCGGTGCCCAGATCAGCTCGGGGATTAACAGATCAAGAAGGAGGCACTTAATCAGAGCAGGAGCTCCATACCAGCCCAGGGGCCTTCATCGGCTTCTATGGGCCCAGCTCAGCTCAGGGCTTTCGAGCTGCTCAGGAAATCACGTAATCAACCTAGGAGCCCCCGGCCAGCTTAAACGGCACCATATTAGCTCAGGGGGCACCAGACTACTAGCTCGGAGGGCATCAGATGGGATCAGGAGTCACAATGATGATTCAGGAGGCACCAGATCAACTAAGGGGCATTAGTTCAGCCCGGAGCAATATATCTGCTCAGGGGGCACCAGATCGATCAGCTCAGGGGCCCAGATAATCTCCTAGTCCCCGGACCAGAGCGGGGGTCTAGATCCGCTCAGGGAGCACCATATCAGTTCAAAGGACAAGGAATCAGTTCAGTCTTTCCCGACCAGCTAGGGGCCCAGATAAGCTCGGGGGTACCACACCACATCAAGTCAAGAGGCACTTAATCAGCCCAGGAGCCCCATGCTAGCTCAGGGGCCCTCATCAGCCTCAGTGGGCCCAGCTCAGCTCAGGGCCCCAGAGCTGCTGAGGTAATTACTTAATCAACTCAGGAGGCCCCGATCAGCTTAAGTGGTATCATATTGGCTCAGGGGGCACCAAACTAGCTCAAGGGGCACCACACTAGCTCAGAGTGCATGAGATGGGCTCAAGAGGCACAATGATGGCTCAGGAGGCACCAGATCGACTCAGGTGGCATTAGTTTAGCTCAGGGGGCACCAGATCGATCAGTCCGGGGGCCCAGATCAGCTCCTCGCCTCCAGACCAGAGAAGGGGCATAGATCAGCTCAGGGAACACAATATCAGCTCAGGGTGCACTAGACCAGCTCAGGGGGCACCGAATCATCTAAGGAGACATCAATGATCAGTTCAAGGGGCACATTATTAGCTCAAGAGGCACAATATTGGCTCAGGGGACAGTAGGTTGAGCTCGAGGGGCACTAATACAGCTAATAGGGCACCAGGCAAGCTCGGAGGCATCAGACTAACTCAGAAAGCATTATATAGGTTCAAGAGGCACATTAATTTGCTCAGGGGGCACCAAAGTGACTCAGGGGGCACCAGATTAGCTTAGAGGGACATGATAAGCTCAACAGGCCAAGACCAGCTCAGAGGGCACCAGATGAGCTCAAGGGGCACCAGATTAGCTCCGCTCGTATGATTATTGGCGACGATGAGGCATTAGCTGGAAACGGATTACCTGCCCATACTCTTACCGGGTGCTTGGAAAGGCGACAGCATGCCCTAACTGACCAAAACAGGCACTAAATTGTCAAAAAATAGTTTTAATTGCTAAATGCAGTCTAGTTGCATCTAGGCTCAACTTCGTAGGGCACTAAATTTCGAGCAGCGCGGCTCAAACGGGGTAAACCGCCTAGCGATCAAAGGGCACTCCGGCACCGATGGGTGGCACGTGCCCCTTGTGCCCCCTGGCTGTGCCCCTGAATAAATGGAAAACTATGGGTGGGGTATGTGCCCACTGTGTGCCCTGTGTCACCTCTGAAAATAGGCACACACCATCCTGACCAGTTTTTACGCCAAAAACATTGTCCAAACTCAAGCTAATTGTTCATATAACAGAAAACTGGTAATTTCATACGCGTAGACCTCAGCCTCAACACGCACATTGCCTGAGCCTGCCTGGGTCTGAGCCACCTTCGCTTTGACGGGGAGGGTGGTTACCAGCCCCCCTCCCCCAAAGACATCGAGAACCACACAAGACGCAAGATAGCGAAAAACGTTCAACGGCATTGGGTAACCCAGTCAAATCTCTATGATCTGAAAAGCTTCAGTTTGTCGTCACTGGACTGCCTTCCAGTGACACTGGATTTGACAGAGAAGTCTGAGCCACCCCCAGGCAAACACCGGATGTTTGAAAGGACACGGGAAAACTGTGCACAATTTGGTAATTTCGCTGTTTCATCACTAATTTGGAGAATTAATTCAAATCTATGAAATCCTTTATTCTTTCGAATTATTCTATGAAACGCTGCTTCTAAAGAGCCATAAAGCAAACATCGATTCCAATAATTAGGTTGAAAAAAACTCGTGAATGCGTTGGCATTTTCATTTTTGAACTCCCGGTATGTGGACTTGGCTCTGAGGCGCGACTTCCTTTCCGCAGCCATTGTACGCTGGTTGGTAAAGCTTCGGGACCGAAACATGTCTAATATCTATGAAAATTGATGCATTTGCACCTGGTAAGAGCCGTGAGATAACCTAAGGTATGTCCATGTTATAATCAAGGCCGTGTATGCAGAGAATGTGAAGCGTTTCGGGGCAGTTTCTGTTTTAACGCGCGAGTTATGAGATCTTCGAAATGAGTGCTCAGTTTCGTTAATTGTTCGTCGTGTTTGCAACCAGTTCGAATAATGAAGTGCCTCCTGTCTGAATTGTTCAGTCCAGTCTTGTCCTGGCTTGTCCAGTTGTCACTCGATGGCCACAAAATGTAGGGATGAATGTATTTTTGAGCTCTCCCTTTTGCCGAAGCGAAATCTGTTCCCGGGTTATTGTCTCTGTGGACATGGGCATTAATAGAAAATTCCAGCTTTTGCCCACCTTTTGCCCATCTAACATGATTTAAACCGAAACAACCCAAAAGGTTAGAATCTGCATTCTGCTCAACACATTTTATTAGACATTGCCTGTCATTGACAATCGCCGGGTAAGCATTTATCTCTGGACGGTAAATGTGTGTCCATTTTTCAAAGTCGAAGTGGGTGAAATTGGGAGAACTTCCCGTCTTCCACCGCACAATAGAGAAGTGATGGTTTCTGCGAAATCTACCGTTAAACAATCCTCTTGGACGTTTCCCGCTGATGAGATGGACCCCATTGAAGGTGCCCCCTTGGATGAGAACCTGGCGCCGCCACTGGAGGCGGGTG